>CM042168.1:41274494-41299494 GCA_023376005.1 Doryteuthis pealeii
CTTTTTCTTCTTTTTTGTTGGCATCCTTTCGTCTTCGAGAGACGATGGAGTAGTGTCCAATTTAAAAAAAAATGGAACTACCTAGCTTGAGCAGGTAGTTGGATGAGCTGTTGCCCAAGTAGCACATCCCCATTCTACACACTGTCGCACTGATCCAAAGGAAAGGCAAGAAGCCAATGCGGTTTGGCAACGGTAGTGTCGCAGGAGTTGCTGGTTAGCAATGGATTTCAGCATCACACCACCTTTAGGGACTCTGGCTCTTGATTTGTATTCAGGGTTTACTCCCCTAGCCTTTGCTTGGGATGAGATAAAGCCGCTAGGCACTGGAGGTTTTGTGTCGGACATTTCCTTGTCATAGATGAGTTCCCATCATCATCATCATATCGCGCAGTTAGCACAGATATCCATGACAATCTCTCACCAACGTTCTTTATCATTCATTGTCTCAGGGAGGTCCTCTGCGCAGCATCTAGTATCCGCGCAGAATTGTTCAATGTAAGTCCTTGCTGAGCGGCCGACATTAGCATGTCCATGTGTTGGCTTCCACAGGAGAACCTTACGTTTCATAAACCTCCTTTATATTTTTCTTTCTTTCTTTCTTTTGTTTTAAATTCTCTCTCCCTCCCCTTTCTCTCTTTCTTTCTTTTGTTTTAAATTCTCTCCTCCTCTCCCCCTTTCTTTCTTTCTTTCATTCATTCATTAATTTCTTCATGTCTTTTATTTCTTTTGTTTGGTTTGATCTATTTGTTTAATGGCATATCAATTTTCTTGGGTTATTTAATGCCAAAGCCATCGTGTAAAATTTTCCTTTCTTTCTTTCTTTCTTCCTTTTTTTCTTCTCTGTCCCCTTCTTTCTTTCTTTCTTTCTTTTTTCATTATGTATTTCAATCTTCTCTGTATTCCCATTTCTTTCTATCTTTTTTTCTTTTCATCCAAATTTTTAGAACACTACTTTTTTTCATTCTTTCTTTTTTTTCATTCTTTCTTCTTTGCATTCCTACTTCTTTTTTCATTCTTTCTTTCTTTCTTTCTTCTCTTCTCCCTATTCTTCTTCTTTCTTTCTTTCTTTTCTTTCTTTCTTCTCTGTCTCCCACTTCTTTCATTCTTTCTTTCTTCTCTGCATTCCTACTTTCTTTCTTCTTTCTTTTCTTTTCTTTCTTTCTTCTTCTTTCTTTCTTTCTTTCTTTCTTCTCTGCTTCTCTTTCTTTCTTTCTTTCTTTCTTTCTTTCTTCTTTCTTTCTTTCTTTTCTTTCTGTCTCTTCTCGTTCTTTTCTTCTTTCTTTCTTTTCTCTCTCTGCCTCCCATTCTTTCTTCTTTCTTTTTCTTTCTTTCTTTCTTTCTTTCTTCTGTCTCCCTCTTTCTTTTTTTTCTTTTTTCTTTTTTCCTTTCCTGCCTCCCTACTTCTTTCTTTCTTTTCTCTTTCTCTTTCTTCTCTTCTCTTCTTCTTCCTTTCTTTTTTCTTTCTTTCTTCTTCTCTGCTCCCTCTTCTTTCTTTCTTTTCTTTCTTCTTCTGCCTCCCTACTTCTTTCTTTCTTTCTTCTTCTTCTTTCATTCTTTTTCTTTCTTCTTCTTTCTTCCTTCTTTCTTTCTTTCTGTCTTTCTTTCTTCTCTTCTTTCCTTTCTTTCTTCCCCACTTCTTTCTTTCTTTTTCTTTCTTTTCCTCTTTTTCTTCTTTCTTTCTTTTTTCTTTCTTCTTCTTCTTCTCTCTCCTTCACTCCTTCTTCTTTCTTTCTTTTTCTTTTTTCTTTTTTTCTTTCTTTCTCTTCTCTGCCTCCCAACTTCTTTCTTTCTTTCTTTCTTTCTCCCTCCTACATTAATTTACCCCTCCCTCTCCCTCTTTTTTACCCGCCAAATCTCCAATGACCAAATTACAAAGGAAACGGCCTTCTTCAAACGTAAATAAAAAGAAACCCTAGATGTGTAAATCTGTTTTTAAAAGAGATTTGCAATCGGATCTTTCTTGCACAACATCGCAAACGAATATAAAACAGCAATTATGTGCTTTACGATGATTTTACTGTACACGTCTCTATGTGTGTACGTGTACGTGTACATTGATGTATGGGCGGCTGTATGTACGTAAGTATGTATGTATGCCTAATGGTATATATCTGGGGCATACCCATTTTTACTGTACACGTCTGTATGTGTTTACGTGTACGTGTACGTTTAAATCGATGTATGTACATCTGTATGTACGTAAACATGATGTATCTGTATGTACACGTCTGTATGTGTGCACGTATACATTGGTGTATAGACGTCAGTATGTGTAAATATGTATACCTAATGGTATATATCTGGGGCATACCCATTATTACGGTACACGTCTGTATGTGTGCACGTATACATTGATGTATAGACGTCAGTATGTACGTAAATATGTATACCTAATGATATATATCTGGGGCATACCCATTGTTACGGTACACGTCTGTATGTCTGTACATTGATGTATGGACATCTATATGTACGTAATTATGTATGCTTACCTAATTATTATATATATATATATATATATATATATATATATATATATATATATATATATATACTTTGGTGCGGTACCAAGTTTCTTGGTACAAGGTGATTCTAGGTGGGTCCTAATTCTCTAATTCTTGTTGTAGAGTTCAAGTTCCGTATGAGAGCTCAATGTTTAATTATTGTAACCAGAGCAAAGTTATTTGGGAATGAAAGGCCTTAAATACCATGGGTATCGTGGTTATGGACCATTTCCACTCGCGAGTATGCCCACTGATATATTTTATTTACCTATAGCTAAATAAAATATATCAGTGGTCTTAAGAAGCTCGTGAGCATACTCGCGAGTGGAAATGGTCCATAACCACGATACCCATGGTATGTAAGGCCTTTTATTCCCAAATATATATATTATATATATATATATATATATATATTGGGAGAATAATGATACCCTGAGTTGGCGAGGGCCGATCTCCTCACTTTACCGCACAGATATCTGGCTATTTATACCTTGAGTTGGCGAGGGCCAGTATCGAACCAGTAATCTTGTGGTTCCTAGTCGGACTGAGCCAACAATAACCCTGTAGCACAGGGATCTGTGCGGTAAAGTGAGGAGCTCTCGCCAACTCAGTGAATCATTATTCTCACAATATATATATATATATATATATATATATATATATATATATATAACAACAGTTGCATATCTGACACACAAACGCAAAATATACCGTTTCCCTAATCTTATTTCATTCCACAGGAACACCAATAATAGTAAGTTTTGGGGTACTTACTACGCGCATAAATCCCCATATGGGTTAAAAGGCTCCTTAGCCCTGGTCGACAACCCATCAGCCAAGGTGACACAAAACATGCCTTCAAGGCTAGGGGAGTAAACTCCGAAAACAAATCAGAAGCCTAAGGTGGTATGATGCTGAAATCCAGTATTACCCATCAACTCCTGCGACACTACCGTTGACAAACTGCATTGGTACCTTACATTTCCTTTGGATCACAGTAGCAGTGTGGAGAGGGGGATTTGCTGCATGGTCAACAGTTTATCCTCCATATGAACCCGCCTAGGCTATGTAGTTCAAATTATTATAAAAATAAAGAAAAGAAAACGAAAAAAAAACTTTGATACTACACCATGGTCTTTCGTAGACGGAAGGCTACCAACCATATATATATATTATATATATATATATTTACCAACAACTTTGATATATATATATATATATATATATATATATATATATAATATATATATAATATACCAAACTTGTTGGTAAATCCTCGCGGTGAGAAAAAACCCAGCAAATAGTTTGATTGTAAAAATATACTACCAAACATCACCTGGGGAAAAAACTTTTGGAAAAAGAAAACAATTGTATATATATATATATATATATATATATATATATATATATATATATATATTCATACAAAACCACCAGGAAACTAAAGCTAATAAGTAAAAAGTGCTCAATACCTCATCATTATCCTCATCATGTCACGCTGTCAACGCGGCTATCCATGACAATCTCTCTCCATCCGTCCCTATCGCTCATATTCTATATGCAGCATCCTGTATCCGCACAGAGCTGATCAATGTACATACTGGCGTGTCAATGTGCTGGCTTCCACAGGAGTACGTCACTTATGATCCAGCAGTGTCCCGTGTGTCTTGTTGGTCTTACTCGGATGGTTTGGGTGATATGTGACAAGTGACCGTACACGTAGGGTGCTGTTTCCACGTCTTGTTCATGATCACCCGCATCATTCTTGTGCAGCTCCCGTTTAGTTAATTCTCTAGTCGCTTAGTTAGGGTCCAGGTGGTGCAGCCATACAGCAGTACTGACATGACAACGGCCTGGAAGAACTCTCTTAACTTGTCTGTGAGATTGGATCTCCATATGATCGTTAATTTATTTATTGCGGCCCATGCCTTTCTCAATATCTAAGTAGAGCCAATAATAAAGATATATATATATATATATATATATATATATATATATATATATATATATATATATATATATATATTCTTTGTTGGGGGTACCAAGTTTCTTGGTAGAAGGTGATTCTAGGCTGGTTCTGATAAGGAATTGGACTAAAGAATTAACACTAGACATTAACAGACAGACATAAACACCGCCACTTTAATGGAGAAGTCGGAAAAAAATGTCCACCAATCAAAAAGACGCTTGAAAGAAAAAATACACAAATATCGCCCCTGGAAGCCTGGAGAAATGTATAAATGTAAACTGAATTTGGCCATTTGCCCATCTAAATTAAAATATAAACTTGGCCTGACGAAGCTCGGTGGGCCCCAGATACCCACGAGTGGAAATGGTCCATAATCACGATACCCATGGTATTTAAGGCCTTTTTATTCATATATATATATATATATATATATATATATATATATTATATATATATATATATATATATATATATATATATATATATATCAACCCCTCCGTACAAGCAGGATTTGACACAAGTCCAATTTCTGAAGCGGAGTTTAACAGATTGGAATTGAAAACTGGTGTGTCCATGTGTATCCGTCCACATGAGAACATAATTGATAAGTTTTTTTTTTTAATTTTATTGTTTTTCCAACAGAATCCAACATACAAACATTATTAGATCTAATTATCAAGGGCATTTTTACAAATACACCTGCCCAAACCGAACCACTGCTGTAGGGCCTGTAGATGGTAGTATGTCAAAACATCCAGAAAAAAGTAAAAATTGTCACCCCCCCTTCAATTTTTCTGAAATTTTGTCCAGATGTGGACTATGTTAACGTTAGACAATCCCCAAGATTTGAGCCTCCAAATCCAAAAATTGGCGGAGTTATCTCCAAATTTGGTGGGGTTCACGAAAAATGGCGACATTTTGTAATCTATTTTTGTCTGTAAAATTAGTTCTATAGCTTACCTACAACTAAAAGTTGGTTTATGAAAGCATTTTTGTCCAAGAAATCCAAAAACGCTAACAAAAACATCTTAAAGTCAATCAATTTTAAATTATTGATTATTTCTGTTTTTTCATAACAAGATCAATATCCCGATGTGGCACTGCATCTATGACAATTTTTTGTCTATTCTTATTTCACATAAATTGAACATTATTTGTTCCAAAAAGATTTTTTGTTTAGAAATGAAGCTACAACATTTACAAACTACGACTACAAATTTTGCAAATCAGAAATCATTAATAACTTAAGATAAATCAAATAAAATCAGATAAAACAGAATTCATGTTTTTTTTTTAAAGAGAAAGACGACTCCACGCTGGATAGCATGTCTCTTAAATTAAAATAATCATACCATTTCACATACTGAGGTAGTAATATCTCATCTACAGAAAGTGATGTCAATATACGCATAGAAGAGGCATGAACTGCTCTTGACAGATTATCGATCATATGGAAATCTCATCACTAAGACAGGGGAAAAAAGCAAGAATTCTTCGAATCTGTATCCATGTGAGTGCTACTATATGGCTGGACAATCTGGATAATGAAACGCTTGTAAAAATAGGTAGATGGTACCGGTTTAGCTTATAATCGACGTTTAATTCAGTCGGTAGAGCGTCCACCCAGGAAGCACAAGGTTCGGCAACTCAGCTTATAAGTAGCATAGGGATCTGTGCGGTAAAGTGAGGAGTTGGTATAGGTGTGGCGGTCTACCTCAGATGTCAAACCACAATCTCCTTGGTCTAGAGCTAGGGAAAACGAGACTCCCTCACTGGCTGGCTGGTACCGACTTTAGGCCCCTCGATAACTTTATATATATATATATGACTTCTGCAGTTAACTGTAATTGATGAATATCCTGAAGATCCTTATAGTGAAACTCGAGTAGGTTATTTCTATGTACACTGTAATATTAGATCCGCTCTACTAACGTATTGAGCACTTTATATTTGTTATAACACTGACTTATCTGATTAATACTTGCATCAAACAAATATTGGGATTAACCCAATATTTTTTTTACTAGTAAGTCATTCCATATATATATATATATATATATATATATATATATATATATATATATATATATATATATATTCAACAGATTATATTGTTAATTAAAGACACGCACGAGCAATTTGTGCCGGATATGTGAAAACCTTACTTCCCCTTGGTCGGTTGATAACTACCATATTTATTTCCTTTAAAGATATTAAAAACTCATTACAATGTTTTATGTTTATACGAAACTTTATATCAAATTCGCTAAATATCAGTAATAAACTGTAATGGATTTTAAATTTATTAATTTAAAAAAACTGAATTGTATATCCTGTTATTGCTCATTTCGCTAAAAATGTCTGACGCTTTTCTGGGCGATTAAATGACTTAAAAAATCATTGCTGAATATCTCGAATTGCTGAGATCTATTTGCTTGTCATTTTTCGTATATCTATCTATCTATCTATCTATCTATACCAGTTTGTTTATATCTATCCATCTATCTATCTATCTATCTCAATCTGTTTATATGTATGTATGTTTATATGTATGTATGTATGTATGTATGTATCTATCAATCTATCTATTTATCTATCTCAGTCTGTTCATGTCTATCCATCTATATATCTATTTATCCCAGTCTGTTCATATATCTATCTATCTATCTATCTATCTATCTATCTATTTATCCCAGTCTGTTAATCTATCTATCTATCTATCTATCTATCTATCTATCTATCTATCTCAGTCTGTTCATAGGTATGTATGTATGCATGTGTGTATCTAGCTATCTATATCAATCTATCCTTGATTTCATATGCATCTTTCTATCTCCCTCTCTCCCTCTCTCTCTCTCTCTCTCTCTCTCTCTCTCTCTCTCTCTCTCTCTCTATATATATATATATATATATATATATATATATATATATATATATATTAGTCCGTTCCTACTGTGCTTATCCCTACCTGTTTAAACCTACTTACATATATATATATATATAATATATATATATATATATATATATATATATATATATGTATGTGTGTGTGTGTGTGTGTGTGTGTGTGTGTGTTCGTGTGTGTTTGTGTTTGTGCATGTATCACTTATTTTTCTATCTATATTTATTTCTCGTTTCACTTTTGTACATCCTCTCTCTCTCTCTCTCCTCTCTCTCTCTCTCTATATATATATATATATATATATATATATATATATATGTATTTATCCATCTTGTCTTTCACTTTCTCTCTCTCTCTTTCTTTTTCTTCATCTTCTGAAATTCTCTATCTCCGCGTCTCTCTCTCTCTCTCTCTCTCTCTCTCTCTCTCTCTCTCTCTCCATGTATCTATCTATCTATCTATCTCTCCCTCTCTTCATTTATATTTACACACACACACACACACACACACACACATATATATATATATATATATATGTGTGGTGTGTGTGTGTGTATGTGTGTGTGTGTGGTGTAGTTCCATTTTGTTCTATACTAACCCTATCATAAAATTAAAAAACCTAGAAATCTATTCATGAACCGACTCAAGTTTCACTGAATAAGCCTAGCAAATAAATGGTTATTTAAACATCTTTCACCCCACCCCATACACACAGACAGAAAAAAAACGTTTAAAAAAAACAAAAAAAAAACTCTTAGCAAAAACATGAATCACTTAAAGAGCCCATATGTTTTCCGTCTCTCACCAACTATTTGAAGACAAGGTCAAATTTCGCGTTCTCCCAAAAGACGTGATGCCGATCGCCAAAGTACTATTACTCAAATGGTGCCGTAAACCGTAAACGTCCTGTATTGCCGGCTCCTCGTGTTCCGTCAGAGAGTCTGTGACGCCCATTTTTACCATTTTTTTGACGTAGTGGCCGTTGCTGGCACCGTACACGAGACCCATCGTAAGAAGAACAATAATTCCGACTAGAAGGACTATTGGAATATACCACAGTAGGATAATCTAATCTAATCTATATATCTATATTAGGCTATGGGCCCAAAGGCCAAAAAGGCTCTAGTTTTTGATTTAATTTGTAATTTTGAGGGTGGGAAAAAAAAAGCGGCCAAATGAATGCTTATAGACTCCTGAATATTATACTATTTTTTTTATGCGTAAATGTTGCACATATTAAAGTTTTCCGTGGGTACCACCAATTTTCCCCGTGAAATTTACCCCCCTACTATATCTAACATAATAAAACTTACATAAAGGTTAATATTATCTTAAAAAATTTTTATTCACTCGAAAGAAGAAGCATTAAACAAACTCCTAATGATTTTTAAAAAAATTTTTCGGCTTACAAAAATAATGCAAATTATAAACGAAAAACAATGTTTACATTTTTTGACCGTTAAATCAATTGAAATTTAACGTAGCCAAAAACAAGTTAAAATTAAAATACACATAAAACATTTATTTTCTGGTGTGTTTACATTATACACTTCTTCTTCGCTTGAAGCAGACACAAATCAATTGAAATTTAACGTAGCCAAAAACAAGTTATAACTAAGGTTTTTTTTAAATTAAAATACACATAAAACATTTATTTTCTGGTGTGTTTACATTATACACTTCTTCGCTTTAAGCAGACATGTTGAGTGATAACTCATGCTACGGTGATCGTGATTGGTTAATTTTATCAGCAGTCAATGAAAGATGTATTCTGATTGGCTACTTCGTTGTACGCAGCTAACTAAAATTTTTAGCATCTAATTTGTGTATTAAAATATATATTATTAATTAACATGAAAAAACGGTAAGTCAACAAAGTTACAGATATGTTTCTCATGATTTTATACATATTTCTCTAAAAAATAATGCCTACCGCTTTTATTACAAGTTAAAAGTCATCTTTTTCGCCTTGGGAAACCGACCTATATCTATCTATACATATATAAATGGCAGTTGTGTGTATGTGCATGTCCGGAGGAAACTTCGAAAATAAAACAATTAACGACACAGTAAATATATATACGCATTAAATATCACCAGGGCTTGGTTTTTGAGCAAAAATAATAGAGATTTGATTTATATTCGTTAAGATAATTAAAATATAGAATTTAAATGATAACAGCATGGATTTTTTTCATTTAATATTTTAGATAGTAGACATCAACATTTCTTTTCAGAGTAGCTGGATCAATGCAAGGTTTAATTTTTTTACATTGAGATTTAAATGGGGCATCCCATGAGGATTCAACTCACGATTAAGTAATAATGGATCTGCGGGACTAACTTTTAAAAGATCTTCCTACCCAGGCGACGCCGGGTAGCCGCTGCTTGTTCAAGATAAAAGCAAACAATTAGAAATAAATAATGATAAGCACATATTTATCAAAATCAAATTTTAATATCAATATGCAAATGAGCCTTCCCGCTCACATTGCAAACTGCTATTTTTTTTATATATAAATAGAATTGCAGGCTATTACTATGTAGCCCCGCCCAACGGGTGGGGAGTGCTATAATTAACGGCGTCGATCCCAGGGGGCCATCCCCCCAGGCAACACCTGCCCCCTTGATTTAAAGGAGCAGGGCTGGGTTTATTGCCCAGTGCCTGAGGCGCCCCCCTTGAGGGGGAATGCCGACGGGATCGACGCAATTTTTCACCTGCCACTCCATGAGCTTCGGTTTGTGGGTGGTCCCACGTTAATAGGGACTTTGTGCCTGACCCGTACAAGTGGGGTACGCGGTAAATACCATGCAGCCCCGCCCAACGGGTGGGGATTGCTATAATTAACGGCGTCGATCCCAGGGGGTCTATCCCCCCCAGGCAATACCTGCCCCCTTGATTTAAAGGGGCAGGGCTGGGTTTATTGCCCAGTGCCTGGGGCGCCCCCTTTTTTCACCTGCCACCCATGAGCTTCGGTTTGTGGGTGGCCCCACGTTAATAGGGCCTGGTGCCTAACCCGTACAAGTGGGGTACTAGGTAAATACAATGTAGCTCCGGCCAACGTGAGGGGGGGTCCAGTGGCTTCGGCCCTGGATCTTTACAAGTTAATAGCGTCGATCCCAGGGGGCTATCCCCCCAGGCAATACCTGCCCTCTTGAATTAAAGGGGCAGGGCTGGGTTTATTGCCCAGCGCCTGGGGCGCCCCTTGAGCGGGAATGCCGACGGGATCAACGCATTTTTTGCACCTACCACCCATGAGCTTCGGTTTGTGGGTGGTCCCACGTTAATAGGGCCTTGTGCCTGACCCGTACACGTGGGGTACGTGGTAAATAGAGTATGTAGATCCGACCCTCGAGCTGATATGAAATTAATTTGTTTGGGTCATATGTCTTATATTTTTCAAACTCAGTTTTTTAAAATCCATTTTAATGTTCATTTAAAAAAAAATCTATTTAACCCACAGATGGGACCCTAACAGGTACTACCACTCTAGGTCACAGTGCACCTCGGAGTAATGCCGATAAAAGTGTACTCCACATTCCCCAGAGCTCCAGAATTGGAACTTCACTACTAGATGCAGTTTAACATACCCAGGACACTAAACCCTCAGCCAACTGTTACATACTGGGGTTTTCACGGTACCAAATCGATATAATGTTGTATACCCTTTTCTTACTTCTTTACTTCTTACTTGCTTCTATATCTTGGACATCTATTCTTCTGACCGGCTTTGGTTCTTCTATCATCTTGACTTGGTATATCTTCTAAGGTCTTCTCTGTTGCTATGTTCCTGCTGGCTGGTCGTCCTGGATTCATTTCTTAGTCTTGTTACCAAGACATTCATCAACCACAAGAACATATTACTTATACAAACTTTTATTTCCTTAACTATACATTTCATATAACTAAATATCTGACTAACATAGCGCGCGTGAGTTCCAGTTTTAGGCAGAGCATAAAATAGCCGACTTCTCTGCCTGACGTCTAACTGAAAACTGGGGACTCTGAAAAAGGTCCCACGTGACTTCACATATTTGGCGGGCTTCTGTAATTTTCCATAGAAGGACCCGGCCATGGTATGAAAGGGGTCATCCCCTCAGAATTACAGGGGATTGACAATAATCTTATGCAACCGCATAGATTATGTAACACAACGCCTTCTAATATATATGATAAAATGGGATAGGGGTTGCCATAAGGGCAATACAGTCATGATGATTTATAACCCGTCGGTCGCTACCAGGGCTCACAGAATCTCCGAAATTGGCCGTCAAGATCGGATTTTCTGCATCAACCAAGGATTGCAGGGTCTCTATATTTACTGGAAGTCTAGCCGAATGCCCCGCGTTGTGCTAAGATCTCAAACGACTAGAAATCTGCTATAGAAACTGATTTTCGAGGTTAATGGCGGCCTATTGGTCACAAAAATAACGACTCTTTTTCTTCTTAAAAAATCAACAACATTTATATTCAAAAATGCAAGAATACAAATAATTACTTCTCAAGACGGGGGAGTGATGGACCTCAATTCAATGTTTTCTGGTCGGAATAATATTACGCGGCAATGTTGGCTGAAGTCAGTTTATCTGTCGGCTACAGGATCTTTACGTTCACACTTCAAGCTTTCTTAGCTACCGTTCTCAAGCACGCCTGGCTTCATTCTACTTTCTTGTCAAGATCGTCTCAGTTTAAATAATTTTTCAATCGGAAATTCTTATTTCCGGTCAGTGTGAAAATATTAGTAACCTCCTCTTTACCTTCCATTTTATCAAGGGCGCCGCCTCTCTTTTTGTCCTAATCAGCCAGTCAAATTTACTTCTGCATCACAATCTAAGTGCCATCTCTTCCGGCCACTTCAAACAAAGGAGCTTACCGGAGAAACTAAGCTTGACCTTTATCTTTTGACCGTCAAACTATCCAGACACTTTTAGTCCCAACCAAAAGGACAGGTTTTCTTTCTAACTGCCGGGCTGATTCTTATCTAAGAAAAAATCTTTTCATTAAGTTTTGACAGGCGATCGAGTCAAGCCCCCTGGGTACTTTTAGCACGTCTAAACAAAAGGATTGGTCTCCTATCTACCTTCGCTATTTATCTTTTCTGAATGGAGAAAAAAACCTTTGTTCTGGCCTTGCACTAGATACACTAGCGGTCAATATTATTGCTGATTATTATCTTTACCGTTTCAGTGAAAAAATTACTTTTATTCTTTTTTTTTCCATAAATTCTGATCGCCGACAAAAAAATATTTTCTAAGTATTTCCGTTTTTCTTTCTTTCTTTCTTCTTCTAATTTCCAAACCTGAATCAGGTCACAATTATATAGGTGCTAGGTCTTGATGTGACCAGCCGATTGATCAGAAGGGGCTTCTCCGACCGCCCGTCTATCCTAATTAAAGGCCAAAGTGGAGTGTTACGTGTCATATACTGGTCAGTCAGCAGGATTACGTCCTTAAGCATCACAATTAGTACCCACAGCAGTTAGTTGTTTGTATTTCCTTACCGATTGTTCCGTGTTAGTGTATCCATGGATACACTTATTCATAATAAAAATTTAGTGTTGACTATAAACTAATAAATATTATTCGGACCATATAACCTTTAAACACCCCATCTGCTGTCTCGATTCCCCTAAGCCCTAACCCTAGCAAAGTATTTTTTAAATAAATACTTTTTAATATTAACTATCCATAGAGACACATGGAAAATAAATAAACATATCTTTCGTTTTAAGTTGGTTTTTTTAAAAAATAAATAACAATATTAGTTTATTTTTAGTGCAAAATTAATTTTTTCACATAGGCTAACAATAACAACTATTCCCGTGCAAACTTGTTTTTTGTTTAAAGTTTTTTTAATAAAAATTTTTTTTTTATCAAAATTGAAATAAACATATCTGCATGCATTTCTCTTCTAATTAAATAAAAACTATTTTAATATAAAACGTGTATTTCGTTCATAGTTTTATAATAATAATAATAAAATACCAGACCTAGTGTTGATTAACAAAAAAGAAAGAACGTGTCAACTGATGGATTTTGCAGTTCCACCAGATCACAGACTGAAAATGAAGGAAAACAAAATATGGACAAATACCTGGACCTTGCCAGAGAACTGAAAAAGCTATGAAATATGAAAGTCAAGGTGATACCAACTGTAGTTGGTGCACTTGAAACGGTCCCAAAAAGCTTGGGAAAAAAGACTGGAAAATCTGGAAATCAGAGGAAGGATTGAGACCACCCAGAATACTGCACTGCTGCAATCTGTCAGAATACTCAGATGAGTCCTGGAGACCCGCGGAGACTTGTTGCCACTCAGACTCCAGGGAGATACCATCAGCTAAAGCTGATGAAGGACTCTATAAATAATAATAATAATAATATAATAATACTCTTTGTGAGTTCTTGCAATTGGCAGTGTTTAGAATACTCTAATTGTATCTTTTGTAGAGGGGTTAGACTCCCCACCCCCAAAGGCATGTTCTTGGTATAACGCTAAACTGTATCTGATGGTGAGACTCCAGTTCTGTAGAAAAATACTCTTGAGAAAAAAATATACTAAAAATGAGTCATTCACATTTAGGCATTATATAACCCTAGACGGGTTGATTTTCGGTATCAACCTGGCAGCGAGGAGTATATCCCTTTTTGCCAGCACTAGATCAGGGAATTTTTTTGCTGAGGTGGAGCACCACGCCTACTTTATCGCACAGATCAGATTACCCAAGCTGCTACTGATGCGGTAAGTTGGCGGGGTCCAGTATTGAACCCGGAACCAAAAGATTCCTGGGCAGGTGCTCTACCAACTGGAGTTTTCATTCGAGTCTGAGTGACAGCTTGTTTTGGACTAAGTCTCCAATAGGCACTCCAATCATCAAGTTAATGAAAGGTGTTTATTTTAACTCGTCATTGGTAACTTCCACTTTCAAATATTTGAAAATAATGAACACACGATTTTTGCATTCATATTTGTAAGAAGAGTAATACGAATCGACCGTCTCATACGACGTACGAAGTCCAGAATGCAAATAGCGGCGCCCACCAGTCATTAAGTAGAGACTTACCGACAGCATGTCACTAATAGTTGTATAACACCACGAACAGTCACTCTAAGTTAATTATCAATAAAGGGAGGTTACTCTAACCTACCCATACAATATTGTATCCCCCCCCCCAATTTTTTTTTAGAAATTGCGTGATACTATTCCTGAACGACATGCTTTTATTTAAATAAGCATAAAAATATTTTGTAAATAAAAACTGAATTACATAAACATAATTGCATTTCTTTTCTGATTAAGTAAAAACTATTTTAGTATAAAAACGTCTTTTATTTCTTTTTTATTCATCGTAAGTTTTGAAAAATATTCATATAATTCTAATTAAAAAGTATTTATTTTAAAATAAAGATTTAGCTACTGAATTTTAATTTGATTAAACGTGTACCAACCATCTATTTATTTAATTTATCATAAGTTCATCATCTCCATAAACTTCTTGTTAAAATCATTTGTTTACAAAAATTTGGAAGTGGGAGATACCGGTGACGAGTTAAAATGTGAACCTTTCATTAAATTGATGATTTGGGGTGCCTATTGGAGACTTGGTCCCTTTTTTTTCGGCTTTCCTGGGCTCTTCTAAATATTCTACCTGAAAATCGTCGTGACCTGGACCACCCCGATTTCCCTCTGATCTCCAACTAACGGAGTCTCTTTTATAATTTCTTAGGGAATATTCCAAGGGTTCTATCCATGATTTGTATTACCGTCACTTCAATGTTCCACTTTTTTTTTCCAGCTCTCTGGCAAGGTCCAAGTATTTGTTTTTCGCTAGTGTTGTTATATTAAGTATTCTATAGCATTATCGTCCTTGGTTAGAATTGAACCTGCAACCTACAGATGCAAATCTCTAAAAACTGTATTAACTCAACTCCTATATCCATTGCGCCATGTCCAACAAGGTCATGGTTAACGAAATGAGATCAGTCTACCCCGGTGATTTGGTTCGGTTCAAAGTTCCTGAAGGATCCAAATATCGAATTTTTGCAGAGCAGGTCGTTTTCAGGTGCTTTCTTTCAACTGTGTCTTGCCTTGCGTGATCCTTCGCGCGAAAAGCCGTCTCAGTCGTTGACATAGCAACAATCCTGGGGTAAGGTGTACTCTTAGGGTTACGGGATCACAATTGAAATCCACATGCATACTTTCCCCATCACCTGAGGTGTGTGTGGGGGGAGGAAGAGTACAACTGTCTTCTAAGTACATAGGTGGTAGCGGTCATGTTAACATTCCTTCGTAAAAATACAAAACCTGTTGAATCTTACTTCCTTTGCTCGCCAACACATCTTTGGGTTTTCGTTTCTTTTTATTTATTTATTTCAAATACAGTTTTCTTATAATACTAACATATGTATACTGATTGATGTACCAGCAATATGTCACAATATATATATATATATATAAATGTGTATTTGGGCAGCATTCTTTCATTATAGATGTTGAATTAAACAAAAGACACTGCTCCTGTTTAACAATTTTATTTGTGATTTTTTCAAGTTTTCTGGACAACTTTTAAATATTTGGGTGGAATTCGTGGATTAGTCCACCAAAGTTCATGTCCCGAGTACTTTCGGCACTTCGAAGTGCCATCATCAGTGGTGATGTGTTCCAGTTTTTCAAATTATATTTAATGATGGCATTTCGAAGTGCCGAAAGTACTCGGGACATGAACTTTGGTGGACTAATCCACGAATTCCATCCAAATATAAAAAAGGTTGGCCAGAAAACTTGAAAAAATCACAAATAAAATTGTTAAACAAGAGACGTGTCTTTTGTTTAATTCAACACACACACACACACACACACACACACACACATATATATATATATATATATATATATATATATTATATATGTTAAGATTGGATTTCAAACATAATAGGAAAATAGGAGTAAAATCATGCTTCAGAAATTCAATCAATTAATTATTTTTTAACTCCTAGATCGATATTTGAATTATTCCCGAAATAGACTTGCTCAAAATCATGCAGGATATTTTTAATTCATTTAAAACGACGAATTTTCCCAAAACAAACACTGGCGCCAGTTTTTTTTTTAAATTCCATTCGAGCCTCCCTGACTACTAGTTTCACGTTCCAGTTGACCGCCAGTACGATATCTACGTTCTTTTTATTAAAGAACTTTCCCTGTACTCTTTCAAGACAGAATTTTACCCGTGGGTACCGGAGCTATTTCTGTCTTCACTATAAAAGTGTAAAAAAAAAATGCCCCAAGATTTGATTTTTGTTTTCTTTCTTTCTTTCTTTTTTCTAGCGACCCCCTTCAACAGGATTGGGGAGAAAGCACTAAAATGAAATAACAGAGGGAAGTAATTCCCTGGCTGCCGGGGGGGGGGGCAGAAATCTCGCTGGAGGACCCCGAGGACAAACGGATATGCTTGTGTTGGTCCTGCGTTTGTCTAGAGAGCAAAACTTTTGAACTTGTCGATACGGTAATTATGATTAGGCACCTTGGATCTCAATGCCATTGCTGAACACAGTGGTCTTAGGAGAATAAGGAGTATATATATATATATATATATATATATATATAAAGAGAGAGAGAGAGAGAGAGAGAGAGAGAGAGGAGACAGAGAGACAGAGAGACAGAGAGATTATTTTCTCTTTTCGAATTTCTGACAATCTTTTTGTATCATCATTAGGAAAGTGTTAATTGGGTAGTCGAAAGAAATTACCATAAGTAAACCAATACTTTCGGTTGTTTCCTGAACCATTATCAAGACTGTTATTATTTGTGACGAATAAAGCAAAAACGTTTTCGCATAAAAATAACCAGGGTTGACATAATTGGATTAATCCAACCAACCAACCAAAACAACCAAACCACTGAAACTCTTTTTAACCTCAGAATTTTTCTTCATAAATTCTACGTTAGACTTCTTTTTACCTAAAGTCAACGTGCAACTCCAGCGCCTATACCATGTTACTTTTTCTTTATAATGGATTCTAAAACTAAAGTCGACTGATTACAAGCAAGGAAAGAGCTGAAACAACACACACACGTGCGCGCGTGGCCGCACACACACACACTTCTATGATTTCCCTAGCATTGTGCAAAATTGCTTTGAGAAACTTTGCCTTTTTTTTCCCCAACAGAATCAGGTGTTTATGTGTTGTGTTCTCTTTCTATATCATTATCTTGAAAAGAGTTAATGTTAGTCCAGAGAGGTATGATGAAAAAGAAAGAAAAGAAAAAAAAGAAAGAAAGATAGAAAGAAAAATAAGAAGGAAGAGAGAAAAATTAGATGACAGGAAGAAAGAAGATCAAGAAGAGAGAAATAGGAAGATAGAAGAAAGAAAAAAAAAAGAAAAAAGAAAAAAGAGACGAAGAAGAAAGAAAAGAAAGAGAAGAATAAAGAGGAAGGAAAGCAGGAAAAATAGGGGAAGATTTAGAAGAAGAAAAAAAAAAAAGAAAAGAGGAAGAAAAAAAAATAGGAATGAAGAAAGAAAAGAAAAAAGAGAAAGGAAAGAAAGAAAAAGTAGAAATGGAAAGGAAAGATAGAAAGAAAGAGGAAAGAAAAAAAAGAGCAAATTAGGATATAGAAAGAAAAGAAAAAAAAGAAAAGAAAGGAAAAGAGGAAGGAAGAGGGAAAATAGAAAGACAGAAAAAAAGAAAGAAAAAGAAGAAAAAGAAGAAGAAAATTAGAAGAAAGAAAAAGAGAAAGGAAGAGAGAGAAAGATAGAAAGAAAGAAAAAAAAAGAAAAAAAAGAAAGAAAGAAAAAGAGGAACGAAGAAAGAAAGAAGAAAAGAAAGAAAGAAAGAAAAAGAATGGGGAAGAAAGAAAATTAGAAAGAAAGAAAAGAAGAAAAAGAGGAGGGAGAGAGAAGAAAGAAAAAAGAGGAAAGGAAGAAAAGAAAGAAAGAAAAAGAAAGAAAAAAGAGGAAGGAAGAAGAAAGAAAAAAAAGAGAAAGAAGAGAGAAAATTAAAAGAAAGGAAAGAAAAGAAGAAAAAGAAAGAAAAAAAAAGAGGAAGAAGAAAAAACGTAGATGATAGAAGAAAAGAAAAAAGAAAAAGAGAAAGAACCACACACACATCACACACAACTCTATGATTCCTAGATTGTTGCAAAAAATGACTTGGAAACTTTTTGCTTTTTTTCCCCAACAGATCAGGGTGTTTTATGTGGCTCTCCCAGTTTCGATATGAGGAAAACAATGCGTTTGGAAAAATGTTTTCAAGATTGGAATGCAGACCCCACTCTAGAAAGAGAAAGAAAGAAGAAAAGAAGAAGAGAAGGAGATGTTGAAAGTAGTGCGAAGACGGTGCCATTGGAATGCCTTCATTGATACAGTTGCAAAGTGAACAATCTAAACATCATCTTAAAGAAACCATTGTAGAGTAAAGACAAATGTTACAGGCAATGATAGAAAGATGAAGGAGAAAGGCGCCAAAAACAGCAATGTAATGATGATGAGGAGGGAGAAGGAGAGTTTGGTTAGAGACAAGAGAAAGAACTGGTTTGGGAGAAGAAAGAAAGAAAAGGAAGAAAGATAAGAGAAGAAGGGAAAGAAAGAAAGAAAAGAAAGAAAGAAAGAAAGAAAGAGACGAAGAATAAATAAAGAATGGAGAAGAAAGATAGAAAATGTAGAAAGAAAAAAAGAGAGGAAGAAAGAAAGAAAGAAAGAAAGAGAAGAAGAAAGAAAGAAAGAAAAAGAGAAGAAGAAGAAAAATAGAAAAGAAAGAAAGAAAGAGAGAGAAGAGTAAGAAGAAAGAAAAAAGAAAAAAGAGGAAAAAGAAAGAAAGAAGGAAAAAAAAAGAAGAAGGAAAAGAAAAGAAAATTAGAAAGGAAAGAAAGAAAGAGAGAGGAGAGAGTAAGAGAAAGAAAGAAAAGAGGAAGAAAGAAAGAAAGAGAGGAAGAAAGGAAAGAAAGAAAAAAAAGAGGAAGGAAAGAAAAGAAAGAACAAGAACGGAGAAGAAAAGAGAAAAGGTAGAAAGGAAAGAAAAGAAAAGAAAAGAAAACAAACAAAAAAAACAAACAAAAAGAGGAAGGAAGAAGAAAAGTAGAAAAAAAGAAAGAAAGAAAAAAGAGGAATGATAGTGATAAACGTTAATCTTTTCAATCGAACATAATAAAGGAAAGAAAAGAAAAAAAAAGAGGTGTGTGGTTGTGTGTTTGTTTAGATATGAAGACTAGATATATAGTTGTGGGTATTGAATAGACTGGAGATGATGATAAACAAATAATATAGATAGATATGAACAAATGGAGATAGATAGATATAGATATTTTCATACAGTAATGTATTTGTGGGTGTCACTTCTTTTTTGTCGTAATTCTTGTTTATTTAACAAAACAAGACATTAAACAAACATTGAATAAAAAAAATTCTGAGACGACATAGCTGGGGGGACGTTATTTTATAGTCCGGGTAGCAATTTCTGAGGCAGGAGACCGGGACGCATTCCTCATAAATTACAGTCTTAACTCTTAACATCCTGTTGAGAATTTCTAAGTCCAGAGCCCAATTGCTATAAGGATCTATCAATAATGAGCGCTAAAATAATCCTTTCATTTAAAGTTACCTATTATTTCCCGTAAATAAAAGGACTTCTAAATGTGTTAATATCTTATTATAATGGAGATTGTGTTTTTTTCTGTCTGTAACCGAACCTATATTTCTACTCAAGTTACAATTCTCATTTATTGACATCACTTCTCCATGATTTTATACCTAACCTCAATTATTAATAAATTGTCTTACATTATAATACTGTTAACTATGTCTAATAGGACAACATGCAATTATTATTTTATATTTACAACAAAATAGCGGTTTACAGAGTGAACGGGAAGGCTAATTTGCATATCAATATTTAAAAATCGAATTTAATAAATATGTGCTTAGTATTATTTATCAACTGTTTGGTTTTATTTAATGATGAATATAGCAAAAATCTTTTCAATGAATCTTAAATGAAATCCATTAACAAGAAAAAATAACTTCATTTATTCTTTCTTCCTCTTTTAACTAAATGCTTAAATTAGAAAAAATAACAATGAAAGACGAGAGTGATGGAAGAAAGTTAAGTTTCAGTTGTTTCCATTTTTTATATCTCCCTCAGTTTCAATCTGTTATTAATACTCCCTCTGTTTCAAATCTTTTTATCTGTATTCTTATTTAGTTTCATTAGCCTTTTCTAATTTTAATACAATATTTTATTTAATTAAAATTAAATACTTGCACCCGGAGGGTGCATATATTTGCTAGTTACATTTAAAGAAAGGCTATCATTTGGGGTAGATTAGGAAAATGAATGTGACTTCTGACCCGGGTGAAATGAGGTGGTATGGACATTTAGAGTTACAGATGGGCTTTTCCGATAAGATAAAAAAAAAGATGAAAAAGGATAGTCAAACAAATAATTCCCTTCACTACATTGTTCGACACGCCCAAGATCATTAGGGAATACTTAATTGGAGGTTAAAAGTTCCCTTACTCACCATAAAATCATCCATTCAACGTTTTATTGCGGCAATAAATACTGGCTTAACATCAAACGCCGTCCGCAGGTCAACGTTTATGGACACCTGGTGGTCATTGCTCGGACTAGAAACGTGATATTTTTTTCAAATCTTGACTTTCCGTTGACCAGATCCATTTGGTGGTTGGCTGGTTGGTTGGCTGGATTTTACAGCACGTAAACCTTTATTGGATTATTTGATGCCGAAGACATTTTGTTTTATTCATTCTTGATGGAAATTGAGCAAATTCTATTAAATACATTTTTCTTAGCTCATTTTTTTTTTCGATTTAACCCATAGATGATACTACCACTCCGAGTCAGAGTGGACCTGGGATTAATGGCAATCTGAACATTAGTTACATAAATGAGAGTAACATTCCCTTGCTTGTTTCATTTTAAAGAAACCGTTATGTTTTGGTCGGCCATTTTTATTTCACCGTAAATCTACACTGAAAATATGAATTTGTTCGAATCAATACAACTGCATGTTTTAACATGAAAATATCATAAAATCTGTTCTTAATTGTGCTTGCGCATTATTTGAAATGAACTTAATTGTTATTAAGAACACATTGTATGATATTTTCGTGTTAAAACATGCAGTTGTATTGATTCGAACAAATTAGTATTTTCAGTGTAGATTTACGGTGAAATGAAAATGGCCGACATATAAATAAGGCTTCCTCAAAGTGAAACAAATAAATTTATGTAACTAATGTTCAGATTACCGGATTAATGACACACTCCCCTGAGCAACAGAATTAAAACATCACTATTAGATGCAGTTTAAGACCAGGTTCAAGATTAAGATTTTCACAAAATAAAGTAAAGTCGTCGGGGTGGCCTAATGTCGGTATCAGCCTATTAGCGAGGGAGAATATCCCCTTTTCTCTAGCGTTAGACCAAGGAGATTATTTTAGCGTCTGAGACAGTGTGGCACTCCTACCATCAGCTCCTCACTTTACCGCATATATCCATGTGCTACTCATACGCTGAGTTGGCGAGGGCCGGAATCGAACCAGGAACCTCGAGGTTCCCAGCAGGATACTCTACCGACTGAGCTAAGCTATTTCACAAAGTAATGGAATCCTTATTGGTTTGAAGTTTGTTTTTTTTCTCTTTTCGAATTTTCTGACAATCTTTTTGTATCATCATTAGGAAAGTGTTAATGGGTAGTCCGAAAGAATTACCATAAGTAAACCAAGTACTTTCGGTTGTTTCCTGAACCATTATCAAGACTGTTTATTATTTGTGACGAATAAAGCAAAAACGTCTTCGGCATAAAATAACCCAAGGGTTGACATAATTTGAATTTCCAACCAACCAACCAAAACCAACCAACCAAACACGTGAAACTCTTTTTTACCTCAGAATTTTTCTTCATAATTCTACGTTAGACTCTCTTTTTACCTAAAGTCAACGTGCAACTCCAGCGCCTACTACCATGTTATCTTTTCTTTTATATGGATTCTAAACTAAAGTCGACTGATTACCAAGCAAGAAAGAGCTGAAAACACACACACACGTGCGCGCGTGTGCGGCGCACACACACACACTTCTATGATTTCCCTAGCATTGTGCAAAATGCTTTGAGAACTTTTGCCTTTTTTCCCCCAACAGATCAGGGTGTTTTATGTGTTGTGTCTCTTTCTATATCATTATCTTGAAAAGAGTTAATGGTTAGTCCAAGAGAGGTATGATGAAAGAAAGAAAGAAAGAAAAAAAGAAAGAAAGATAGAAAGAAATAAGAAGGAAGAGAGAAAATTAGAATGACAGAAAGAAAGAAAGATCAAGGAAGAAGAGAAAAATTAGGAAGATAGGAAGAAAGAAAAAAAGAAAGAAAGAGAAAGAGAAAAAAAAGAACGAAAAAAGAAAGAAAGAAAGAGAAGAAAATAAAGAAGAAGCGAGAAAGAAAATTAGGAAGATAGAAAGAGAGAAAAAAAAAAAAGAAAAAGAGAGGGAAGGAAAAAAATAGAATGAAAAGAAAGAAAAGAGAAAGGAGGAAGAAAAGAAAGAAAAGAAAGAAAGGAAGATTAGAAAGAAAAAAAAAAAAGAAAAAGAGCAAAAGAAATAGAAGAAAGAAAGAAGAAAAAGAAAGGAAAGATGAAAAAAAAAAAAGAAAGAAGAAAGAAAAGAAAAAGAAAAAGAAGAAGAAGAAAGAAGAAATTAGGAAAAAGAAAGAAAAGAAAAGAGAAAGAAAGAAGAAAGAAAAAAAAAAAAAAAAAAAAGAAGAGAAAGAAGAAAGAAAAAGAAAGAGAAAGAAGAAGAAAAGAAAGAAAAGAAGAAAAAAGAAAGAAAAAGAGGAACGAGAGAAAGAAAAGAAAGAAAGAAAAAAAAGAAAAGAGGGAAGAGAGAAAAGAAAAGAAAGAAAAAAGGAAGGAAGAAAGAAAGAAAGAAAGAAAGGAAAGAGGAAGGAAGGAAGAAAGAAAGAAAAAGAGAAAGAAGAGAGAAATTAAAAAGAAAGAAAGAAAGAAAGAAAAAGAAAGAAAAAAAGAGGAAGGAAGAAAAAACGTAGAATGATAGAAAGAAAGAAAAAAGAAAAAGAGAAAGAACCACACACACATCACACACACTTCTATGATTTCCCTAGCATTGTGCAAAAAATGACTTTGGGAACTTTTGCCTTTTTTTTCCCCAACAGATCAGGGTGTTTTATGTGGCGTCTCCCAGTTTCGAATATGAGAAAACAATGCGTTTTGAAAATGTTTTCAAGATTGGAATGCAGACCCCACTTCTAGAAAGAGAAAGAAGAAGAAAAGAAGAAGAGAAGGAGATGTTGAAAGTAGTTCCGAAGACGGTGCCATTGGAATGCCTTCATTGATACAGTTGCAAAGTGAACAAGTTCTAACATCATCTTAAAAGAAACCATATGTAGAGTAAAAGACAATGTTACAGGGCAATGATAGAAAGATGAAGGAGAAAGGCGCCAAAAACAGCAATGGTAATGATGATGAGGAGGAGAAGAGAGTTTGGTTAGAGACAAGAGAAAGAATGCTGTTTGGGAGAAAGAAAGAAAGAAAGAAAGAAAGATAAGAGGAAGAAGAAAGAAAGAAAGAAAGAAAGAAAGAAAGAAAGAAAGAGACGAAGAAATAAATAAAGAATGGAGAAGAAAGATAGAAATGTAGAAAGAAAAAAAGAGAGGAAGAAAGAAAGAAAGAAAGAAAGAGAAGAAGAAAGAAAGAAAGAAAAAGAAGAAGGAAGAAAGAAAATTAGAAAGAAAGAAAGAAAGAAAGAGAGAGAGAGTAAGAAAGAAAGAAAGAAAAAAGAGGAAGAAAGAAAGAAAGAAGGAAAAAGAAGAAGGAAGAAAGAAAGAAAATTAGAAAGAAAGAAGAAAGAGGAGAGAGAGAGTAAGAAAAGAAGAAAAGAGAAGAAAGAAAGAAAGAGAGGAAGAAGAAAGAAAGAAAGAAAAAGAGAAGAAAGAAAGAAAAGAAACAAAGAACGGAGAAGAAAGAGAGAAAAGTAGAAAGAAAGAAAGAAAGAAAGAAACAAAACAAACAAACAAAAAGAGGAAGGAAGAAAGAAAAGTAGAAAAAAGAAAGAAAGAAAAAGAGGAATGATAGTGATAACGTTAATCTGTTTCAATCGAACATAATAAAGGAAAGAAAGAAAAAATGTGTTGTGTTGTGTGAGAGAGAGAGAGAGAGAGAGAGAGAGAGAGAGAGAGAGAAGAGAGAGAGAGAGAGAGAGATTAATATACTTTTTACATATTGAACTATTTAGCAATAGCTCTTAAGTAAACATATCAAACATTGTAATAATTAGATTATCAGACTGTGGTTTATCTACAGGTCTTGCTAGTACAAATAATTAGCTCACAGTTATATGGTTTCATATGTTCCCATCTGTCAGAAATAATCTATAAACAATTATGGGATTTAAATTAACTAGTCTGTCTGTCTCTCTCTATATACATCTATCTATCTATCTCATATATATATATATATATATATATATATATATGATAAGAAAATATTTTAGAAATATATCAAACACAGGATGATCAGGGGAAACAATTTTATGTGTCAATACTTAAGCATTTCGGTATATTGTACCATCTTCAGGACACTGTTAAGTAATGTTTATGTGA
>CM042168.1:41306994-41354494 GCA_023376005.1 Doryteuthis pealeii
GAATCGAGATCGCAAAAGGGGTGCCTAAAGGTCATATGGTCCAGTGAATGTTTAATTCGGTTATGTTAACATTTTGTTATCCGGGATTCCCGCCCTTATCTAAACTGTTTTTCCGGCCAAACTTAGATATTTACAGTGCCTTGTTTCCCGCTTTTTATCAGCAAATTAATTAATATATTTTACAATGACCCCATTTTTTTATTGGCGAATTAATTCTTTTTTTTTTAAGTTTAGATTTTTTTAAAATTGAAATAGATCATTAAGTAGGCCTGAGCCTATTCTCGTAGTGACCACCCCAAGTGGAGATTTAAGAGGTTTGAATTCAGAGTTTTCCTTCTCCTAGACTGGTTGCCTAAGCAAGGTTAAAGAGCCCAGTCTGCCATACTATTTATCCATAACTGGAGGGAGAATAGTTGGATTCATATCTTTCCCAAATGTATTAGCGCTATGTAAACTGTGGCTTCGTCCAGGATTTGAACTCAGGTTAGATATTTTATCCCCCCCCCCCAGCCCATCTAAAATAAATGTTGTTGTTTTTTCGATTGAATTTGTACACATTCCAATTAAATCTTTACAAAACATTCAAATTTCAAAACAATTTTCAATCAAGAAAAAAAACAAAAAACAAAAAAACAAAACAAAACAAAATTATCTTATCGAGGATGGGATGCTGTAGAATATCAAAATTAATTTGCCGATAAAAAGCGGGAAACACGACACGATAAATATCTAAGTTAGATCGTATTTACCCTTGACACACCAAGGAAAAACATAGCGTAAATAAGGGCAGGAATCCGGGATTAAAAAATGTTATCACACCCTTTCATTTTATGTATAAATCGCAAGCAGCTTAAAAACGTGAGGGAAAGTGCATGTTATACGGGAATAATTAAAGTACTAGGCGGAGTATATATATATATATATATATATATATATATATATATACTTCGCCTAGTATGAATTTTATACGATATACGCATTGTAACTGCCTTCAAGCAAAAATAAATAAAAATAATAATATACTTTACTCAAAAATGCTTCTAAAGCAAATTATCTTATATATATATATATATATATATATATATATATATATATATATATATAATTTATCTATTACAGCAACCCTCTAAAAATAATAGACTCTTCTCATTTTAAAACAAAATAAATAAAAGAACAAGAAAAAAAAAGAAAAAAAAAGAACTAACACCAAATCATATACCCCCCCCTGATGACGACTGAAGAAACAGTTGAAAGCGCTCAGGCTGAAAGTATGGGAGAATCCTATTTCAACTGAATCCTAACATTAGAAAGATGGGCTGAAGACTGGAAAAGATACAAATCAAGATCATGAAAAAGTATCGGAAATTTGGGTTATCTGCCCCTTAACCAGTTCCTGGAAGTCCAGACGCTAGGGGGGCACAGAGCCCTAAATCAACAGAGCAGTATCGACAGGCACTGAGAACAGTCAAACACCCGTGGGGGTCAACGGGGAACTCAACAGCAACAGAACAGCTTTAACGCCAGACAGGTTAAGACTTGAAAATTCTACGGACGAGGCAGCAGTCCGAAACGAACAACGATAGCGCAGACTATATTCTCCAAAAAGAAACCATTACGATACAATTCTACAAAGCTAAGTAACATTTGTCACTTCATTTAACATTTATACCCCCGCCAACCGAACGTATTTGACAACTTTCTATGTTTCTATGAACTTTACGAACTCTTTCACACACATTGAATGCATTTCTCTTATTCGCACCAATAAAAAGTGTTAACCCGAATATATATTTATATTCGCCTTGTGTTCTTTCCTTTACGACAGAATTATTTTTCTTCCCTATATTTCTGTTAAAAGAAATGTTCTGTGTGGTTGAATGACATCTGCCTACAAAATAACTTGCTGCCAAAATATACAACATATATATATATATATATATATATATATATATATATATATATATATATCTCGATTAATTCAGTGGATTTAACCCTGAAGATCATCATGGTGAAACTCGAGTAGGTTTATCTCTTGTACCCATTTTATAATAAATTTGCTCTACTTAGTATTGAGCACTTTGTATTTGTTATATCGCTGACTTAACTACCCCCCTGAATTCCACACTTACCAAATTCACCAGTAAGTCAACTTTTCCTTTATATATATATATATATTATATGGTATTTGTGGAAAATGTGACTTACCGGTGAAAATGGTCACAGGGGGTTCGTTGATTCCAGTTCACAATGATAAGGCAGCGATATAACAAATATAAAGTGCTCAATACGCTACTAGAGCAAATTTATTAACATAAAGGTACACGGTAATAACCTACTCTAGTTTCACCATGAGGATCTTCAAGATATTGATTAATTGCAGTCGATTGCACGTGAAATCGACTGCAATTAATATCTTGATTAATCCAGTGGATTTAACCCTGAAGATCCTTATGGTGAAACTCGAGTAGGTTATTACCGTGTACCTTTATGTTAATAATAATAATAATAACAATTATATATATATATATATATATACATATATATATATATATATATGAAATAAAAGAAATTCTAACCATATTTGGTATAATATAAATGCATTGAAAAATTCTTTCGGGGTCGGTTTAGCTTTGTCGGTAGAGCACCCACCGGGGTAAACGCAATGTTCCTAGTTCGATACCGATCACTGCCAACTCAGCGCACAAGTAGAACTGATCTGTGTGGTACAGTTAGTAGCTGATGGTAGGTGTGGTACTCCACCTCAACAAAGCTAGTCTCCTTGGTCTAGCGCTAGTGAAAAGTGAATAGACTCCTTTGCTGTCCGACTGACAATAGGCCACTCCGCCAACGTTTATTCTTATTCACTAAATATACCCAAAAATCGGCTGCTATCGTCAGATTTTTTTTAAACGAATTAAAATTAATTAAATCTATTATTTAAGGTCAAACTTTTGTCTAAATCGATAAGTAGTAACATAATGACCATCATTAAAAAAAAGAAAAATATCATTACATATGCAGTTTATTTTTAATACATTTAAAACGATTTTTTTTTGGTCAATTTCGATCGCGTTCGGCCACTTTGACTCTTTTGAAATGGTATAAAGGGCTTGTTTACAAATTTAATGTAACATTCGTGATTGCAAAAAATTTACCAAAAATCAGGGAATTATCCGATTTTAATGAAATTTTCAGCATTGATTTATCAATTAATGAATTTTATAATGCACCAGTTATCTTATTTCAAAACTTTGATTAAGTATTTTTGCCATGAAAAAATAATATATAAAATTCATTTAAAATAAAAATATTCTGATATTAATTTTAAAATGTTATATTTTTAGATTCTAGAAATAGATATCTATTTAATGCAAAACTTATTTTAGTCAAAAAAAAAGAAGAAAAACTCTTTTGAAAATTTACCCACACCCCTTTTGAGCAGAAAAAATATCGATGTATAATTTTTTTTCTTTTAAAAGATAATAGCCAATTAAATAATTATCGAAATGAGTAAAAAAGAAATCTCCAAAAAATTTTTTATCTATCTTTTTTTTACATTTTATTTTCCAATTTACTGTACTTATTTTCTTATAAAATATTCCACTTAAAATTTGTTTTCTATTTACAACTTCGGTCTTTTATCTTTTTATTTCTACTGTAATTAGTATCAATCAAGGACCAACTGGCCAATATTTTACACCCCCAAAATAAGGGGGGCAGGGGTCAAAATTAACTGACCTGAAAAAAATAAGAAAGTATTAAATAAAATAAATAATGCATTATAAAGATCATTCATTGATAAATAAACACTGAAAATTTAATTAGAATCCGATAATTCTTTGATTTTTGGTAAATTAATTTCTGTAGGGCTAAATTAATTTTGTAGGGCTAAATTCATTTCTGTAGGGCTAAATTAATTTTGTAGGGCTAATTTAATTTCTGTAGTGCTAAATTCATTTTGTAGGGCTAAATTAATTTCTGTAGGGCTAAATTCATTTGTCAAAAACGCATTTTAGGCCAATTTTGTAGTATTCCCAGTCAGGTAACCAATATTCTATGAAGGGAAGTAACTCTTAGATGTGAAAAGGCAATTAAGAGTTAATTCCCTTGAATCTTATTACGCCCAAAATAATGTTCCTCATTTTGTAACTATATAGAAAGTACAATAGATATAGAGGACATCGAATCATTACTGGATAGAGCAAGTTTTCAGCTACAGATCACTTCAACATAGTCATCCCCATTGTGTTGATCCAAAAGTAATGCCTCCTATTTATTTCTAAGGAAACTGCAACAATTATAAGGAAAACGATAACGGTTATTTCCTATAAATCTAACATGATCAAAGGGGAACCACTCTTGACTGATAAATTATTTATTTTCCCATTAAACTAACTCTAACCCTAACCCTAAACCCTAACTTTAACCCTAACCCCGTATTCTTTTTTCCTAGTAGATCAATAAATAAATAAATAAATTATTAGTCAAGAGTGGTTCCCCTCTGATCATGTTAGACTTATAGGAAATAACCACGATAAAACCGTTAGATAGAGCAAGTTTTCAGCTAGGAACACTATATTTCTGAAAAGACCTGAAAAAATAAGAATTTTTTGAAATAAGATAAATAATCTGTCTGTCAACAATTTATGCTAGCACATAAATTGTAACACACTGGACTGCGTTAAAAAAAATATTTGTCCAAAAGTCAAAGTTTTATCAAGTGCTATATGATCGCCATTTTATGCTGAATTTTGAAATATCATTCATTGTCTTAAAATATTTCTGCAGACAGAATATTTCTATAAAGCTTATAAAGTTCATTCATTGATAAATCATCACTGAAAATTTCATAAAAATCAGATAACCGTTGAATAGAGCAAGTTTTCAGCTAGGAACACTATATTTCTACAAAGTCAACTCCATTACCGGGTGGGTCCGGTGAGCCTCGGCCGCTGGACCGGTATGTTGTAATAATAGCGTCGATCCTAGGGGGCCACCCCCCCCAGGCAGCACCTGCCCCCTCGATTTAAAGGGACAGGGCTGGGTTTATTGCCCAGTGCCTGAGGCGCCCCCATTGAGGGGGAATGCCGACGGGATACACGCAATTTTTCACCAGCCATCCCATGAACTTCGGTTTGTGGGTGGATCCCACGTTAATAGGGCCTTTGTGCCTGACCTGGTACGAGTGGAGTACTGGGAAAATATAAAAACTCCATTGGCTAGACATGAACAGTGACCCCCTGCTAAAATAAGAAAAGTACAGTTCCGAAAAATTGTTTTTAATGTTTGTTTGTTTTTTAAAATATAATTTTCCCCATTAATAACACTTGCATTTTCAAGGTCGAATATATAACAGCTGATTTTAAGGCATTTTTTAAAATTCTGACTTGAAAAATTATACACATTTTTTCTAACGAGATCACATTTTTAAGATACAAGCTTTTACTTGAAATGGATATAATAGTATTATAATTCTATTTATTGTGACAAGTAGAATCCACATGCTTTTTTATACATGTTATGGTAATCTATGAGGAAGACCGTCCCGGCCTCCTGCCTGAAAACTTGCTACCGGTGACTGCTGAAAAACCAACCCAGCTACGATTGAAGTCCGTAGCCGAAGCAGTGTCACTTGAAAGAAAACAACCAATTTGGGGCTTTTTTTTTTCGACATTCAATTACATATAAAAAATCCAAAACGTTTATTTTTTTCGGTATTTCTTGTTTATTTAGATATTTTTTTATATTTTAATAAAAAGAAACGATCTATCTATCTAATCATCTTCATATCTATCTATATTATTGTTTGTTTATCTATCTATCTATCTTTCTATCTATCTCAGTTTATGCAAAACTAGTCATCTTCATATTTATCTATCTATCTCAATTTGTTCATATATCTATATTACTTTGTTTTTATCTATCTACCTATCTATTTATCTATATATCAGTCTATTCAAAACTATCCATCTATCTATATCAATTTGTTCTTATCTATGTTACTTTGTTTATATCTATCTATCTCTGTTCCTATCTATTTATGTGCTTTTCAGAAAAAGAAACAAACTATTTTCCAATATGCATTAATAAAATAATAAAATGAAATGAAACAACGTTTTTATCGACACTGCTTCGGCTACGGACTTCAATCGTAGCTGGGGTTGGTTTTTCAGCAGTCACCGGTAGCAAGTTTTGAGGCAGGAGACCGGAACGGTCTTCCTCATAAATTATCCATATTATTATTATATAAAACTTGTGAAGTATTCAAGCATATATTAAAAACCAGACCTGACTAAACACAATGAATGATATTTTTAAATTCAGCATAAAATGGCGATCATATAGCATTGATAAAACTTTGACTTTTGGACAAATATTTTTTTAACGCAGGCCAGTGTGTTACAATTTATGTGGTAGCATAAATTGTTGACAGACCCTGTAGCGAGAATTCAAGAGGGCCGTGGACTGTTGGTGATCTTGTCCCCAAAGGCGCGAATCTCGTGCGTCACATGATTAGTTAGTTTAGATTTCAGTTTCAACCTGACGTTGGAGCAGAGAGCATCTACCTCTCTCTGCTGAGGTTGAAATCTCACCCGCGCGGCGAATAAGAATGAGCTAGACCAATAAAATCTTGATCAAGTAAAAAAAGGCTTGTAGTTCATTTAATTAATTACAATGACTAGAGTTAGCTCAGAAGAGGACCTTAGAAGAAGTAGTTAGAAGAACATAGCAGCTGGACGACAAGATGATGACCAAAGAAGTACAAGAGGAAAGATGGCGACTAGAAGTAGTAAAAAAGAAATGAAGCAACAAGTAAGTCTCAAATCTCTGTCTCTCTCTCTGTCTCTGTCTCTCTGTCACCTGAGTTTCCTCTCTCGATTATATACCCTATGTTGGGTATACAACATATGGGGATAAAGATGGCTGTAGAGAGTAATTGATTTTCAGTGATATAATAAATGTATGTTGCATAGTAAATTTCTTCTTTCTTTCTTTCTTTCTTTCTTTCTTTCTTTCTTACCTACATTCCTTCATTCTTTATTTATCATCCCTTTCTCATCTAATCCTTTTTGTTTGTTTATTTTGTCGTTGGAGCAGAGAGCATCTGCCTCTCTCTGCTGAGTTTGAACTCGCCCGCGCGGCGAATAAGAATAGGCTAAGCAGAAATAAAATCTTGATCAAGAAATAAAAGTCTTATAGTTCATTCAATTAATTACAATGACTAAAGTTAGCCCAGAAGAAGCAGTTAGAAGAAGCAGTTAGAAGAACATAGCAACAGAAGACGGGATGACGGCCAAAGAAGTAGAAGAGGAACATGGCGACTAGAAGTAGTAAAGAAGAAATGTAGCAACAAATAAGTCTGTCTGTCTGTCTGTCTCTCGAGTTTCCTCTCTCGATTGTGTACCCGATGTTGGGTATACAACAGATGGATTGACAATGACATGGTAAAAGAGGATTGGAATATTTCTATAAAGCTGAAATGTTCAATCCTTTTTGTTTGTTTTTTTGTCGTTGGAGCGGAGAGCATATGTCTCTCTCTCTGCTGAGTTTGAATCTCACCCGCGCGGTAGATAAGAATGGGCTAAGCAGAAATAAAATCTTGATCAAGAAATAAAAAGTCTTATAGTTCATTCAATAATTACAATGACTAAAGTTAGCCTAGAAGAATCCCTTAGAAGAGGTAGTTAGAAGAACATAGCATGTCTTGTGGTATAATTAACTGCATGACAAAAAAACTAGCCCTTAGAAGAAGCAGTTAGAAGAACATAGCAACCAGACGACAAGATGACGACCAAAGAAGAAAAGGAAACATGTCGACTAGAAGTAATAAAAAAGAAATGAAGCAACAAGTAAGTCTGTCTGTCTGTCTGCCTGTCTGTCTCTCTCTGTCTCTCTACCACCCGAGTTTCCTCTCTCGGTTGTGTACCCTATGTTGGGTATACAACAGATGGATTGACAATGACATGGTAAAAGAGGATTGGAATATTTCTATAAAGCTGAAATTGTTCAATCCTTTTTGTTTGTTTGTTTTGTCGCTGGAGCAGAGAGCATCTTCCTCTCTCTGTTGAGGTTGAAACTCACCCGCGCGGCGAATAAGAATGGGCTAAGCAGAAATAAAATCTCTCTCTCATCCGAGTTTCCTCTCTCGATGTGTGATGTACGATGTCAATATGGGTATATAACAATTGCACTTGATCAACTTGTCTTATCGAGAAATCTTTCATATTAAAACAGAAACTTTCTTAAATCAATACAGACAGTCTGGATACGACACAAGACATTTGATCTCTTTTCAAGAAAGACATTTTAATGTTTCCTACTGTTGCACCACTCGTTTTTCAAATCATATTTTGAAGGATAACAATATCTTCTTTAGCAAACGCCTGTCACTAAAAGTTAATTTTAACGTTCTATTTCATTAAACACCTTCACTACATCCATTGAACATCAGTTTTGATAAGCCTGTCGGCTGGGGCTTTAGAATACACACACTCCGAGTCATGTGCTGGGTATGTCGTTAAACTATTTGATGGTGAGGTTCCAGTTCTGGAGGTATGGGGAATGTGGAGCACCCTTTTAGTCCCCATTGCTCCCTGGTCCACCGAAGTGATAGTAGCTGTTAGGGTCCCATCTATGGGTTAAATAGAAAAAAATGTGTTTTATAAAAAAAATTGAGTATCCATTAAGAATGAATTTATTTTAAAACTTTGTTGGTATTAAATGACACACTGAGGTTGATATGCCGTAAAACAAAACAAAACAAAACAAAAAAAGACTCCGAGTTGGAGTGTATCTGGAAGTAATGGTGATGAAGGGGTACTCCATATTCCCCAGACCTCCCGAACTGGAACCTTACCATCAAATAGAGTTTAATGTCATACCCAGAATATGAAGACCCTCAGCCACCGCCTCCTAACACATATATGATCAAAAGGGTTGGGTTGCCGTGAGGGCAACAGAGTTGGGGCAATCATATTTTTATAATATATAAAATCATTTTTTATCAATGAAAGAATTTATAGGGATTATCTTCCCTTTGCCGGAAGAGTTATCTTCTCGCTGCGTTGCTGTTTGTTCCCACTAGGGGGACCTCTGGTAGTTAAGCGTGTTCATTACAACTGGTCTTCCTCTTTTAGCTGGATCTTCTCAAGAACTGCTATGAGCTAGAATCTAACTACCCCCTTCTCGGTTGGGCTTTTGCCCCCTCCCCCCTTACATTACTGTAAGTCCTTTATACAGCATGGACTATCCTTTAGTTCCATGTCTGTAACATTTATATGTTAGGTACATTTGGGTATCTTGTTTATACCTAAATATTGTATATGTATTTACATGTTCTATTTTCCTGTACTTTATGTATCTTATCGTTTCCATGTGCTGTTATATATATATATTAAATGTTTTGTCTCACAACGTGTCGGAGCTGTTATTCAATTATCAACATTGAATCTTACACATTTTATTTTATTTCAAAGCTTTCTGATTTTTTTCAGCTCACTTAACTTTGACCCCATATTTTTTTTTTTTTTTTTTTTGGGGGGGGGGGGCAAAATATCGGTGGGGGTTATATAAAGCTGAAACTAATTACAGTATGAATAAAAAGACAAAAGACCGAAGGTGTAAATAGAAGGAAAAGAAATTAAGGGAGCTATCCTGGTAGAAAATAAGTACCGCAAATCGGAAAATAAAATGTAAAATAAAAACTAAAAAATATTTTTTGGAGATCTTTTTTTACCCTCTTTGATTTAATTGGCAATTTTTCTACAAAAAATATTAGATAACAATAAAAACTAAAGTAGTTATTAAATAAATATTTGTTTTTAGAATAAAAAATATAAATTTGAAACTTAAAATTAGTATTAATATATAAAACTCATTTCGTTTCAAATGAGTTTTATATATTAATTTACGATAGCAGAAATACCTAATTAAATAAGAAAGTTTTGAAATAAAATAACTAATGCATTATAAAATTAATTTATTGATAAATCAACCCTGAAAATTTCATTAAAATTGGATAATTCACTGATTTTTTGGTAATTTTTTCAATCAGGGAGGGGTAAATTTAATTTGTAAAATACAGATTTTAAATCATCTTACACAGCGTTTACGGCCTTGTTTACGATAAATTTGAACAAAATTGACCGAAAAAATAGTTTAAAATGTATTAAAAATAAATCATTGTTATTTTTTCAACAATCTAACCCGAGCTGAATGGGTGACCCAACGAGTCACGTCTTTTCTAGTATGATATATACACAGAAAGTTAAACTCATCAGATATAGTATGCGCATATTCTTGCTATACCACTATAAAATAACCCAACAAGGGTTGACATGCCGTAAAATCCAACCAACCAGCTTAGTGTCGTGGATATGATGTTAAACTGCATTTATTGGTAAAGGTCCAAATTACTAAACCACTTGTGAATTAAAAAACAAAATGTATCAGTCTGTGTCTGCTCCGGTGGCGCAATCGGTTAGCGCGCCGTACTTATAAACAGTACATGGTTGAGTAATGCGGAGGTTGTGAGTTCGATCCTCACCCGGAGCATGCTTTTTTAAAAATCTTATATTATATCAATATTTGGCTTTAAATAGCCTACCAGGGTTGATATGCAATTAAAAAACACCCCCCCCCACAAAAAAATCAGCTAATCAGCAACAACTACAAAACGATACATGTGTGTGTCCTGGATATGGCGTCAAACTGCGTTGAAGGTGATGCTCCTGTTCTAGAATTTTGGGGAATGTATAATAAGCCTTCATTGCCATTACTCCATTACTCCCAGGTCTACTCTGGCTAGACGTAGTAGTGTTACACACTGGACCCGTCAAAGAACACAAACACTTATATTTAGGAAAATGTAAGATGAGATGTTTATTCCCTCGGTTGTGTACAGCTGAGAGTCGTCGGCAGGGTTACGCAACGTGGAGCCTTCGGGAGTTCTTTTCAAGTGATCTCAAACCTGATCGTCGTCTGTCTAATCGATCTCTACGGGCTTCTTTTATTGTAGTCTGACCCCCGGTGTCACGCCTCTTTGTTCGTGACACCTACGCAGTTTTTTTCTGTAGACATGCCTCTTCGCACACGCAGGCTGTTTTCATTGGCTATGGGCTACGCCTACAGATTTCTGAACCGAAATCATGTCAAATATTCACCTGCATTTCCAGGTGCAAAAGGTCAGGTCAGGGCCACATCCTGTTTTCGTTTCCAGGCTGCACCTGACCCCCATGCACTTCCTATTCAGCCTGGTCCTTGGGTGCACTGATCAGACAATATATTACAGTAGTACCTCTTAAGCCCCCATCTACGGGTTTAATATATCTGTTTGAAAATTATTTGTATTAGATAGAAATACTATAATTATGCAATTTATTAATATAACTGTGCAGTTTATTAGTATTAGCAGGACCTACCCAAGTATGATATTCTAATTATTACAACATTTGATATATTTACTTCAGAGCTATTGCGAATACTTCCATATGTAAAAAGTATAATAATCATGAGTTAACTTTTTTTTCTTTCTTTCCTTCTTTTCATCTTTTATTCATTATGTTCGATTGAAATAGAATAGCGTTATCGCTTCCGCGTGCTCAACCCTCTCTCTATCAGTCCCTTTCTTTCTTTCTTTCTTTCTTTCTTATATTTTTTCCGTGGAGTATGTCCCATTTCTTCCCTTTTTTCTTTGTAATAAAAAAGGAATGGTCCATCGTAGGCTGCTGGAGCACTGAATCTTTCAAAGCCTCCATGCTTCCTGTAGTCCGCCAACACTATACCTGATGCCACTCTCCACATACACATGCATACACATACATGCATATTACTACTGTGAACTGTTCATGTTCCTGACACAACATTATTCTGTGTACTTGACATGAGACTTTGATGAGTTGTGGTGCACCTGAGCACTGTACACAATAAATTACATAATTATTATTATTTAGCTGAGGTGATGCCACTCATAAAAAATAAGAATTCGGCCATTAAGCGACACTAGATAATCAGTATTTACATTTTTGCATTTCATCTTGGGCGATTTGGACGGTATGATTTTCAACCAGAGGGTGTTGCTAGATGATATTGATCGGAAGATTAAGGAACAAGCGTATCCATATATAGATTAGACACAGGTATCTAATATTATGCTATAGTCACGTTGCATTAAAAATATTAGGTCAAGGGAAGTAACTCTAAACTGAAAATACAATTAAGAGTTAATTTCCTTTAATGTTAGGCATGCTCCGAAAATAATGCCTCATATAGATATGGAGTACTACAGAAGGTTGTTGGGTAGAATAAGTTTTTAGCTACAATAGACTATCTTTTAGGTTAAATCCTACTTAACGGACCTAAATTCCACCATCGTATGTCACCCTGCCGAAGGAAAAAAATAGCAAAAATCAAGGAATTAACCGAATCTAATGAAATTTTCAGTGTTGATATACAAATGAATAAAAGATATAACGCACAAGTTGTTTTATTTTAAAACTTTTACATTTTTTTCAGGTCAGTTAACTTTGAATCACGTATCTTTGAGGCGTAACACAGATTCACAAAAATACGTGGTTCAATATTAATTGACCTGAAAAAATGTAAGAGTTTTCAAATAAAATAACTGGTGCATTATATATTTTATTTATTAATGTATCAACACTGAAAATTTCATTAAATTCGGTTAATTCCTTGATTTTTTTTTCTTTCAGCAGGGTGACATACGATGGTGGAATTTATGTCCGTTAAGTTCGATTTAACCATCTTTTAAGCTGCAATAACTCTTAATAAACACTTAGACAAAAAGGAAAACATAAATGTACGTGATCCATAACCTCTCTGTATAAAATAACCCTAGAGGGATTAACATGCCGTTAAAATCAATCAACCAATGTGTTCAAGAAATTCAATTTTCACCATTCAACTAAATGGTATATGCACAAACCTGAATCTGTCCTGGAGAATGAAACGCACAAAATTCTCTGGGACTTTGAGGTACAGACGGATCACCTAATCCCGGTCAGGAGACCAGATCTTGTTTTGATTGACAAGAAGAGGAAGACTTGTCATCTCGTGGATTTTGCCGTCCTGGCCGATCACAGAGTGAAAATGAAAGAGAGCGAAAAGATCGACAAATATTTAGACCTTGCCAGAGAACTGAGAAAACTGTAGAACATGAGGGTGAAGGTCGTACCAATTGTAATTGGGGCACTTGGAACAATCCCCAAGGAACTGGAAAAGAGTCTGGATGAATTGTAAATCAGAGGAAGAATCGAGATCATCCAGACTACAGCATTATTGAGATTGGCTGGAATACTCAGAAGAGTCCTGGAGGCCTGAGGAGACTTTCTGTCACTCAGCCTCCAGTGAACCACCGGCTACAGCAGATGTGAAAAACTCGAATGGAGTGAAATAATAATAATAATAGTTGATTAACAAAAAAGAAAGAAGTCGACTGGCGGATTTTGCAGTTCCAGCAGACCACAGGGTGAAGATGAAGTAAAATGAAAAGATGGATAAATACCTGGACCTTGCCAGAGAATTGAAAAAGCTATGGAGCATGAAGGTCAAATTGATACCAATTGTAGTTGGTGCACTTGGAACGGTCCCAAAAAGCATGGAAAAGAGACTGGAGAATCTGGAAATCAGAGGAAGAATTGAACATCCAGAATACTGCATTGCTGCAATCGGCTAGAATATCCAGAAGAGTCCTGGAGATCCGAGGAGACTTGTTGTCACTCAGATTCCTGTGAAATACCATCAGCTAACTCTGATGTGAAAAACTCTATAATAATAATAATAAATAGATGACGCAGCTGAATAGCAAGTGCAGAATGTGTGGAAACAGAGACGAAATGATTAATAACATCATTAGCAAATGCAGCAAACTAGCACAGAATACAAGACTAGGCATGACTGGGTGGGAAAGGTAATCCACTGGCAATTGTGCAAGAAATTCAATTTTCACCATACAACTAAATGGTATATGCACATGCCCGAACCTGTTCTGGAGAATGTGACACATAAAAATTCTGTCAGGTACAGACGGACACCTAATCCCAGCCAGGAGTAATGGACCAAGTATTGATCAATGCGAAGAAAACCTGTCATCTCGTTGATTTTGCCGTACGGCCGACCACCGAGTGAAAATCAAAGAGAGCGAAAAGATAAACCACTACTTGGACCTGGCCAGAGAACTGAGAAAACAGTAGAAGATGAAGGTAAATGTCGTATAAATTGTAATTAGTGCCCTTGGAACTGTCCCCAAAGCTCTAGAAAATAATTTGGGGGAATTAGAAATCAGAGGAAGAATCAAGACCATCCAAACTACAGCACTGTTAAGATTGGCTAGAATACTCAGAAGAGTCCTGGCAGGTGTGAAAACTCAATAATAATAATAATAATAATAATAATAATAATAATAACGGATCACCTTATCCCAGCAAGAAGACTAGACCTAGTATTGATTAACAAAATAGAAAGAACTTGTCAACTGGTGGATTTTTCAGTTCCAGCAGATCACAGGGCGAAGATGAAGGAAAACGAAAAAATGGACAAATACCTGGACCTTGCCAGAGAACTGAAAAAGTTATGGAATATGAAAGTCAAAGTAATACCAATTGTAGTTGGTGCACTAGGAACGGTCCCAAAAAGCTTTGAATAAAAGACTGGAAAATCTGGAAATCAGAGGAAGGATTGAGACCATCCAGAATATTGCACTGCTGCAATTTGCCAGAATACTCAGAAGAGTCCTGGAGACCTGAGGAGACTTGTTGTCACTCAGAATCCAGTGAAATACCATCAACTAACGCTGATGTAAAAAAAACTCAAATAATAATAATCTAGATATTAATACTTTTGTTCCTCAATCTTCCAACCGTTTCCATTTTGCAATACTCTCTAGCCAGACTGTCCAAATCATCCAGGATTGAATGCAAAAATGTAAATCCTGATTACCTGGTGTTGCTTAACCGGAGAGTAAACATATCAATCGTTGTAATAAATTGCCATACTCTGGTATATCCACAGGTCCTGCTAATAATAATAATAATAATAATAATAATAATAATAATTTGATTTAATTTTAATAATAATAATAATTTGATTTAATTTTAAATTAAGTTGGAAGAAGTAAAACAAAAGATATCGGCTATAGAAGGAAGACTCAAAAGATATCGAGAGAGAACTAAACAGTACAAACAAAATAGGACCTTCCAAAACAATGAAAAGAGATTTTATGAACAAATTAATGGAGCAAAAACAAACATTAGTGAACACCCAAATGCATCAGAAGCAGAAAAGTTCTGGAGTGATATATGGATGAGGAAAGAACATAATAAGCAGTCAAAGTGGATAAGTGATATTAAGAATGAACTGATGGAAATTGAGGAAGGACCTGTAGCCAGTGTTCATGTAATTACGCTTAAATCAGTACTCAAGAAAGTAGCAAATTGGAAAACACCAGGCCATGATGGCATACATGGATTCTGGTTCAAAAAATTTACGACTATCCACAAAAGAATGGCCCAGCAACTGAACAGATGCCTACAAGAAACAGAAGTACCTGAATGGATGACAAAAGGAACAACTACACTAATCCAGAAAGACCCACAAAAAGGAAATGTCCCTAGCAATTATAGACCAATAACTTGTCTACCCATGATGTGGAAAATTCTAACTGCTGTTGTAAGAGAAGAAGTATACTTTTCACTCAATTGGCGGAAACTTCTCCCAGAAGAACAGAAAGGATGTCGCAAGGGAAAAAGAGGAACCCACGACTTACTCTATATAGACCAATACATTCTTAAAGAAGTCAAAAATAAACGGAAAAGTATTGCAATGGCCTGGATCGATTACAGAAAAGCCTATGACATGGTCCCACATACCTGGATTTTAGAATGCCTACAAATGTATAAAATTTCCAACAACATTATAAACTTCATTAAAAAAGCCATGGAAAACTGGCGAGTTCAATTAAAAGCTGGAAAACAATCCCTGGCAGAAGTAAAAATCCAAAGAGGTATCTTTCAAGGAGACTCATTATCACCACTACTCTTTATTATTGCAATGATGCCGCTAAACCATATACTTAAAAAATGTACCGGGGGATACAAATTTAGTAATTCACAAGAAAAGATCAACCACCTTATGTACATGGATGACATTAAAATTTTTGCAAAAAATGAAAAAGAATTGGAGAGCCTAGTACAAACTATTAGAATATATAGCCAGGATATAGGGATGGAATTTGGAATCGAAAAATGTGCTATGCTTGTAATAAAAGGTGAAAGAAAACTAATGAATGGAATACAACTACCAAATCAGGAAACTATAAAATCTCTTGATGAAAATGAAAGCTACAAATACTTAGGAATTTTAGAAGCGGACAATATCATGCAAGCAGAAATGAAAGGAAAAGTTAAAAAAGAATATCTCAGGAGAACTAGAAAACTTCTAGAAACGAAACTTAACAGCAGAAATCTGATCAAAGGAATTAATACCTGGGCTGTCCCCATTATAAGATACTCAGGACCATTCTTAAAATGGACAAAAGAAGAACTCAGACAGATAGACCAAAGGACGAGAAAATTAATGACCATGCACAAGGCTCTCCACCCTAGAGATGATAGAGATAGATTGTATGTGTCAAGAAAGAAGGGGAAGAGGTCTTGCCAACATAGAGGAATGCGTAGAAACCACAATCCAACAACTTGAAGATTACACAAGGAAGAGCAAAGACAAATTACTTATGGCGGCCAACAATAGTAGAAACGGCAGATGGACAAACAGAAAAACGACAAAGACTAGAAAACAAAAATGGGAAGAAAAACAATTATATGGACGCTTCAAACGACAAATAGAAGAGGTTGCACATGGAAAGACTTGGACATGGTTAAGAAAGGGAAACCTCAAAAGAGAAACAGAATCACTTATAATTGCTGCACAAAATAATGCCATAAGGACAAACTACATCAAAGCGAAAATTGATAAGACCCAACAAAATAGTAAATGTAGACTTTGCGGTAATAGAGATGAGACTGTTAACCATATACTCTGCGAATGTAGCAAACTAGCACAACGAGAATACAAAACTAGACACGACTGGGTTGGGAAGGTGATCCACTGGGAATTATGCAAGAAATTAAATTTTGACCACACAACAAAATGGTATATGCATAAACCAGAATCTGTTCTTGAGAACGAAACGCACAAAATTCTCTGGGACTTTGAAATTAAAACGGATCACCTTATCCCAGCAAGAAGACCAGACCTAGTGTTGATTAACAAAAAAGAAAGAACTTGTCAACTGGTGGATTTTGCAGTGCCAGCGGATCACAGGGTGAAGTTAAAGGAAAATGAAAAAATGGACAAATATCTGGACCTTGCCAGAGAACTGAAAAAGTTATGGAATATGAAAGTGAAAGTTATACCAATTGTAGTTGGTGCACTTGGAACAGTCCCAAAAGGATTAGAAAAGGGTTTGGAAAGTTTGGATATCAGAGGAAGGATTGAAACCATTCAGAACACTGCACTGCTGCAATCTGCCAGAATACTCAGAAGAGTCCTGGAGACCTGAGGAGACTTGCTGTCACTCAGACTCCAGTGAAAGACCATCAGCTAACACTGATGTGAAAACTCAAAAGGAGTAATAATAATAATAATAATAATAATAATAATAATAATGTAGAACATTAAACGCCATGGAAAACTGGCGAGTTCAATTAAAAGCTGGAAAACAATAGACGTAAAATCCAAAGAGGTATCTTCCAAGGAGACTCATTATCACCACTAATAGCAATGAAGTAGTTGAAAAGATAGTACATGGATGACATAAAAAATTTGCAAAAATTGCCTAGAATATATAGCCAGGATATAGGGATGGAATAATTGAAAATGTGCTATGCTAGTAATTAAACCTAATTGGAATACAACTGCCAAATTATAAAATCACTTGATGAAAATGAAAGTTACAAATACTTAGGAATTTTAGAAGCTTATCAAGCAAGCAGAATGAAAGGAAAAGTTAAAAAAGAATATCTCAGGAGAACTCTTCTAGAAAGCAGAAATCTAATCAAAGGAATCAATACTGGGCTGTCCCCATTATAAGATACTCAGGACCATTGACAAAAGATGAAGATTGACCAAAGGACGAGAAAATTAATGACCATGCACAAGGTTCTCCACCCTAGAGAAGCAAGATCTTGCAACATAGTGCGTAGAAACCAAATCCACAACTTACACATTACTTATGCAACAATAGTAGACAAACAGAAAAACAACAAAGACTAGAAACAAAATGGGAAGAAAAACAATTGTATGGACACTTCAAACGACAAATCGGAGAGGTTGCACATGAAAAAACTGGACGTGGTTAAGAAAAGGAAACCTTAAAAGAAAGAATCTAATAATTGTGCACAAAATAATGCCATAAGGACAAACTATTCAAAGCAAAAATTGATAAGACCCAACAATTAGCAGTAACCTTTTCTTAATCCAACAACTCGATTAACCATACACCATCTAGTCTTTGCTGTTTGTCCATTATCAACTATTGTTGTAAGTAATTGTCTTTGCTTTTTTGTGTATCTTTTGTGGATTGCTACGCATCCTATGCAAGACCTCTTACACACATAATCCGGTCCTTGTGCATGGTCCAATCTGTCTGAGTTCACTTATTTTAAGAATGGTCCTGAGTATCTTATAATGGGGACAGCCCAGGTATATTCCTCTGCTGTTAACTAGAAGAGTTCAGATATTCTTTTTAACTTTATTTCTGCTTGGATAATGCTTCTAAATTCCTAAGTATTTGTAACTTTCAAATCAAGTGATTTTATAGTTCCTGATTTGAGTTGTATTCCATGTTTTCTTTCAGCATAGCACATTTTTCAATTCCAATTCCATCCCTATATCCTGGCTAGTTTGTATTAGGCTCTCCAATTCTTTTCAATTTTTGCAAGTCATCCATGTACATAAGGTGTTTACTTTTCTTGTGATTAAATTTGTATCTGTACATTTTTTAAGTATATCAGCGGCATCATTGCTGAGTAATAATGAGTCAAGATACCTCTTTGGATTTTTACTCTGCCAGGGATTGTTTTCCAGCTTTTAATTGTTTTTCCACTTTTGATTCTTTGTTTATTATTATTATTATTATTATTATTATTATTATTATTACTCCTTTTGAGTTTTCACATCAGTGTTAGCTGATGGTCTTTCACTGGAGTCTGAGTGACAGCAAGTCTCCTCAGGTCTCCAGGACTCTTCTGAGTATTCTGGCAGATTGCAGCAGTGCAGTGTTCTGAATGGTTTCAATCCTTCCTCTGATATCCAAACTTTCCAAACCCTTTTCTAATCCTTTTGGGACTGTTCCAAGTGCACCAACTACAATTGGTATAACTTTCACTTTCATATTCCATAACTTTTTCAGTTCTCTGGCAAGGTCCAGATATTTGTCAATTTTTTCATTTTCCTTTAACTTCACCCTGTGATCCGCTGGCACTGCAAAATCCACCAGTTGACAAGTTCTTTCTTTTTGTTAATCAACACTAGGTCTGGTCTTCTTGCTGGGATAAGGTGATCCGTTTTAATTTCAAAGTCCCAGAGAATTTTGTGCGTTTCGTTCTCAAGAACAGATTCTGGTTTATGCATATACCATTTTGTTGTGTGGTCAAAATTTAATTTCTTGCATAATTCCCAGTGGATCACCTTCCCAACCCAGTCGTGTCTAGTTTTGTATTCTCGTTGTGCTAGTTTGCTACATTCGCAGAGTATATGGTTAACAGTCTCATCTCTATTACCGCAAAGTCTACATTTACTATTTTGTTGGGTCTTATCAATTTTCGCTTTGATGTAGTTTGTCCTTATGGCATTATTTTGTGCAGCAATTATAAGTGATTCTGTTTCTCTTTTGAGGTTTCCCTTTCTTAACCATGTCCAAGTCTTTTCATGTGCAACCTCATCTATTTGTCGTTTGAAGCGTCCATATAATTGTTTTTCTTCCCATTTTTGTTTTCTAGTCTTTGTCGTTTTTCTGTTTGTCCATCTGCCGTTTCTACTATTGTTGGCCGCCATAAGTAATTTGTCTTTGCTCTTCCTTGTGTAATCTTCAAGTTGTTGGATTGTGGTTTCTACGCATTCCTCTATGTTGGCAAGACCTCTTCCCCCTTCCTTTCTTGACACATACAATCTATCTCTATCATCTCTAGGGTGGAGAGCCTTGTGCATGGTCATTAATTTTCTCGTCCTTTGGTCTATCTGTCTGAGTTCTTCTTTTGTCCATTTTAAGAATGGTCCTGAGTATCTTATAATGGGGACAGCCCAGGTATTAATTCCTTTGATCAGATTTCTGCTGTTAAGTTTCGTTTCTAGAAGTTTTCTAGTTCTCCTGAGATATTCTTTTTTAACTTTTCCTTTCATTTCTGCTTGCATGATATTGTCCGCTTCTAAAATTCCTAAGTATTTGTAGCTTTCATTTTCATCAAGAGATTTTATAGTTTCCTGATTTGGTAGTTGTATTCCATTCATTAGTTTTCTTTCACCCTTTTTATTACAAGCATAGCACATTTTTCGATTCCAAATTCCATCCCTATATCCTGGCTATATATTCTAATAGTTTGTACTAGGCTCTCCAATTCTTTTTCATTTTTTGCAAAAATTTTAATGTCATCCATGTACATAAGGTGGTTATCTTTTCTTGTGAATTACTAAATTTGTATCCCCGGTACATTTTTTCAGTATATGGTTTAGCGGCATCATTGCAATAATAAAGAGTAGTGGTGATAATGAGTCTCCTTGGAAGATACCTCTTTGGATTTTTACTTCTGCCAGGGATTGTTTTCCAGCTTTTAATTGAACTCGCCAGTTTTCCATGGCTTTTTTAATGAAGTTTATAATGTTGTTGGAAATTTTATACATTTGTAGGCATTCTAAAATCCAGGTATGTGGGACCATGTCATAGGCTTTTCTGTAATCGATCCAGGCCATTGCAATATTTTCCGTTTATTTTTGACTTCTTTAAGAATGTATTGGTCTATATAGAGTAAGTCGTGGGTTCCTCTTTTTCCCTTGCGACATCCTTTCTGTTCTTCTGGGAGAGTTTCCGCCAATTGAGTGAAAAGTATACTTCTTCTCTTACAACAGCAGTTAGAATTTTCCACATCATGGGTAGACAAGTTATTGGTCTATAATTGCTGGGGACATTTCCTTTTTGTGGGTCTTTCTGGATTAGTGTAGTTGTTCCTTTTGTCATCCATTCGGTACTTCCGTTCTTGTAGGCATCTGTTCAGTTGCTGGGCCATTCTTTTGTGGATAGTCGTAAATTTTTTGAACCAGAATCCATGTATGCCATCATGGCCTGGTGTTTTCCCAATTTGCTACTTTCTTGAGTACTGATTTAAGCGTAATTACATGAACACTGGCACAGGTCCTTCCTCAATTTCCATCAGTTCATTCTTAATATCACTTATCCACTTTGACTGCTATTATGTTCTTTCCTCATCCATATATCACTCCAGAACTTTCTGCTTCTGTGCATTTGGGTGTTCACTAATGTTTTTTTGCTCCATTAATTTGTTCATAAAATCTCTTTTCATTGTTTTGGAAGGTCCTATTTTGTTTGTACTGTTTAGTTTCTCTCTCGATATCTTTTGAGTCTTCCTTCTATAGCCGATATCTTTTGTTTAACTTCTTCCAACTTAATTTAAATTAAATCAAATTTTATTATTAAAATTAAAATTCAATTATTATTATTATTATTATTATTATTAATTATTTTATTAGCAGGACCTGTGGATATACCAGAGTTGGCAATTTATTACAACGATTGATATGTTTACTCTCCGGTTAAAGCAACACCAGGGTAAATCAGGATTTACATTTTTGCATTCATCCTGGATGATTGGACAGTCTGGCTAGAGAGTATTGCAAAATGGAAACGGTTGGAAGATGAGGAACAAAAAGTATTAATATCTAGATTATTATTATTTGAGTTTTTTACATCAGCGTTAGTTTGATGGTATTTTCACTGGATTCTGAGTGACAACAATCTCCTCAGGTCTCCAGGACTCTTCTGAGTATCTCTGGCAAATTGCAGCAGTGCAATATTCTGGATGGTCTCAATCCTTCCTCTGATTTCCAGATTTTCCAGTCTTTTATTCAAAGCTTTTTGGGACCGTTCCTAGTGCACCAACTACAATTGGTATTACTTTGACTTTCATATTCCATAACTTTTCAGTTTCTGGCAAGGTCAGTATTTGTCCATTTTTTCGTTTTCCTTCATCTTCGCCCTGTGATCTGCTGGAACTGAAAAATCCACCAGTTGACAAGTTCTTCTATTTTGTTAATCATAATAGGTCTAGTCTTCTTGCTGGGATAGGTGATCCGTTATTATTATTATTATTATTATTATTATATTATTATTGAGTTTTCACACCTGCCAGGACTCTTCTGAGTATTCTAGCCATCTTAACAGTGCTATTTTGGATGGTCTTGATTCTTCCTCTGATTTCTAATTCCCCCAAATTATTTTCTAGAGCTTGGGGACAGTTCCAAGGGCACTAATTACAATTTATACGACATTTACCTTCATCTTCTACTGTTTTCTCTTCTCTGGCCAGGTCCAAGTAGTGTTTATCTTTCGCTCTCTTTGATTTCACTCGGTGGTCGGCCGTACGGCAAAATCAACGAGATGACAGGTTTTCTTCGCATTGATCAATACTTGGTCCATTACTCTGGCTGGGATTAGGTGTCCGTCTGTACCTGACAGAATTTTATGTGTCACATTCTCCAGAACAGGTTCGGGGCCATGTGCATATACCATTTAGTTGGTGGTGAAATTGAATTTCTTGCACAATTGCCAGTGGATATACTTTCCCACCCAGTCATGCCTAGTCTTGTTATTCTGTGCTAAGTTTGCTGCATTTGCTAATGATGTTATTAATCATTTCGTCTCTGTGTTCCACACATTCTGCACTTGCTATTCAGCTGCGTCATCTATTTATTATTATTATTTAAGGTTTTCACATCAGAGTTAGCTGATGGTATTTCACAGGAATCTGAGTGACACGTCTCCTCGGACTTCCAGGACTCTTCTGGATATTCTAGCCGATTGCAGCAATGCAGTATTCTGGATTTCAATTCTTCCTCTGATTTCCAAGATTCTCCAGTCTCTTTTCCATGCTTTTTGGGACCGTTCCAAGTGCACCAACTACAATTGGTATGCAATTTGACCTTCAGCTCCATAGCTTTTCAATTCTCTGCAAGGTCAGGTATTTATTCCATCTTTTCATTTTCTTCATCTTCACCCCCTGTGGTCTGCTGGAACTGCAAAATCCCCAGTCGACTTCTTCTTTTTTTGTTAATCAACTATTATTATTATTATTTCACTCCATTCGAGTTTTTCAACATCTGCTGTAGCCGGTGGTTCACTGGAGGCTGAGTGACAGAAAGTCTCTCAGGCCTCCAGGACTCTCTGAGTATTCCAGCCAATTCTCATAATGCTTGTAGTCTGGATGATTCGATTCTTCCTCTGATTTACAATTCATCCCAGACTCTTTTCGTTCCTTGGGGATTGTTCCAAGTGCCCAATTACAATTGGTACGACTTCAACCCTCATGTTCTAGCAGTTTTCTCAGTTCTCTGGCAAGGTCTTAATATTGTCGATCTTTTCGCTCTTTCATTTTCACTCTGTGATCGGCCAGGACGGCAAAATCCACGAGATGACAAGCTTCCTTTCTTGTCAATCAAAACAAGATCTGGTCTCCTGACCGGAATTAGGTGATCCGTCTGTACCTCAAAGTCCCAGAGAATTTGTGCGTTTCATTCTCCAGGAAGTTCAGGTTTGTGCATATACCATTTAGTTGAATGGTGAAATTGAATTCTTGAACACATTGGTTGATTGATTTTAACGGCATGTTAATCCCTCTAGGGTTATTTTATACAGAGAGGTATATGGACAGGTACATTTTTGTTTTCCTTTTTGTCTAAGTGTTTATTAAGAGTTATTGCAGCTTAAAAGATGGTTAAATCGAACTTAACGGACATAAATTCCACCATCGTAATGTCACCCTGCTGAAAGAAAAAAAAAATCAGGAATAACCGAATTTATGAATTTTCAGTGTTGATACATTAATAAATAAATTATATGCACAGTTATTTTATTTGAAAACATTACATTTTTTTCAGGTCATTAAATATTGAACCACGTATTTGTCTGTGTTACGCCTCAAAGATACGTGATTCAAAGTTAACTGACCTGAAAAAATGTAAAAGTTTTAACTAAAACAACTTGTGCGTTATATCTTTTATTCATTTGTATAATCAACACTGAAAATTTCATTAGTTCGGTTAATTCTTGATTTTGCTACTTTTTTCCTTCGGCAGGGTGCACTACGATGGTGGAATTTAGGTCCGTTAAGTAGGATTTAACCTGAAAGATGTCTATTGTAGCTAAAAAACTTATTCTACACAACAACCTTCTGTAGTTACTCCATACTATATGAGGCATTATTTTCGGAGCATGCCTAACATTAAAGGAATTAAACTCTTAATTGTATTTTCAGTTTAGAGTTATCCTTGACCTAATATTTTTAATGCAACGTGACTATAGCATAAATATTAGATACCTGTGTCTAATCTATATTGGATACGCTTGTTCTTAAATCTTCCGATCATATCATCTTAGCAACACCCTCTGGTTGAAAATCATACGTCCAAATCGCCAAGATGAAATGCAAAAATGTAAATACTGATTATCTAGTGTCGCTTATGGCCGGAATTCTTATTTTTTTTATGAGTGCCATCACCTCACTAAATAATAATAATTTGTAATTTATTGTGTACAGTGCTCAGGTGCACCCAATCATCAAAGTCTCATGTCAAGTACACAGAAAATGTTGTGTCAGGAACATGACAGTTCACAGTAGTAATATGCATGTATGTGTATCATTGTATGTGGAGAGTGGCATCAGGTATAGTGTTGGCGGACTACAGGAGCATGGGAGGCTTTAGAAAGATTCAGTGCTCCGCAGCCTACGATGACCATTCCTTTTTTATTACAAAGAAAAAAGGGAAGAAATGGGAATACTCCACGGAAAAAATATAGAAAGAAAGAAAGAAGAAAGAAAGGGACTGATAGAGAGAGGGTGAGCACGCGGAAGCGAATACGCTATTCCTATTTCAATCGAACATAATGAAAATAAAAGATGAAAAGAAGGAAAGAAAGAAAAAAAAAGTTAACTCATGATTATTATACGCTTTTACATATGGAATTTCGCAATAGCTCTGAATAAATATTCAAATGTTGTTAATAATTAGAATATGCATTTACTTGTAGGTCCTGTAATACTAATAAACTGCAACAGTTATATTAATAAATTGCATAATTATAGTATTTCTATCTAATACAAATAATTTTCAAAACGATATATTAAACCCGTAGATGGGGGCTTAAGAGGTACTACTGTAATATATTGTCTGATCAGTGCACCCAAGACCAGGCTAATAGAAGTGCATGGGGGTCAGTGTGCAGCCTGGAAACGAAAACAGATGTGGCCCCTGACCTGACTTTTGCAACCTGAAATGCAGTGAATATTTGACATGATTTCGGTTTCAGAAATCTGTAGGCGTAGCCCATAGCCAATGAAAACAGCCTGCGTGTGCGAAGAGGCATGTCTACAAAAAAACTGCGTAAGGTGTCACGACAAAGAGGCGTGACACCGGGGGTCAGACTAACAATAAAAGAAAGCCGTAGAGATCGATTAGACAGACGACGATCAGGTTGAGATCACTTGAAAAGAAACTCCGAAGGCTCCACGTTGCGTAACCCTGCCGGACTCCAGCTGTACACAACCGAGGAATAAACATCTCATCTTACATTTTCCTAAATATAAGTGTTTGTGTTCTTTGACGGTCCAGTGTGTAACACTACTACGTCTAGCAGAGTAGACATGAGTATGAGTAATGGCAATGAAGGCTTATTATACATTCCCCAAAATTCTAGAACAGGGAGCATCACCTTTCCAACGCAGTTTTGACGGCCATATCCAGGACACACACATGTATCGTTTTGTAGTTGTTGCTGATTAGCTGATTTTTTTTTTGTGGGGGGGGGGTGGTTTTTTAAATTGCATATCAACCTGGTAGGCTATTTAAGCCAAATTTTATAATATAAAGATTTTTAAAGCATGCTCCGCGGTGAGGATCGAACTTCACAACTCCGCAATTACTCAACCATGTTACTGTTTATAATTACGCGCGCTAACCGATCTGCGCCACCGAGAGACACAGACTGATACTTTGTTTTTAATTCCAAGTGGTTTAGTAATTGGAGCCTTTACCAATAATGCGTTTACATCAATATCCAGACACTAAGCTGGTTGGTTGGATTTTAGGATGTCAACCCTTGTGGGTTTTTTATAGTGTTATAGCAAGAATATGCGCATAACTTATATCTGATGAGTTTTAACTTCTGGTGTATATATCATATAGAAAAGACGTGACTCGTTTGGGTCACCCATTCAAGCTCGGGTTAGATGTTGAAAAAAATAACAATGATTTCATTTTTAATACCATTTTAAACTATTTTCTTCGGTTCAATTTTGTTCAAATTTATCGTAAACAAGGCCGTAAACGCTGTGTAAGATGATTTAAAATCTTGTATTTTACCAAATTAAATTTACCCCTCCCTGGCAATTGAAAAAATTAGCCAAAAAATCAGTGAATTATCAATTTTAATGAAATTTTCAGGGTTGATTTATCAATAAATAATTTTATAATGCATTAGTTATTTTATTTCAAACTTCTTATTTAATTAGGTTTTCTGCTATCGAAATTTAATATATAAAACTCCTTTGGAAACGAAATGAGTTTTATATATTAATACTAATTTTTAAGTTTCAATTTTATATTTTTATTCTAAAACAAATATTTATTTAATAACTACTTGTTTTTTATGTTATCTAAATATTGTTTTGTAGAAAAATTGGCCAATTAAAATCAAGAGGTAAAAAAGATCTCCCAAAATATTTTTTTAGTTTTTATTTTACATTTTATTTTCGGCATTTGCGGTATTATTTTTACCAGGATAGCTCCTTAATTTCTTTCCTTCTATTTTACACCTTCGGTCCTTTTGTCTTTTTATTCATACTGTAATTAGTTTCAGCTTTATTAACCGCCACCGATATTTGCCCCCCCCCCAAAAAACAAAAAAAATATGGGGTCAGTTCAGTGAGCGTAGTAGTGTTACACACTGGACCCGTCAAAGACCACAAACACTTTATTTAGGAAAATATAAGATGAGATGTTTATTCCTCGGTTGTGTACAGCTGAGGTCGTCGGCAGGGTTACGCAACGTGGAGCCTTCGGGAGTTCTTTTCAAGTGATCTCAAACCTGATCGTCGTTGTCTAATCGATCTCTACGGGCTTTTTTTATTGTAGTCGACCCCGGTGTCACGCCTCTTTGTTCGTGACACCTACGCATTTTTTCTGTAGACTGCCTGTTCGCCACGCAGGCTGTTTTCATTGGCTATGGGCTACGCCTACAGATTTTCTGCATCGAAATCTATTCAAATATTCACCTGCATTTCCAGGTGCAAAATGTCAGGTAGGGCCACATCCTGTTTTCGTTTCCAGGCTGCACCTGACCCCATGCACTTTCTATTCAGCCTGGTCTTTGGGTGCACTGATCAGACAATATATTACAGTAGTACCTCTTAAGCCCCATCTACGGTTTAATATATCTGTTTGTAATTATTTGTATTAGATAGAAATACTATAATTATACAATTTATCAATATACTGTGCATTTTATTAGTTATTAGCAGGACCTACCCCAGTATGATATTTTGATTATTACACATTTGATATATTTACTTCAGAGCTATTGCGAATACTTCCATATGTAAAAAGTATAATATCATGATTTACTTTCTTTCTTTTTTTCATCTTTTATTCATTATGTTCGATGAAATAGAATAGCGTTATCGCTTCCGCGTACTCACCCCTCTCTCTATCAGTCCCTTCTTTCTTTCTTTCTTTCTTTCTTTCTTTCTTATATTTTTTCTGTGGAGTATGTTCCATTTCTTTCCCTTTTTTCTTTGTAATAAAAAAGGAATGGTCCATTATTTAGCTGAGGTGATGCCACTCAATAAAAAATAGAATTCAGCCATNCATAAGCGACACTAGATGAAATGCAAAAATGTAAATACTGATTGTATTACATTTTTGCATTTCATCTTGGGCGATTTGGACCGTATGATTTCAACCAGAGGGTGTTGCTAGATTATATCGATCGGAAGATTAAGGAACAAGCGTATCCATATATAGATTAGATACGAGTATCTGATATTATGCTATTAGTCACGTTGCAGTAAAAAAAATATTAGGTCAAGGGAAGTAACTCTAAAACTGAAAAATACAATTAAGAGTTAATTCCCTTTAATGTTAGGCATGCTCCGAAAATAATGCCTCATATAGATATGGAGGACTACAGAAGATTGTTGGGTAGAACAAGTTTTAGTTACAATAGACTATCTTTTAGGTTAAATCCTATTTAACGGACCTAAATTCCACCATCATATGTCACCCCGCCGAAGGAAAAAATAGCAAAAATCAAGGCATTAACCGAATTTAATGAAATTTTCAGTGTTGATATATTAATGAATAAACAATATAATGCACCAGTTATTTTATTTGAAAACTCTTACATTTGAACTTTGATTAACTTTGAACCACGTATCTTTGAGGCGTAACACAGATTCACAAACATACGTGGTTCAATGTTAATTGACCTGAAAAAATGTAAGAGTTTTCAAATAAAATAACTGGTGCAAGAGGAAGACTTGTCATCTCGTGGATTTTGCTATCCCGGCCGATCACAGAGCGCGAAAAGATCGACAAATATTTAGACATTGCCAGAGAACTGAGAAAACTGTAGAACATGACGGTGAAGGTCGTACCAATTGTAATTGGGGCACTTGGAACGATCTCCAGGGAACTGGAAAAGAGTCTGGATGAACTGGAAATCAGAGGAAGAATCGAGATCATCCAGACTACAGCATTATTGAGATTGGCTGGAATACTCAGAAGAGTCCTGGAGACCTGAAGAGACCTTCTGTCCCTCAGCCTCCAGTGAACCACTGGCTACAGCAGGTGTGAAAAACTCGAATGGAGTGAAATAATAATAATAATAGTTGATTAACAAAATAGAAAGAAGTTGTCGACTGGTTGATTTTGCAGTTCCAGCAGATCACAGGGTGAAGATGAAGTAAAATGAAAAGAGGGATAAATACCTGAACCTTGTCAGAGAATTAAAAAAGCTATGGAGCATGAAGGTCAAATTGATACCAATTGTAGTTGGTGCACTTGGAACGGCCCCAAAAAGCATGGAAAAAAGACTGGAGAATCTGGAAATCAGAGGAAGAATTGAGAACATCCAGAATACTGCATTGCTGCAATCGGCTAGAATACTCAGAGGAGTCCTGGAGATCTGAGGAGACTTGTTGTCACTCAGATTCCTGTGAAATGCCACCAGCTAACTCTGATGTGAAAAACTCTATAATAATAATAAATAGATAAGACGCAGCAGAATAGCAAGTGCAGAATGTGTGGAAACAGAGACGAAATGATTAATCACATCATTAGTAAATGCAGCAAACTAGCACAGAATACAAGACTAGGCATGACTGGGTGGGAAAGGTAATCCACTGGCAATTGTGCAAGAAATTCAATTTTCACCATACAACTAAATGGTATATGCACATGCCCGAACCTGTTCTGGAGAATGTGACACATAAAAATTCTGTCAGGTACAGACGGACACCTAATCCCAGCCAGGAGTAATGGACCAAGTATTGATCAATGCGAAGAAAACCTGTCATCTCGTTGATTTTGCCGTACGGCCGACCACCGAGTGAAAATCAAAGAGAGCGAAAAGATAAACCACTACTTGGACCTGGCCAGAGAACTGAGAAAACAGTAGAAGATGAAGGTAAATGTCGTATAAATTGTAATTAGTGCCCTTGGAACTGTCCCCAAAGCTCTAGAAAATAATTTGGGGGAATTAGAAATCAGAGGAAGAATCAAGACCATCCAAACTACAGCACTGTTAAGATTGGCTAGAATACTCAGAAGAGTCCTGGCAGGTGTGAAAACTCAATAATAATAATAATAATAATAATAATAATAACGGATCACCTTATCCCAGCAAGAAGACTAGACCTAGTATTGATTAACAAAATAGAAAGAACTTGTCAACTGGTGGATTTTTCAGTTCCAGCAGATCACAGGGCGAAGATGAAGGAAAACGAAAAAATGGACAAATACCTGGACCTTGCCAGAGAACTGAAAAGTTATGGAATATGAAAGTCAAAGTAATACCAATTGTAGTTGGTGCACTAGACGTCCAAAAAGCTTTGAATAAAAGACTGGAAAATCTGGAAATCAGAGGAAGGATTGAGACCATCCAGAATATATTGCACTGCTGCAATTTGCCAGAATACTCAGAAGAGTCCTGGAGACCTGAGGAGACTTGTTGTCACTCAGAATCCAGTGAAATACCATCAACTAACGCTGATGTAAAAAAAACTCAAATAATAATAATCTAGATATTAATACTTTTGTTCCTCAATCTTCCAACCGTTTCCATTTTGCAATACTCTCTAGCCAGACTGTCCAAATCATCCAGGATTGAATGCAAAAATGTAAATCCTGATTACCTGGTGTTGCTTAACCGGAGAGTAAACATATCAATCGTTGTAATAAATTGCCATACTCTGGTATATCCACAGGTCCTGCTAATAATAATAATAATAATAATAATAATAATAATAATTTGATTAATTTTTAATAATAATAATAATTTGATTTAATTTTAAATTAAGTGGAAGAAGTAAAACAAAAGATATCGGCTATAGAAGGAAGACTCAAAGATATCGAGAGAGAACTAAACAGTACAAACAAAATAGGACCTTCCAAAACAATGAAAAGAGATTTTATGAACAAATTAATGGAGCAAAAACAAACATTAGTGAACACCCAAATGCATCAGAAGCAGAAAAGTTCTGGAGTGATATATGGATGAGGAAAGAACATAATAAGCAGTCAAAGTGGATAAGTGATATTAAGAATGAACTGATGGAATTGAGGAAGGACCTGTTGCCAGTGTTCATGTAATTACGCTTAAATCAGTACTCAAGAAAGTAGCAAATTGGAAAACACCAGGCCATGATGGCATACATGGATTCTGGTTCAAAAATTTACGACTATCCACAAAAGAATGGCCCAGCAACTGAACAGATGCCTACAAGAAACAGAAGTACCTGAATGGATGACAAAGGAACAACTACACTAATCCAGAAAGACCACAAAAAGGAAATGTCCCTAGCAATTATAGACCAATAACTTGTCTACCCATGATGTGGAAAATTCTAACTGCTGTTGTAAGAGAAGAGTATATACTTTCACTCAATTGGCGGAAACTTCTCCCAGAAGAACAGAAAGGATGTCGCAAGGGAAAAAGAGGAACCCACGACTTACTCTATATAGACCAATACATTCTTAAAGAAGTCAAAAATAAACGGAAAAGTATTGCAATGGCCTGGATCGATTACAGAAAAGCCATGACATGGTCCCACATACCTGGATTTTAGAATGCCTACAAATGTATAAATTTCCAACAACATTATAAACTTCATTAAAAAAGCCATGGAAAACTGGCGAGTTCAATTAAAAGCTGGAAAACAATCCCTGGCAGAAGTAAAAATCCAAAGAGGTATCTTTCAAGGAGACTCATTATCACCACTACTCTTTATTATTGCAATGATGCCGCTAAACCATATACTTAAAAATGTACCGGGGATACAAATTTAGTAATTCACAAGAAAAGATCAACCACCTTATGTATATGGATGAGATTAAAATTTTTGCAAAAAATGAAAAAGAATTGGAGAGCCTAGTACAAACTATTAGAATATATAGCCAGGATATAGGGATGGAATTTGGAATCGAAAAATGTGCTATGCTTGTAATAAAAGAGGTGAAAGAAACTAATGAATGGAATACAACTACCAAATCAGGAAACTATAAAATCTCTTGATGAAAATGAAAGCTACAAATACTTAGGAATTTTAGAAGCGGACAATATCATGCAAGCAGAAATGAAAGGAAAAGTTAAAAAAGAATATCTCAGGAGAACTAGAAAACTTCTAGAAACGAAACTTAACAGCAGAAATCTGATCAAAGGAATTAATACCTGGGCTGTCCCCATTATAAGATACTCAGGACCATTCTTAAAATGGACAAAAGATGAACTCAGACAGATAGACCAAAGGACGAGAAAATTAATGACCATGCACAAGGCTCTCCACCCTAGAGACGATAGAGATAGATTGTATGTGTCAAGAAATGAAGGAGGAAGAGGTCTTGCCAACATAGAGGAATGCGTAGAAACCACAATCCAACAACTTGAAGATTACACAAGGAAGAGCAAAGACAAATTACTTATGGCGGCCAACAATAGTAGAAACGGCAGATGGACAAACAGAAAAACGACAAAGACTAGAAAACAAAAATGGGAAGAAAAACAATTATATGGACGCTTCAAACGACAAATAGAAGAGGTTGCACATGGAAAGACTTGGACATGGTTAAGAAAGGGAAACCTCAAAAGTGAAACAGAATCACTTATAATTGCTGCACAAAATAATGCCATAAGGACAAACTACATCAAAGCGAAAATTGATAAGACCCAACAAAATAGTAAATGTAGACTTTGCGGTAATAGAGATGAGACTGTTAACCATATACTCTGCGAATGTAGCAAACTAGCACAACGAGAATACAAAACTAGACACGACTGGGTTGGGAAGGTGATCCACTGGGAATTATGCAAGAAATTAAATTTTGACCACAACAAAATGGTATATGCATAAACCAGAATCTGTTCTTGAGAACGAAACGCACAAAATTCTCTGGGACTTTGAAATTAAAACGGATCACCTTATCCCAGCAAGAAGACCAGACCTAGTGTTGATTAACAAAAAAGAAAGAACTTGTCGACTGGTGGATTTTGCAGTGCCAGCGGATCACAGGGTGAAGTTAAAGGAAAATGAAAAAATGGACAAATATCTGGACCTTGCCAGAGAACTGAAAAAGTTATGGAATATGAAAGTGAAAGTTATACCAATTGTAGTTGGTGCACTTGGAACAGTCCCAAAAGGATTAGAAAAGGGTTTGGAAAGCTTGGATATCAGAGGAAGGATTGAAACCATTCAGAACACTGCACTGCTGCAATCTGCCAGAATACTCAGAAGTGTCCTGGAGACCTGAGGAGACTTGCTGTCACTCAGACTCCAGTGAAAGACCATCAGCTAACACTGATGTGAAAACTCAAAAGGAGTAAATAATAATAATAATAATAATAATAATAATAATAATAATAATGTACAAAATTTCCAAGAACATCATAAACTTCATTAAAAAAGCCATGGAAAACTGGCGAGTTCAATTAAAAGCTGGAAAACAATCCCTGGCAGACGTAAAAATCCAAAGAGGTATCTTCCAAGGAGACTCATTATCACCACTACTCTTTGTTATAGCAATGATGCCGCTCAGTCATATACTTAAAAAATGTACAGGGGGATACAAATTCACTAACTCACAAGAAAAGATAAACCACCTTATGTACATGGATGACATAAAAAATTTGCAAAAATTGAAAAAGAATTGGAGAGCCTAATACAAACTATTAGAATATATAGCCAGGATATAGGGATGGAATCTGGAATTGAAAAATGTGCTATGCTAGTAATTAAACGGGGTGAAAGAAAACTAATAGATGGAATACAACTGCCAAATCAGGACACTATAAAATCACTTGATTAAAATGAAAGTTACAAATACTTAGGAATTTTAGAAGCAGACATTATCAAGCAAGCAGAAATGAAAGGAAAAGTTAAAAAAGAATATCTCAGGAGAACTAGAAGACTTCTAGAAATCAAACTTAACAGCAGAAATCTAATCAAAGGAATCAATACCTGGGCTGTCCCCATTATAAGATACTCAGGACCATTCTTAAAATCGACAAAAGATGAACTCAGACAGATTGACCAAAGGACGAGAAAATTAATGACCATGCACAAGGTTCTCCACCCTAGAGACGTTAGAAATAGATTATGTGTGTCAAGAAAGGAAGGGGGAAGAGGTCTTGCCAACATAGAAGACTGCGTAGAAACCACAATCCAACAACTCGAAGACTACACAAAAAAGCAAAGACAGATTACTTATGGTGGTCAACAATAGTAGATGTGATATATGGACAAACAGAAAAACAACAAAGACTAGAAAACAAAAATGGGAAGAAAAACAATTGTATGGACACTTCAAACGACAAATCGGAGAGGTTGCACATGAAAAAACCTGGACGTGGTTAAGAAAAGGAAACCTTAAAAAGAAACTGAATCACTAATAATTGCTGCACAAAATAATGCCATAAGGACAAACTATATCAAAGCAAAAATTGATAAGACCCAACAAAATAGTAAATGTAGACTATGCGGTAATAGAGATGAGACTGTAAACCATGTACTATGCAAATGTGGCAAACTAGCACAACGGGAGTACAAATCTAGACACGACTGGGTTGGGAAGGTGATCCCCTGGGAATTATGCAAAAAATTAAATTTTGACCATACAATAAAATGGTATATTCATAAACCAGAATCTGTTCTTGAGAACGAAACACATAATATTCTCTGGGACTTTGAAATGAAAACGGATCACCTCATCCCAGCAAGAAGACCAGACCTAGTGTTGATTAACAAAAAAGAAAGAACTTGTCAACTGGTGGATTTTGCAGTTCCAGCAGATCATAGGGTAAAGCTAAAGGAAAAGGAAAAGGAAAAAATGGACAAATATCTGGACGTTGCCAGAGAACTGAAAAAGTTATGGAATATGAAAGTAAAAGTGATACCAATTGTAGTTGGTGCACTTGGAATGGTCCCACAAGGATTGGAAAAGGGTTTGGAAAGTCTGGAAGTAAGAGGAAGGATTGATACCATCCAGAACACTGCACTGTTGCCATCTGCCATAATACTCAGAAGAGTCCTGGAGACCTGAGGAAACTTGTTGTCACTCCAGCTAATGGTGACATGAAAACTCAAAAGGATTAAACAATAATAATACATTTACCCAACACCTCTACCAAATTACTAGCAAACCAAAAAACCTATAGAGGTTTTGAGCCAGTATGCGAACTGTGTGAAATAGGGTTTCTAAATTTTAAACACTTGGCCAACTAACTTAAAAGTTGATTTTAAAAAAAATCATTGCAATGGAACACGGGAAATCAGACCAAACATTTACAAATGAATAGCATTTCGCCATTAGATAACCCACAAGAGGTTGATATGCCGTTTAATGGCCCAAGCCAAACCAATATAAATTTTGACTAACGTACTAGACTACAACATAGTAATAAGTGCGTTTGAACTCCAGTCGCTCAATTAAGTTCACGTTTGGACTGATATTCTTGAGAAAGATATGAAACTTCCAATTAATCTATATATAGATTAAATGGTACCACTACTATTATTCTAGAAGGATGGCTTTGGCATTAAATAACCCATGAATGTTGGTATGCTGTTTAACAAAGTAACCAATCTACAATAATAATTTAAAGCTCTTACCTTAAATACAATAATGATTTAATTTAAATAAATACAATGATAATAATAATTTTAAATAAATAAATTTTAAATAAATAAATTTTAAATAAATACAGTAATAATTTAATTTAAATGATTTAAAGCTCTTATCTTAAATTCAATAATAATTTAAAGGGCTTAACTTAATTTTTTTAAATATCAAGGGAAATAACTCTGTCAAGATATTCCTTAAGTTATTTCCCTTGCATCATATCTTCTTTTTTTCTTTATATTTCTCTGTTGTTTCTTTTATTTACCGTTAGTTTTACATTATCAAGAAGAGAAAAAACACTGATAGAAAGATTATGTTGCTCCAATCCAACAAGTGGGTCATCAGATTGAAAAAATATTTTTAAAAATATTTTCTTTTACATAGGATTGATCACTTGATTCCATTATAGTTACTTGGCTTTCGAGTAGGAAAAGTGAAGGTAACAAGATTCGCTTGGTCACAGGGTTCTCCACGTAACAGCCCCCCACCCCGCCCAGGCAGCCCTTATCTCTCGCCTAAAGGGAGCGAGTGCCAGATTTATTACCAAGCACCTGAAGGAGAAATTCTAATGGGACCCAGTATGTAATGTCCACGCATGATTTTCGAGTTGTGCGTAGCTTTCCAATCATCCAGAAAAAAGTAAAATTGTCACCCACCCCCTTCAATTTTTCTGAAGTTTTTCCTGGTGTGGACAATGTTAACATTAGACAATCCCCAACATTTGAGCTTCCAATTCCAAGAATTGGCGCAGTTATGTCGATTTTTAGCTCTCCAAATTTGGTGGGGTTCACGAAAAATGGCGACTTTTTGTATTCTATTTTTGTCTGTTTGTACAAATAATGTTCAGTATATGTGAAATAATAATTAAAACAAAATGTTGTCGTAGACGCAGTGCCACATAGGGAAATTGATCTTGCTATGAAAAAATCGAAATCATCAATAACTTAAAATCGGTTCACTTTGTGAACTTTTGATAAGATTTTTGTATTTCATGGGCAAAAATGCTTTTATAAACCAATTTTTAGAAGTAGGGAAGCTCAAGAACTGATTTTACAGACAAAAATAGGTTACAAAAAGTTACCATTTTTTGCGCCCCCCCCCCACAAAAAAAATGGGGGGGGGGCTTAAAATCGACATAACTCTGTTCTGGAATTAGAAGCTCAAATTTTGGGGAATGTCTGACTTTATCATAATTCACACTTGGACAAAATTTCAGAATAATTGAAAGGGGTGGATGACATGGCCTGGATGATTTGACATGGAATTACCCACTATAAAAATAACTCCATGTCTATTTGTGCCTACTATGCAAGTAGTATTAATGAATAAAATGTTCGATATATATATATATATATATATATATATATATATATATATATATGCTCCCACTTTGGTCGAGCACTTTAAATAGGGATTTAATTGTGGATTCACCGTATCTGGCGCGCCGCTAAACCCCTCTTTGTTTACAAATGTTTGATGACTCTAGTGAATTCATTTCCGCTTAGAAATGTAGCGATTAAATATTGTCCTATATTTGACAGCTGCCACTGGCCGTACGGGTAAGAGGATTGGCGAACGAAAGTTCATTCGGGTCTCAAACCCGGCGAGGGGTAGCTGTTAATTGAATAACCACACTGATGAGAAGTGATACTTCGAAACATGTGTCTGTGGATTACTTATTATATATATATATATATATATATATATATATACCAACCCCTCTGCAGGAGCTGGATGCGACAAACGGTCAATTTCTTAAGCGGAATTTTTCAGGTTTGAATTCAGATTTTTCATTCTCCTAGACTGGTTATCTAGCCAAGGTTAAAGAGACCAGTCTGTCCTACTATTTACCCATAGATGGAGGGAGAATAATTGGATTCATACCTTTCCTAATGGTATTAGCGCTATATGAAATAAAAACAGCCTCGTCGTGGATTTGAACTCGGGTCGACGAGTCCATTTCCCACGACTCTAACCATTACACCACGCACTTCGATAATGCTCGATATGGAAATTCATTAAATTTGCCAATCTATCGGAGTTATTCCCCTTAGCCAATTTTTTCTCTCTATTTTCTTATAGCTTGTGTTTTGATTCTTATCGACCTGAAATGAATCCAGGTGTAAATATTTAAACTGCATCTAATGGTTAAGTTCCAATTCTGGAGCTCTGGGGAGTGTGGAGTACCCCTTCAACTTCATTACTCTCAGATCTACTCTGTCCTGCAGTTATAGTATCTGTTAGGGTCATATCTATGGGTTAAAACAGAGGTTCTCAACCGGGGTCCATGTGGACTCCCGGAGACCATATAACATTTTTTGGGACCCAGGCAAGTAAAATGTATTTAACCATAAAATTACAATGGGATTTTTAAACAACGAATGGCTAGGGGGGGGGTCAACGAGAGTCAAATAGGATTAAAAGGGGGCCAATAAGTACAAAAGAAATGTTGGGAACCATTGCGCTAGACCAAGGAGGTTGTTTTTGTGTCTCAGGTGGAGCGCCACACCTACCATCAGGTAAAAAAAGGTTGAGAACCATTGGATTAAACAGAAGAAAATGAGTGAACAAAAATCTGTTTAAAAATTGAGTTAAAAAAGAATTTTCAATACCCATCAAGAATGAATAGAACAATACATTTTGACATAAAATAACCCAGCAAGGGTTGACATGCCGTAAAATCCATAAAAAGAAAGAAAGGAAGGAAGAAATACATAAAGAAAGAAAGAAAGAAAGAAAGAAAGAAAGGATAAATATAAATACCACCTCTGGATTCCTCGTAAAATCCTACTCTAGAAAAATTTTGCTCGCAAACTGAGCATCGAGCACACTTCAAACCGCCTAAGTTTTTGGTGCTCATTGAGCTCATGAGGAACCCATTTATCGAGCTTTTTCACCTTTGCAATGTCAGCATTGCAATAGTTTCCCGCCATTTTCTGTAAATGGCGGGAAACTATTGCAATGCTGACACCAAGTGTCTGAGACATTTCTCTGACACTTTGTCGTGGATTTTTTCTCAACAACTGCCTGCAATTGTTCATTGTCAAGACTGCATGTCCGTCCTCCACCTTCTTCATTTTCAAGACTCTCATCTCCACTGCGGAATTTCTGGAAACACATTCGTACAGTCCGATCACTTGTGGATTCATCTCCCCATGCTTTGTTGATATTGGCAGCAGTTTCGGAGGCATTGTGCCCAAGCTTGAACTTATACAACATAAGAAGGCGAAAGTCATGTTTAGGCATGTTCATCTTTGAAGGCCTCTATTTTTCAAAAATACTTTCTATCTGAAAATAAATTAAATTTTATTTTTGAGCACACATTAATTATTATATATGTAAAAATTCACCTGAAATAAACAACAAATTCTATGTTAAAATGACATTTCAAAACCGAGCACTTCAATCGGCCATTATTTTTGTAACAACCTAATAGTATACAAGTAGAACCTGTGGATATATATATATATACCAACCCATCCGCACGAACAGGACACAAGGTCAATTTTTTAAGCGACGTTTAACAGGTTTGAATTCAGAGTTTTCCTTCTCCAAGACTAGTTACCTAGCTATGGCTAAAGAGTCCAATTAACCCTGCTATTTACCCATAGATGGAGGGAGAATTGGATTCATACCTTTCCCAAGGGTATTAGCAGCATGTGAAATACAAACAGCTTCGTCCAGGAATTAAACTCGGGTCGACAAGTTCATTTCCTACGTCTCTAACTATTAGACCACGTACCTCACTGGAAATACCATAGTATGATAATTTCAATATTACAGTGTTTGATATATTTACTTTAGAGCTATTACAGAATAGTTCAATATGTAAATAGTATGATAATTTTCATTTAACTCTTTTTCTTTCTTTCTTTCCTTCTTTTTATTATGTTCGATTGAAGCAGATAAGTATTATCACCCCCTCTCTCTCTATCTTTCCCTACTTTCTTTCTTTCTTTGTTGTTAATTTTTTTCTGTGTAGCATGTCCTTTTCTTCCCTTTCTTTCTTTATAATAAAAACGGCATCGTCCATTATTTAGCTGAGGTGACGACACTCATAAGAAATAAGAATTCTGCGAATAAGCAATACCAGATACTTAGGATTTACATTTTTGCATTTAATCTTAGACGGTCTGATTTTTAATCAGAGGGTGTTGCAAGATGATAACGATAGGAAGATTAAGGAACAAGCTTATTAACTCTTAACATCCTATTGAGAATTTTCTAAGTCCAGAGCTGCATTCCTATAAGGATTTATCAAAAAATGGCTAAAAATGGACTTCAAAGTTACCAGAGTTATTTCCCTTTAATATAAGACTTTTAAATATGTTTATGATTACATTTAAACAAAGGCTATTGTTTGAGTGGATTAGGAAAATGAATGTGACTTCCGGTCAGGCGGAATGAGGCGTTAAGAATTAATCTATAGAAGATGATTTTATTGACCTCTCTTTGAAGACCATTGGATGCCTCCCTTAGTTTGGTGAAACTATGAGGAATAAATACTATTAAACAAATACGGAATTAATTAAATGTTGGGTTATTTCCTATAAGTCTAACATAAACAAAGGGGGACCACTCTTGACTGATGAATTATTTATTTATTTTCCCTTTAAACTAAACGTAAACCCTAACCCTAACCCTAAACACTTAACCCTAACCCTAAACCCACTTTCTTTTTTCCTAGTAGATCAATAAATAAATAAATAATTTATCAGTCAAGAGTGGTTCCCCTTTGTTTTTGTTAAACTTCTAGGAAATAACCAAATGTTGTTTATTAGGTATGTCCAATTTACCCAAGATAAAGGGGAATAACTTATGTTTCAGAGGTTTTGAAAAAAATGAAGAGTGTTAAAATGGAAAAAAAATCTATGGAAGCAAAAAAGTGTAAAATTTTATTCTAAAAAGTTACAGTGTTGCTAAAAATAATTAAAAAAAAACAAAAAACCCCCCCAATATTACAAAGACAGGCACACTGAATTAGTTGTTGTTGCTGTCAGAGTGAAAATGCAGATATTTTGAAGTAAAAAGGGGAATCACTCCCGTTTGTGTTGATCCTGGCTTGGACATGTCAGGAGAATGGAAAATGATAAAGATCTTTTTTACAGCGAATTAGTAAAAGGCGCCTGGTCGGTAGGTAGACCACGCCTATGATTTAAAGATGTCTGCAGGAGAGCTATGAGGATATGTCATATTGACACAAACACGTGGGAGGTAGATGCAAAAAATAGAGCGGCCTGGCGCTTTAATGTTAAGCAAGGAACGGAGAGGGGTGAGGTGGAGAGGAGAGTAGCCTCGACAGCAAAGAGAGACAGAAAGGGGGAGAATAGACAGAAGTCCCAGAAAGCATCACAGTTTGTGTGCATTCAGTGCACCAAAGACTGCCACTCAAGAATTGGCCTGCAGAGTCACTTGCACAGATACAGATAAATATTTTTTGGACACTACTCCATCGTCTTTTGCGGACGGAAAGGAATAGGGTGCCCACAACGTAAACGATAAGAAAAATAAAGATGAGGACAACAGTCTGAAATATGAAAACTATTCATAAAAATATTTTTTCAATTTTCCCAATAAAATAAGCTATTTATTATAAAATTAAGTCAGTAATGAATTAACTGGTGAAAATTTCAATAAAATTGAAGAATTCACTGATTTTTGGTAATTGTTTTAAAATTAAGAATTAAAAGACTTATTAACCCTTTAATGGGAATGAACATAACTATATTTATTATAGATTAGAAATGCTTACCGATTTTACATCCTGGTTATGAAGATTGCCATTAACGAAATTAAATATCATAGAGTCAATTTTATTAAAGTTTAGAATATAAATTTATAATTAGAGATGTCAACCTATTATTACTTTCACATATTGTATACTAGAAGTGGCTACCCAGCGTCGCCTGGGTAGAGAGGGGATTTTTTTAAAGTTAGTCTCGCAGATCCATTATTACTTATCACAAGTTAGATCCTCACTGGATGCCCCATAAAATCCCCACGTAAATGTATAACAATATAGTAAGAAATTTTAATTCCATAATTTACAATTTAAAAAAACAAAAACAATATAAATGAGGTGATTAATTCAATCAATCAACATCATATTTCAATTACCTTCTGTTATATACAAATTTTAATTTTTAAATATCTTCCCATATATAAATAGAATCTTCATTATTTTTGCTCAAAAACCAAGCCCTGGCGATAGTGAATGTATATATATATATATTTACTTTGTCGTTAATTGTTTTATTTTCGAAGTTTCCTCCAGACATACACATATACACATCTGCCCTTTATATATGTACTAGCAGCGGCTACAAGTTTTTTTTAAAGTTAGTCCCGCAGATCCATTATTACTTAATCGTGAGTTGAATCCTCATGGGATGCGCCATTTAAAATCACTATGTAAAAAAATAGACCTTGCATTGATCCAGTTACTATTAAAAGAAATGTTAATGTCTACTATCTAAAATATTAAATGAAAAAAAAATTCCATGCTGTTATCATTTGAATTTTATATTTGAATTATCTTCATGTATATAAATCAAATTTCTATTATTTCTGCCCAAAAACCAAGCGCTGGTGATATTTAATGTATGTATATATATATAAAAAACATGGTTTAATAATCGTTTGCTGATCCATTACTACTGAATAGTGAGTTCGATCCTCGCAGGATGATTTGTAAAAATCACCGCGTAAAAAAACATCTTATTTTAATCCGGCATGGTGGGAAGTCAGTGAATTTTTTTCGTCAGAGTAGAGGGAATGACATCACATAATGATATAGTAAGAAATTTTAATTCAATGATTAACTATATTTTTAAAATAAAATATAAACGACGCGATTTGCTAAATTTCAAATTAATATTTCAAAAAATGATAAATAAATAAAATAAAAAATAAAACAGCACTGCTCACGTGACTTTCGGAAACATTTTTTCACGCTCAGAATTGCGGAGACATGGTATAAACTGCCCGCGTCTGTTGTAGGCTACCGAAGCACTTAATCTTCCAAAGCCTCCATGCTTCCTGTAGTCCACCGACGCTATACCTGATGCCACTCTCCACATACATATGCACACACGCTCACACATACATGCATAATACTACTGTAAACTGTTCATGTTCCTGACACTAATACATTATTCTGTGTACTTGGCATGAGAATTTGATGAGTTGTGGTGCACCTGAGCACTGTACACAATAAATTTCATTCTTAAAATAAAATAACATTATTAATTCAAAGCGTAGCCGATCGAATATTAAATTAAACTATAATAATTTTATAAAAATAATATACTATACTAAGTATAGCCTAATTCTAACCCACTTACTCAAATATCTCAGTTTTCAGGTATTTCAGTAAAATGTAATGGATTTTATACGTAATTTAATGGTATTATCTCTTGCGCGGTATTCTGCATTAGTATCATTTTCGTGATAAATGTTTTATTGTATGGTCACTATTTAAGATATAAAAGACGTAGAATTGTTTTTTTATTAAAATCTAGGACAATTATTCGTATTTTAAGGAGTGAAACTAACAGTACTTACATCCGGGTTATAAGATGGTCATTATCAAAAAATAAACGTGGTAGGGTCGTTTTAATTAAAGTTTAATATATACATTTATATTTAAAGGAGTGGAACTGGCAGTACTTACGCATTTCAGATCCGGGTTGTAAGATGGTCATTATTTAAAAAAATAAAGGACGTACAATTACTTTTGTCAAAGTTTAGAAGGGCAGGGTTAGCTCAGTCGGTAGAGCGTTCGGCTAGAAACCACACGGTTCCTTGTTCGATACCAACCCTCGCCAACTAAACGTATGAGTAGCACAGGGATCTGTGCTGTAAAGTAAGGAGCTGATGTTTGGTGTCGCGCTCCATCTCAGACGTAAAAACTATTGGTCTAGCGCTATTGAAAAGGAGATAGACCCCCTGATAGGCTGATACCGACTTTAGGCCACTCCAACGACTTTACTTACCTTTTCAAAGGAGATAGTCTAGCAGTACTTACTCATATTACATACGGGTTGTCTCTACAAGGATGGCTTTGGCATTAAATAACCCGCAAAGGTTGACATGCCATTAAACAAAGAAAAAAAAACAGAAGAAACCAAACTTCATTTAAATTTTAAAATTTTAAAATTCTTGAAGCTTCAGTATTTGTTGATTATATCTTCTATTTCATTTTCGATAGGAACGGAAAACGAAAGAAAAGAGGGGAAAAAACGAAGGAATTAATTTTAAAAAAATATTGAAAAAAAAAGAAGATAAACAAGCTAAACCCCCACCCCACCCCACCCCGCGAAAACCAACGAGAGAGGGCAAAAGAAAAATCCAACCTGATATATCCATGGAATAATGGGAGGAACTCCGCCGACGGATCTGATTGGGTGTTGGCGTGACCTTCCAGTTTTATAGTTGTAAGGATATAACGTTTTCTCTGAAAAGGGGCAGCAGTAACATAGAATAATAATTAACACAGCTTAACGCCCGTACCCCAGCTATGGTTAGCGGAATGAGAACAGGATACACCCGTGGACTGAATAAAGGGTTAGGTTCAAAGTTCCGTGATGGCTCCCGATTACGACAAGAAGGTTCCCGATTACGATAAGAAGGTTCCCGAGTTCGAGAAGGTTTCCGAGTCCGACAAGAAATACCTGAAGAAGGACGGAGGGTAAATCGGCCGAAACGTTTTACAGATAACAATGAAGATGAGGACAATAGTCCGAATAATAAAAATAATACTAAGATATCACTTGATCGAGAACGAGTTGCTTCGGTGAGAGGATATCATGATAAAACCCGAAATCTTCCATGACCCGAACACATCACCGAAGAATAGTTCTAAACAAAATTGTTTCAATTTTTTAGGGATACAAATATCTTGGTCTTGAAGGCCTATTTAAAATTTTAACTTAGGATTGTGAACACTTGCCTTTATTATTCTATGATAAGCACAGTTTTATAAACTGCTTAATTCGTTTGGTAACAATTAATTATTTTCGTATGCTTGGAATATTCATGTAAACACGGTAGGCTACATCAAAGTCTAGACTACACTATTCATTTATGGTATTGCTCTGATTTTGATTTTATTACAGTCGTTTTGAAATTATAAATAAGTTTCTTGGATTTTTTTTTTACACGAGGCTTGATAATTAGTATTATTCAGATCATTCGGACTACTGTCCTCATCTTTATTGTTATCAACAGTCTTTCTCTGAATTTTTGTGATGAGCCTTGGTAACACTGGTTTACAAAAAATATTTTTTGTCTGAGGCAAGAATGTGAATAGGTGTTCTTTTACTAATTTGGGTGTGCTAAATTCAAATTTATAAACAGTTTTGCTCTATCACTCTAGTTTTCTGTCTTTTAAATAATCTCATTTTAGTATATACAGAGTATATACTTGCTTATTTCAACATTTGCAGCAGCTTATTACAGATAAAACAGGATAGATAAAGAACATTGACGGAATAAATATACTTTGATGACACAATGTACAGAATTCATAATACCGCAGACAGTTAGAAGTGTGTTTTCTTAGATGATCTGCTGTATTTTGCTACCGGGATGTCACGCAAGAGCATCCAGCAGAAATCTCCCATCATGCCGGGGTTCCACTTGCCTTGGTAGTTGCTCTCCATCTTCGTAATGTCTTGGCGAGTTGGCTACGTTTAACTGCCAAAATCCGTCTTGATATATAGCTATATATATATATAATGTAATGCTATCACTTACATTTATTGCATAATAACTAAAAAAGAAGACATAAGTCACACAATATTAGAAATTAACCCTGAATGCATATACGCCTTTATGTACAGTATTTGTACAAAATGTACAGTATTCTAAAAAAAAAACTAGAGGTTATGAGTAAAAGCGGATTTCAAATCTGAATTCAGCTGCACCCCCAAATTAGGTTAAAACAGTTATTTTTGTGCTTGCCTCAATTTCTTTGTAAACCAGTGTTATTAGTATTATTCGGATTATTCGGACTATTGAACTCATATTCATTGTTATCTGTACAGATAACAATAAGCATGAGGACAATCGTCCAAATAATCCGAATAATACTAATTATCAAACCTCATCTCAAAAATTCCGAGAAATAGTCTACAATCGGTACAGACCCGATATAATCCTTCAATAGAAACTTCTAGAGAAGCTGAATCAAAAACTGGCACGAATGACTAACCACCTCACATTCCTATACAGATGCCGGGATCTTAAGCTAGTTCCACAAGGCTTAACACTAAAGTACAGATAAAAATGAAGATGAGGATAATAGTCCGAACAATCCAAATAATATAATTAAGTGTTTGAATGTTTTCTCTTTTTGTCATCGGATGCATTACAGGCAATATATTTAACACTCCACTTTGGCCCTTACTTAGGCTACACGGGTGGTCGGAGAGGCCCCCTCCTCGATCAATCGGCTGGTGACATCAAACCCTAGCACCTATATGATTGCCGCAACCCTATTGGCCTTAACGTTTTTCATCATACATGTGCCAGAAGGCGGTGACTGAAGACCTTTATGCCCTGGGTATGACCTTAAACTCTAATGGTGAAGTTCCAATTCTGGAGCTCTGGGGAAGGCAGAGTGTCCCTTTATTAGTATTACTCCCAGTTCCACTGACCCGGAGTGGTAGTACCTGTTAGGGTCCCATCTATGGGTTAAATAGAAATAAATGAGTTTAGAAAATGTTTTGAAAAATTGAATTTAAAAAAATAAGTAACCATTAAGAATGAATAAAATAAAACGTCTTCGGCATAAAATGACCCAATTGGGTTGACATGCCGTAAAACTCGACCAACCAACCAACCAACCAACACGCAATATATGATAAATAACTTTTAGTGGTTAACAAATAGGAGTCATTCAGTATTTCTATCATCGTCATGAAGTACGTACAATTACGGATTCTCTGTTCGCGGTGAGAAAACCCAGCAAATAGTTTGATTGTAAAAATATACTACCAAACATCAACCGCGGAGAAAAAATTTTTTGTAAAAAAGAAAAGACCAAGATAATCGTACCAACCAAAAATAATCTATTGGTACAATATTTTGGCCAAAAGAAAAAACAATTCATATGCATATATATATATATATATATATATATATATATATATATATATATATAAGATATATATATTCATACAAAACCGCCAGGAGACTAAAGCTAAGAAGTAAAAAGTGCTCAATACCTAAGTAGAGCAAATAATAAAGATAAATCTAATGAGTCAGACGAACCTACTAAAAGTTTCGCTTAATGCTCTTCAGGGCTGAGATCTGACTAAGTCTTAGTCAGATCTTAGCCCTGAAGAGCATTAAGCGAAACTTTTAGTAGGTTCGTCTGACTCATTAGATTTATATATATATATATATATATATATATATATATATATATATATATCATTCCTTTCTCATATATATATAATGATGTATCGTTGAGGTGATAAAAGATACACAGAGAAGTAGTGAGCTTGAGATATATTTTATTCAACACTTGTATCTGTTGCTAACAGATACTTATTACATAAAACCAAGAAGTAGAACAATTCACAAAGACAAACTTACAAGAATGAGGAGTGTCAAATGTGTGTAGTCAAACGCAATGATTTTGTCCGAATATAATTTTCTCTCTCTATCACTGCTACGTTTACTATTATAGGCTATGACCCAGTCCATCCTGTTAACTCCTCTACAACATTATATAATATATATATATATATATATATATATATATATATATATATATATATATATAAAGTTATCCACAGACACGTGT
>CM042168.1:41359494-41362199 GCA_023376005.1 Doryteuthis pealeii
CAATGAAATTTGCACAAAGGTTAATATTATCGTGAAAATTTGTTGTCCATTCGAAAGAAGAAACATTAAAAAAAGACTCCTGGTGATTTTTAAAAACATTCAGCTTACGGAAATAATGAAAAATATGAACGAAAAACAATGTTTACATTTTTGCACCGTTAAATAAATTGAAATTTAACGTAGCCAAAAACAAGTCATGACTAGAGTCAATTTTTAAAAAATTCTATTAAAAATAAATTTATGGTCCAATCTTTGCGAAAATTTCCATATTTTGATGTAAATATGTCTGAAATAGTTTTTTCTCCTAAAATATATTAAGGAAAATATCTTTTTACAAGGTCTCCCCCCCCTATTTTATTTTATGAAATATGAAAAAATGAACGACAAAAAACGATTTTTACTTTTTTTCTATTAAGATAAGAGTCTGAATAATTATATTATATGTTGTTACCACTACTAAAACAGTATTGGGAGTCTTTATGTGAAACTACCTTCGGTGGGGGAAGTTTCCCTGGCATCGCGGCTAACGTGCTGGAGTGCAACATTGTATGAAGCGAATTCGTACTCCAGTCTTGCCATGCGTTAAATAAGAAGGCGGAGGGCACATTAGCCGAAACGTTGTACAGATAACAATGAAGATGAGGACAATAGTCCGAATAATAAAAATAATACTATGTAGCTCTGGGTTAGCATAGAGTACTCCTTCATAGTATTTACTCTCAGGTCCACACTTCTCCTTTAGAACACACACACACACACACACACACACACGTCTATCCATCTATTTTATGCAAGCACATACACGTACACATCTCTCTCTCTCTCTCTCTCTCTCTCTCTCTCTCACTGTTACACATACACTCTCTCAATATATATATATATATATATATATATATATATATATATATATATAGCAACAGAAAACACCACCCGGGCGTCGTAAAAATTAATTTTTGAAAGACATTGCCTGTGAGGGTGGGAATTAAAAATTCAATGTCAGAGGGTTTGTATCATAAGTAAGACAAATCCTCATATTTATTAAAGGAGTAAAAAAAATAAAATATATAACAATTTGAAATGAAAACTGAGCCCCGTCCCTCTCAAATAAAATGTTGCGTGCATGAAATAATCAAACAATTATTTTGAATATTTTCCACATCAATTTTACACAAAATCGTAGGTATTTATTTATTTGTAAACTTTTTAGTTAACTTCTTGTTACTGTAAAAAAAAAAAGACGAGAGTAAAAAACATTTTTTAAAATTGCTTACTCAAATTTTGTGCGTATATAGCATAATAATATTGTGACGTAAACTGTGATGTAGAGCTATGACGTAGTTTTTGTTACAGACAGAAATACAGACAATCTCCATTATTAATAGATATATAAATATAACAGAAGATCTAGATTTTTAGCATTATATATTTACTAACCCCTCCGCACGAGCAGGATGCGACACAAGATCAATTTCTTAAGCAACAGGTTTGAATTCAGAGTTTTCCTTCTCCTAGACCGGTTGCCTAACCAAGTTTAAAGAGCCCAGTCTGCCCTACTATTTATCCATAGCTGAAGGGAGAGTAGGATTCATACCTTTCCCAAGGGTATTAGCGCTAAGTGAAAATGCAATTACCACGTCCAGGATTTGAACTCGGGGCGACGAATCTATTTCCCATGACTTTAACCATTTTTAGCATTATAGCTTATTTCAGGGTACCCAGAGCAAATGTCTAATTCTTCCCACCATCAGATGCCGAATGATGAATTCTTGTCAATTGACACACACACACACACATACATACACACACACACACCACACACACACACACACACACACACACACACACACACACACACACACACATGCATACACATACACAAACATACATACACACACGCATATTATATATATATATTATTTATAATTGTATATTCTATTTTATATATAATAACCTACTTGAGTTTCACTATAAGGATCTTCAGGGTTAAATTTGCTCTACTAACGTATTGAGCACTTTATATTTGTTATATCGCTGCCTTATCATCGTGAAACTTGAATCAACTAACCACTGTGACCATTTTCACCGGTAAGTCACTTTTTCCCATAAATACATATATATATATATATATATAATATAATATATATATATCATTAGGGTCCAAGTGGTGCAGCCATACAGCAGCACTAACATAAGCACAGCCTTGAAGGATTGTCGCTTTAACTTGCCAGTAAGATTGGATTTCCATATGACTGATTGTCTGTTTATAGCCGACCATGCCTTAGCTGTTCGTGTATTAACATCGGTTTCTGTGGATGAGATATTACTACCTAGGTATGTGAATTGTTCTACTGTCTTTAGAGGCTTACCGTTGAGTGTAGATATGTCTCCTTTCTTTTTGAAACGCATGAACTCAGTTTTATCGCCGTGAGAATAAGCTAGATTGGAGCTGCACAAGAATGCTGCGTGCGGTCTTGAACAAGTCGTGGAAACAGCACCCCACAAGGAAACAGCTATATGGCCACCTGCCACTCATCTCACAAACCATCCGAGTGAGAAGCAAGGACGAGCTCATAAGCGACGTTCTCCTGTGGAAGCCAACACATAGACATGCCAACATAGGACGGCCACTAAGGACCTACATTGACCAACTATGCGAGGATTCTGGATGCTGCACCAGAGGACCTCCAGGGGCAATGAGTGATAAA
>CM042168.1:41362299-41364799 GCA_023376005.1 Doryteuthis pealeii
CAAATTGTTCCATAAAAGAAATATAAACTAAAACATTTATTATTAAATTTATTTATCTACATATATATGAGAGTACGTAAATAAACACCGTGTTTATTTGATATGGCTTTTAGCCGACAATTTTTTAGGAGGATATGTGCTTAATTGAAGTCATACCTAATTTTTGAAAATTAATTAGTTAATAATTAATTAATTTTAGGCGGGCATATATGTTCAAATGTAAGGCTAAACAGATCGAGAAAATGTCAATCCCTGAATGTACATTTCGACCTATTAGGTCTCATCAGCAAGGTTATAAACATGGGAGACTGCTCCGTGTGTGACCCAAAACCTCGACTGCCAAGCTGACAGGCGGAGATTCTAACCACTACACCAGTTGGCCTATCCCAGATTCTTCGTCCGTTTTGAACTTATTTATATTCCACTTTTTATTGACTTGCTACACGACAGTATGATATATATATATATATATATATATATATATATTGTGTGTGTGGTGTGTGTGTGTGTGTGTGTGTGTTTAACCATCCGAGTTAGACGGACAAGACACGCAGGACACTGCTGGAGAAGTAAGGACGAACTCATAAGCGACGTCCTCCTGTGGAAGCCAGCACATGGACAAGCCAGTGTGGACCGACCAGCAAAAACGTACGTTGATCAGCTCTGTGCGGATGCGGGATGCTGCATAGAGGACCTCCCGAGAATGATGAGCAATAGGGACGGACGGAGAGAGATTGTCATGGATATCCGTGCTGAAAGCGCGACATGATGATGATGATGATGATATATCTCTCTCTATATATATCTATATATGTATATATATATATATAAACATATATATATACAGATATATATATATATATATATATATATATATATATATATATATATATATATATATATATATAAATCAACATATGATCTTTGGACACTAGGTCAGACCAACAGAGATATTCTGTTCAAAGTTCTGGTTTCCCGTAGAAATACGTGATTGCAAATATAACTTGAGGAATATCCTGTCTTCAAAGAGACGTGTGAAGTACGTTGTCCGACTATCCTCGGCCGCAACACGATCTTCTTTCATCATCGCGTTTCTTTTTTTTTTTTTTTTTTTGACTTCATCGATTCTTTTATTAATAAGATTTCTACAATAAAACGATCAATATCTCGATAAATCAAGAGGAATTTTAGTCGGCTAAACTAAACAGATACAGACATTTTATTTCGTCTTCTTAGTATGGTAAGTGGCGAAATATGAACTATATTTGACTATATTTTCAAAGTATATTCGTAAATATTATCATTAAATCTTGCTCTTTCTCTTTCCCATCACCCTCTCTCCCCCTCCCTCTCTCTCTGTCTCTCTGTCTGTCTGTCTGTCTGTCTGTCTGTCTCTCTCTCTCTCTCTCTCTCTCTCTCTCTAATATATATATATATATATATATATATATATATATATATAGTGTGAACAAAAAGTATTAAGACAATCAGGAATATTTATTGTATGTTGTTTATTCTCAACTAGTTTCGACCTTAGGTCATCGTCAGGAGAAAATTTCTTATTTGAAGAAATTGTTGATAGATTATTAGAAAGGGAGCATTATATAATAACTATAAAAGTTGAAGTGTTTTTGTGGGTTTGACATGCTATTAAAATCCGGGTAGACGAGTGTGTTGATAGTAGCATGACCATTTGTTCTGTGAAGAACCTCTATGAGGTAGGTTATTTTTTTTGATGCTCTTATATATGTGAGCCGTTTGGCTTTAATCAAAAAAACAGGCCCACTTTAACATAGGGCAATAAACCTGTCTACACCTACGAGGGTGGCCGATGTCACCTAAATAAACAAACACTGACCACCACGCATCAAACAAGCCACTCTTGACCCAATTAAAAATCTAGAAGTCACGCGCACAGTACCGTGATACAGACACACACTCACATTCACACACGTATATGTAAACACACACATACATTTATATGTATACACATATAGTCATACACACAACTCCCATGAACCCATTATATATATATATATATATATATATATATATATATATATATATATATTAAAAAATTAAAAAAAACAAGTGTTCCAAAAATAAGATGAATTTATTTATCGACGCTTAAACGTTTCGGTTTCTTTAAACCTTCATCAAGATGTATTATTGGGTGAAGAAATTGATGGATGTTTTATAGATGACAAGAGATAAAAAAATCTTTATAATTTTTTTGTTTTTTGTGTTACTGTATTTGTTTAGCGTTATATTTTTGAAAGACGAGTCGCGATCCGCACACGCGAAGATGTCATGATGCGTGACGAAACTCGAAGAAATGCATTCAACAAAAGACAAGAAAAAGTTTTTCCTGTCTTTTGTTGAATGCGGATCGGGGCTCGTCTTTCAAAAATATAACGCTGAACAAATACAGTTACACAACAACGACAACAAAAAAATTTATAAAGATTTTTTTATCTCCTGTCATCTATAAAACATCCAT
>CM042168.1:41369799-41388384 GCA_023376005.1 Doryteuthis pealeii
ATCAAGGCTGCATCATCTGGGAAACGCTTTCCTTTCAAAAACAACTTCATGGCTAGGAAGAGGTAAAAGTCAGAGGGTGCAAGGTCAGGAGAGTAGGGGTGATGGGGGAGTAGTTCATAGCCACACGCCTGTGATTCTGATTTGGCGACACGGACTGGATCGTTGTCCTGCAGGAGGATGATGCCTTTGTTGATCATGCCCCGCCTCTTGATGTTGATAGCTTCTCTTAATTTCCTCAAAAGTGAAGCATAATAGGCTCCTGTAATTGTGGTACCCTTTGCCAGGAAATCTGTCATCACTACTCCGTTCTGGTCCCAGAAAACTGTGAGCATGACCTTGCCAGCGGAGGGCTGCACCCTTGCCTTCTTTGGAGGAGGTGAGTCAAGATGCTTTCATTGCATTGACTGGGCTTTGGTCTCTGGATCATAGTGATGGAGCCAGGTTTCATCCTGTGTAATCAGTCTTTTGAAAAATGTTGACTCATCTTCTTGGCACATCTCCAAATTCATCCTCGAGCATTCGATGCGTTCTTGCTTCTGGAAAGGTGTGAGCAACCTGGAAATCCATCTGGCAGACCACATTTGCATATGCAAATGGCCATGAATGATAGTTTCCATAGACCCGGTACTAATCTTGACCTCATGGGCTATTTGGCGAATAGTTATGCGTCGATCTTCCAAAATGGCAGCCTCAACTTGACGGACAAGATGCCTCATCATTGGCAAAAGAGGGGGGACAAGATCTGGGAGCTGTTTCCACAGAGTTCCGACCATGTTTGAATTCACGATGCCAGCGTTTTATAAGGTCCTATGATGGCGCATCATTACCATGAGTTACTTTCATTTCATCAAAAGTCTCCTGTCCTTTCAAATACAAAAACCGGATCACTGCTCGACACTCAACAGGCTCCATTTCACACTTGACTCAGTTCAAACACCTGTAAATCAGAAACCACAATTACTTCAGAGCTGTAATTCGCCGCTTAATCTCTTGTGATATAAATAATTGCACATGCAAAATTTCAGCTAGATCAAACGACTGGAAGTGGGTCAGAGGCATTTCTTATTGAACGCCCCTCGTATGTTTAAAAAATGAGTTTGAAAACAAAAAATGAACACCCAACAAAAATGAATAAAACAACATGTCGCCGGTATAAAATAACCCAACTAGGGTTGACATGCAGTAAAATCCAACCAACCAACCAACCAATCAGCCAACCAAATCCGTTTCCCATTTGTGAGATGTGACACGAGTTCGCATGTATTAGTTATCTAACGATGATCATGCTGACTATTCAGTAATAATAGATCTGCGAGACTAGCTTGTTGAACATTAAACTACGATGGAGCGCCTAATCAAGTGTGTAATTACTGTATTTGACGGCATATAAGACGCACGGACATATAAGACGCACCCCCATTTCAGAAGGTCAGATTCAAGAAAAAAGTTTTTAGTGTATTTAAGCATATATTGTTGAAAACAGTCTAGCTGTGCATTACACAAGCTGAAACATAGCTGTATAAAAGCAATTTGGCAATATAGGCAAGCAATAAGCATACACAAGACATCTCAATAGCAGGAAATGATAATACTAATAATAAAATTAGTAATGATAATAATAAAATATGTTAAAATAATATGAAATATTGAATAATATAATATATATATAATATAAAATTATAAAATACCGTATTTGACGGCATATAAGACGCACGGGCATATAAGACGCAGGTCAGATTCAAGAAAAATGTTTTTAGTGTATTTAAGCATATATTGTTGAAAACAGTCTAGCTGTGCATTACACAAGCAGAAACATAGCTGTATAAAAGCAATTTGGCAATACAGGCAAGAAATACACACACACAAGACATCTCAATAGCAGGAAATAGCCTAGGCCTACGGGAGGTCTCAGACTTCGCCTACGATGTATAAGACGTAGGACACATTTTTAGCCAAAACTTTGGGAATAAAGTGCGTCCTATATGCCCTCAAAAGCGTGTAGGAAGCGCGTGGTGTAATAGTTAAAGTCATGGGAAATGGACTCGTCGACCCGAGTTCAAATCCTGGACGTGGCAATTATTTCACTTAGCGCTAATACCCTTGGGAAAGGTATGAATCCTACTCTCCCTCCAGCTATGGATAAATAGTAGGGCAGACTGGGCTCTTTAACCTTGGTTAGGCAACCGGAAAACTCTGAATTCAAACCTGTTAAACTCCGCTTAAGAAATTGACCTTGTATCGCATCCTGCTCGTGCGGATGGGTTGGTAAATATATATATATATACCCTCAAATACTGTAGGTATTTTTCCAACCCGCTCGTCACAGATAGATTGTGACACAAGGTTGCAGGTGTGGGACATTCAGCGAGAATCGTTGTTATTTTACGGACGTGTTTTGAATGCTTTAAAAGGTTTCTTTTTTCAGTGATTGAAAACTATTCAGTCATCTGAAAATCTGACAGGCGAATTAAGTTCATTTTGAAATAGTATTTCCGTACGAACACACGAATTAAATTAAGGCGGCATTTACCAAACCCGCTCGCCATCGGTAAAATGTGACACAAGGTCGCAAGTATTAGTCATCCAGCGAGAATCATATTTACTATTCAATAGTAATGGATCTCCGTGACTAGCTTGCAAATCATTAAACTATGATAAGGCGCACATTCAAGTAAGTGTGTATTTTCCCAACACGCTCGTCACTACAATTGGTTTCACTTTCACTCTCATGTTCCACAGCTTTTTCAATTCTCTGGCAAGGTCCAGGTATTTATCCATCTTTCCTTTTTCTTCAGCCTCACCCTGTGATCTGCTGGAATCGCAAAGTCCACCGGTTGACACGTTCTCTCACTCTCTTTTTTTTTTTTTTTTTTTTTTTTTTTTTTCAACACTAGGTCTGGGCTCCTGGCTGGGATAGGGTGATCCGTCTTTATCTCAAAGTCCCAGAGAATTTTGTGCGTTTCATTCTCAAGAACAGATTCTGGTTTATGCATATACCATTTTGTTGTATGGTCAAGAATTTTTTTTTGCATAATCACTATTGGATCACCTTCCCAACCCAGTTGTGCCTCGGTTTGTGTTCCCGTTGTGCTAGTTTGCTATATTCATTTAATACATGGTTTTCAGTTTCAACTCTGTCACCATTATTATTATTATTATTATTATTATTATTATTATTATTATTAAATCTTCCGATGTTGTAGTCAAGTACGTTAGCCACAAGGCCACAGGGACTCCCCCAACATGTATTGAGAACTGTAATAATTTTGTTGCTATACTAACGTTTCAGATCTCAGGGAGGTGAGGTTATCATCAATTATATATAATATAATATATATATATATATATATATAATATTATATATATATATATATATATGGTGGATCAAAATGATAAGACATTTTAAAATTCTATTTTCTCAGATTACAAATGTGACATAGAGTACTAAGTATATTTATTACATAACTGATACACAGGAGTTTTACATGTAATCTAAGATTTGAATATTATTTCCTTGAGATGGTCACTATCATGACGAAAACATTCGAGAGCTCGATTTCTCATATCACGTAAATTGTGGTTTAGCATATTAACTGGAATAGCTGTTATCTCTCTACAGATGCTTTCTTTCAGTTCCGATGTCGTGTGGGGCCTGCTTGTGTATACCCAATCTTTCAGGTAACGCCACAGAAAATAGTCCACTGGGGTTAGATTAGATTATCTGAATGGCCAATGGATATCACCGAATCTCGAAATGAGATGTTCGGGAAAATTTGCTCGAAGTCGTTGTCATTGAAGGCACCAAAATCAATAGCTAAAAGTAATAAAAACTTAATATAATATTCAAATCTTAGATCACATGTAAAACTTCTGAGTATCAGTTATATAATAAATATATTTAATAATCTGTGTTTTTTTATACTCTGAGAAAATAGCATTTAAAATGTGTTCTATCATTATGGTCCACTATATATATATATATATATATATATATATATATATATATATATATATAGAGAGAGAGAGAGAGAGAGAGAGAGAGAGAGAAAGATGTTATGTGCTTGTATTATGATTGTATGCGATGATAATTTAAAAATATTTTTAATATAGATATATGTATAATTAAATCATTTACGCAAACACGACCGTCTTGAAAAAGTTGTTTTGCAAAAGTCTAGGGAATATGATTTTTAAGTACTTACCTCGATATGTTTTCATAATATATATATATATATATATATATATATATATATATATATTACAGCTACCAATGACCAAATGTTTATATATACGTGAGTGTGTGTACGTATATATATGTGTGTGGGGGTGGGTGGTATGTATATATGGTATAATTTCATGCGATGATAAATCTAAAAATATTTTCATATTGAGAAATAATGTATTACTTAGTTAATTTGAACAAACACAGACGTAGATACGGTGCGTTATGTAAACGACCTGGAAATTCGACCAATAAAAAAATAGTCCCTTAAACCGCCCACATGCTCACACACCCTTACGCATGCGCGCACACACACACCAATTTACACTGTCGGTGGGGGCGTAAAATAAGTATTCCTTCTGGACGGGTAGGACTGAAAGGGGTGTCCTGGGAATTATTTAAAAAAGAACTGCATCTTGAGGTGACGCTCCAGTTCCAGTGGGGGTGTGTATTACCATAACACTCAGGTAAAATCTAACCCAGCGAGAAAAACTTGAATTTGCCGTCCGGGTGGAACACAGAGTGAAAAATAAAAGAACTCTGTTAATATATATATATATATATATCTTATTATAATGGAGATTGTGTGTTTTTCTGTCTGTAACCGAAACTATATTCCTACTCAAGTTACAATTCTCTTAGTTATTGACATCACATTCTCCATGATTTTATTTTTATCTAAACCTCAATTATTAATAAAATTGTCTTACATTATTAATACTGTTAACTATGTCTACATACTGACAACATGCAATTATATTTATATATACAACAAAATAGCGGTTTACAGTGTGAACGGGAAGTCTAATTTGCATATTAATATCAAAAAATCAAATTTAATAAATATGTGCTTAGTATTATTGATTTCTAACTGTTTGGTTTTATTTTAATGAATATAAGCAAAAATCTCTTCAAAGAATCTTAAATGAAATCCATTAACAAGATAAAATAAATGTCATTTTATTCTTTACTTCCTCTTTTAACTAAATACTTAAATTAGAAAAAATAACAATGAAAGACGAGAGTGATGGAAGAGTAAGTTTCAGTTGTTCCATTTTTTATTATACTCCCTCTGTTTCAAATCTTTTTATCTGTATTCTTATTTAGTTTCATTAGCCTTTCTAATTTAATACAATATTTTATTACATTAAAACTTAAATACTTGCACCCGGAGGGTGCATATATTTGCTAGTATATATAAAGATGAATCTAATGAGTCAGACGAACCTAAATTTCGCTTAATGCTCTTCAGGGCTATGATCTGACTCATTAGATTTATCTTTATTATTTGCTCTACTTAGGTATTGAGCACTTTTTACTTATTAGCTTTAGTCTCCTGGTGGTTTTGTATGAATATATATATCTTATATATACTAGCAAATATATGCACCCTCCGGGTGCTAGTATTTAGGTTTAAATGTAATGAAATATCGTATTAAATTAGAAAGTCTAATAATAATGCAGATAAAAAGATTTGAAACAGAGTGGGGTTATAATAGAAAAATAGAAATGAAACTTACTCTTCCATTACTCCCGTCTTTTATTGCTGAATTTTACTTATTTAACTATTTAGTTAAATTAGGAAATAAAGAATAAAATTACACTTATTTTTTCTTGTTAATGGATTTTATTTAAGATTCATTGGAGAGATTTTTGCTTATATTCATTAAAATAAAACCAAACAGTTAGAAATCAATAATACTAAGCACATATTTAATAAAATCACATTTTTAATATCAATATGCAAATTAGCCTTCCCGTTCACACTGCAAACCGCTATTTTTTGTATATATAAATACAATAGCATGTTATTTGTATGTAGATATGGACAACACTAATAAAAAGGTGAAGCAATTTTATTAATAATTGAGGTTTAAATATAAATAAAATCATGAAGAATGTGATGTCAATAACTAAGGGAATTGTGACTTGAATAGTAATATAGTTTCGGTTACAGATAGAAAAACACACAATCTCCATTATAATAAGATATATATGCATATAAATTGTTTTTTTCGTTTGGCCAAAATATTGTACTAATAGATTATTTTTTGTTGGTACGATTATCTTTTCTTTTTTCAAAAAAAATTTTTCTTCCCGGTTGATGTTTGGTAGTATATTTTTACAATCAAACTATTTGCTGGTTTTTTTTCTCACCGCGTGGATTTACCAACAAATTTGGTTATATATATATATATATATATATATATATATATATATATATATATATATATATGTATTTTAGTAATGATTAAAATTCATTAAAATCTATGTATATATTTAACCATATATATATATATATATATATATATATATATATATATATATATATATATATATATATATATATATATATATATATATATATTATGGTTAAAATTGCAAATCGTCGTCAAAATTAAAACGGAAAAAGTTGGCTTGGGCATAGATTTTAATGAATTTAATCATTACTAAGGACACGATTTATGTTATTTTTAACTTAAATTTTAACCGTTAGTTGAGTTTAAGAAAAAAAATAAATAAATAAAACAGATGAATGATAAAACTAGTCAAAATTAATAAACATGTACAAACAAAAAACGTACTTTCTATCTCAATATTACAGGCGACGCGTGCTTTTCTTAAGTATGGATGTCGAAAAGTGTAATAATCCGTGTTTTTGATGTTAATAAATTCCTGGAAAATATTTATCTTCCTTAAAAATTAGTTTTCTTGCGGCCCTCTGAAGGAAAATAACGTCCAATGAAAAACGGTTAAAAACACAACTAACGGTTAAAACTTAAGTAAAAAAATCACATAAATCGTGTCCTTAGTTATAATAAATCCATTAAAATCTATGCCCAAGAAAAAATTTTCTGTTTTGATTTTGACGACAATTTGCAATTTTAACTTAAAATTCTAGTCTCCATGGTAAATACATTTCAATAGTTTCTTAGAAACGGATCACACAGTTTACTTACGATCTATTAAGAAACTTTAGTTGGGACCCATAAATTTTCCCGGGGACTCATTGTGTTGCATACCCTTCTTCTTTACTTTTTACTTCTTACTTCTATTCTTCTTCTGTTCTTCTGACATCTTAAGTTTTTCTAGGTCTCTTCTAACGTCTGGACTTCTCTTGGGGTCTTCGTGTCTGGTCTTCCTTTGGGGATTTCTCTTAATCAGAAGCCCTGTGTCATTGGTAGTTTTTAGATAATATCACAAGACTTCGATTTACTTTGATCATATTTTATTCTTGAAATCCCCCACCAGACTACCTGCGCAGATCGAGCCGGAGCGTGTATAACACGACTCACCACCGTTGTGGTTTCTCGCCGACTGACTAAAATCTATTTCTAATCTAAACCGGAAGAGGGTCTTCTCCACCGATTCTCACGGTATCCACTGGAAGGAAGGATCAGGACAGGTCAAGCCTTGTCATTCAAATCCTTCAAGGCCATGGGCTGCAGCTTATAACAGCCATTTTGATTTCTACACTATTGCACATAAATATTAGGTATCTAATAATTATGTAACAATTGAAAGCAAATATATGCGTCCCAGGACGCACTAAATCAAAAAGTTATCAGCATCACTGCGTAATTGTCACTTTTATAGGCTACTGATGCCATTAGGAAAATGCAGGGTTCTTTATTTTTAATACCTTAATCAACAATGATTTTCTTTTTTTACTGACATGAATAGAACAATTGAGATTACCGGAGATTAATAACATCACTTATACCCACTTCCCATCTAAAATTTTTGTTCTTAATCTTTTTTTTTTTTTTTTCAACGGATTATTATCGATAACACACCAATCTATCCGATTGTAAAAAAAAAATTTTTAAGTTATTTATTTTTCGAGTTTTCAGGGGGTGCTCATTTCCCCGTATAAGTTTATCGTAAACCGATCCCCCATATCGGAACCGCTGAAAAATTTTTTTGTTTGTAATTTCTATTCTTTTTCTTCAATGGATTATTATCGTTTACACACCAATCTATCAGATTGTAAAAAAAAAAAAATTCTAAAAAGTTCTTTATTTTTCGAGGTTTCAGGTGTGCTCATTTCCCCGTATAAGTTTATAGTAAATCGATCCCCCATATCGGAACCGCTCGATAATAAATAATTTGGGTTCTGTTTTTTCTGTCCCACCCTAACTTTGACACCAGTTTCCATTCGAGCAGAGTAGGCGGAGGACAAAATGAAGACATTGGTGCAAATATCAAAAGGGGGGATGTCACTCAAAACTTTCACATGGAGATAATTTTTTAACCCTTGTATAGTGGACGAATTATTTTCAGAAAATTTGAAAAATAGAGGGAGGTATATTTAAACAAGTCAATTAATCATATACTAACAAGTCCTGTGTATATACCACAGTACGATAATTTAATTATTACTCCTGATAACGTTTACTTAAGAGCTCTTGCTAAATAGTTCAATGTGTAAAAAGTATAATAATCTTTGTTTAACTTTCTCATTCTTTTTTTTTTTAAATCCCAGCAGTGTTAGGTTTTTCTGTTGTTCACAGAATCCAGTTAGTAATCCTAGTCTGTAGATTTCCTATATAATACTGTGTTTCTCCGAAAATAAGACAGGGCTTATATTGATTTTCACCGCAAAATATAACACTAGGGCTTATTTTCAGGGGATGTCTTATTTTTCATATATCGAAAATAAGACAGGGCTTATATAAATTTTCACTCGAAATATAACACTAGGGCTTATTTTCGGGGGAAATCTTTTCTTCATATATCGAAAATAAGACAGGGCTTATATTAATTTTCACTCCGAAATATAACATAGGGCTTATTTTCGGGGAAATCTTATTCTTCATATATCGAAAATAAGACAGGGCTTATATAAATTTTCACTCCGAAATATAACACTAGGGCTTATTTTCGGGGGAAATCTTATTCTTCATATATCGAAAATAAGACAGGGCTTATATTAATTTTCACTCCCGAAATATAACACTAGGCCTTATTTTCGGGGGTTGTCTTATTCTTCATATATCGAAAATAAGACAGGGCTTATATTATTTTTCACTCCGAAATATAACACTAGGCTTTATTTTCGGGGAAGTCTTATTTCTTCATATATCTAAAATAAGACAGGGCTTATATTAATTTTCACTCCGAAATATAACACTAGGGCTTATTTTTCGGGGGAAAGTCTTATTCTTCATATATCGAAAATAAGACAGGGCTTATATTAATTTTCACCCCAAAATATAACACTAGGGCTTATTTTCGGGGGAAGTCTTATTCTTCATATATCTAAAATAAGACAGGGCTTATATTAATTTTCACTCCGAAATATAACACTAGGGCTTATTTTCGGGGGAAATCTTATTCTTCATATATCGAAAATAAGACAGGGCTTATATTAATTTTCACCCAAAATATAACACTAGGGCTTATTTTTCGGGGGAAGTCTTATTCTTCATATATCTAAAAATAAGACAGGGCTTATATTAATTTTCACTCCGAAATATAACACTAGGCCTCTTTTTCGGGGGATGTCTTTATTCTTCATGAATCGAAAACGACAATACGAAGTGATGTAATGAATATGCATACACCCGGGTCTCCGCTCACAGTAATATGATTGGCAGGTGTCAACCATAAATACAGAGCAATATAGAGGTACAATGCCTACGACTACGACGTCGCACCAGTAGTATTACTTATCTGCTCGATTGCACCACTCTGTTACCGTGGCCCCACCACTCTACTACTTCTACTTCCCGGGGCATATCACGAGGCAGAAAATTATAAAATTTCTGAATAAAAATGAATTACGAAAAACGATCTACATTTGATCACTGACGAATACAAGTGTTTGCGTCACATGATATCATTGTGAATGATGCTTATTTCTTTTGTCTGTCTGCCGCTCTCAACTAGGACTTATTTTAAGGACTGAACTTATATCAAAATCAATCTCAAAAAGTTACGTTAGGTCTTATTTTGTAGGTAGGTCTTATTTTCGGGAAACAAGTCTGTACTGAGTTGGTAATTTGAGTCTGTAGGTTTCCTCTGTAATATATAAGTCCAAGTCAGAAGTAAGTTGGTAATCCCAGTCTGTTGGTTTCTCTTTCGCGCTCTCTCAATATATATATATATATATGCTCCCCATCCCCTAGGGTTGAGCACTCTGGGGGGGGGGGATCTCGCTGACGGCCGCCAATTCAAGCGTAAACGCAACGCTCTTCTAAGGAATGGAGCACTCTGTGAAGGCCTTTACATACAAAGCGATGTGTGTATTAAAACAGCTAAAATCCCCTTCCCATTCTGTAAGTGAAGACAGCCTAATGGTTAAGGTGCCGGACTGATACCCAACCGATCGGATTTCAATTCCGGCTGTAGGTAGCTTACAAAATGTTCTAGCCACACTGAAGAGACTTGATAAGTCGAAACATGTGTCTGTGGATGACCCTATATATATATATATATATATATGATTTAATATATGAAAATGGTGACTTACCGGTGACATTGGCCTCAATGGTTAATTGATATAAGTTTCACTATGATAAGACAGGGATATAACAAATATAAAGTGCTCAATACGTAAGTAGAGCGAATTTATTATAATGGTATACACAGGAATAACCTGCTCTAGTTTCACCATGAGGATCTTCAGGGTTAAATCCACTGAAGTAATCAAGATATTGATTAATTGCAGCCGATTGTACGCGTTTATTTTGTATATATATATATATATATATATATATATATATATTGTGAGAGAGAGAAAGAGAAGAGAGAGAGAGAGAGAGAGAGAGAGAGAGAGAGAAAGAGAAAGAGAGTGAGAGAGAAAGAGAAAGAGAAAGAGAAGAGAGACAGAGACTGAGACAGAGGGGAGGTGATGAGAATTAGGAAATGTCTTTCGGCACAAAGCCAAAGGTTCTAGTTTCAATATTAAATGCCGGAGGAGAGATTTAATTACTTTAGTTTAACAGGGAAACTCATTAACAGTCACGTGACACCAATGGCGACGACTCTCCGATGGCAATGGCTGCCGAACTGCCCCCTGGTCTATTTACTTAAAACCGCCGCCAGGTTCACTCGGTGCTGATTAACCGGCGCACATCTCATTAAGACAACAATAATTAACGCAAATTGTTTACTTGTGATATCACGGGTAGGATTGCTTTAGCGATCGCGTCCGCAATTCCCATTCGACGTAATGATCGCACGAGGGACACTCTGCCCGGGCCTAACTGATAAAACAATAATTTTAAGACAAAATTCGACTTTATTTATCAACATAGTCTCCTTCTAGACGTTTTGTTTTAAACATTTTTGTTGGGTATTCCATTTTTTTTCAAAGAATTTTTTTAAACACAATAGCTTATTTTAATCTATTTAACCCATAGATAGGACCCTAACAGGTACTACCACTCCAGGTTAGAGTGGACCTGGTTGTAATGGCGATGGAGGAGTATTCTATACTCCCCAGAATTGGAACTTCACCATTAGATGCAGTTTAACGTCATACCCAGGATACTAAGACCCTCGACCACCGCTTTCTAGCACATATATGATAAAAACGGTTCGGGGTGCCATAAGGGAAATAGGGTCAGGAAATCATAGGTGTTAGGGCTTGACGTGACCAGCCGATTGATCGGAGTCCCCCTCTCTACGGTTGTCGGTCTAGCTTAAAGTTGTCGTTGGGGTGGCCTAAAGTCGGTATCAGCCAGAAAGTGAGGGAGTCTATCCCCTTTCACTAGCGTTAGACAAAGGAGACTGTTTTGACGTCTGAGGTTGAGCGCTACACCTACCGACAAGAAGGTTCCCGAGTTCGAAAAGAGGTTTCTTCCGAGAAGGTTCCCGGTCCGACCAACCGTAGAGAGGGGGACTCCGATCATCGGCTGGTCACGTCAAGCGCCTAACACCTAATGATTTGTCCTGACCCTATTTCCCTTATGGCACCCCGAGAACCACCGTTTTTATATCATGATTATGTGCGTTAGAAAAGCGGTGGTCGAGGGTCTTAGTATCCTGGGGTAATGAACGTTAAATGCATCTAATGGTGAAGTTCCAATTCTGGGGAGGTATAAGAATACTCTCCATCGGCCATTTAACAACCCAGGTCCACTCTTAACCTGGAGTGGTAAGTACCTGTTAGGTCCTATCTATGGGTTTAAATAGATTAAATAAGCTATTGTGTTTAAAAAAATTCTTGAAAAAAAAAATGGAATACCCCAACAAAAATGTTTAAAAAACAAAAACGTCTAGAAGGAGACTATGTTGATAAAATAAAGATCAATTTTGTCTTAAAAATTATTGTTTTTATCAGTTAGGCCGGGCAGGAGTGTCCTCGTGCGATCATTACGTCGAATGGGAAATTGCGGAACGCGATCCACGCTAAAGCAATCCTACCCGTGATATTCAACAAGTAAACAATTTGCGTTAATTATTGTTGTCTTAATGAGATGTGCGCCGTTAATCAGCACCGGAGTGAATCCTGGCGGCGGTTTTTAAAGTAATAGACCCAGGGGCAGTCCGGAGCAGCCATTGCCATCGGAGAGTCCGTCGCCTTGGGTGTCACGGTGACTGTTAATGAAGTTTCCCTGTTAAACTAAGTAATTACATCTCTCCTTCCGCATTTAATATTGACTAGAACCTTTGGCTTTGTGGCCGAAAGAACATTTCCTAATTCTCATCACCCCTCCCTCTGTGCTCAAGTCCTTGCCCTCTCTTCTCTTTTCCTTTCTCTTTCTCTCTGCAACTCTCGTTTCTTCTTTCTCTCTCTCTCTCTCTCTCTCTCTCTCTCGAGCTCTCTTCCCCGTGCTTATCCTCTCTTCCAACAATATAATTATATATATATATTATAATTATATATATATATACAAAAATAACGCGTCAATGCGGCTGCAATTAATCAAAATATCGTTATTACTGTCAAGTGGAATTTAAACCGATCTGAAGATACTCTGGTGAAACTAGAGGTCGGTTATCCCTGTGTATACCATTGATAAATGTAATTCGCTCTACTTACGTTATTGAGCACTTTATATTTGTTATATCCTGTCTATGCATAGTGAAAACTTATATCAAATTAACCAATTGAGGCCAAATGTCACCCGGTAAGTTCACCCATTTTTCCCCATATATTGAAATCAATAATAATAGTATATTATATATATAGGGTTCATCCACAGACACATGTTTCGACTTATCAAGTCTCTTCAAGTGTGGGTTAGAACATTTTGGTAAGCTAAACTACAGCCGGATATTGAAATCGGCGATGCGTTGGGTATCAGTCCGGCACCTAACCCATTAGGCTGTCCTTCACATTACAGAATGGTGAAGGGGATTTTAGCTGTTTTAATACACGACATCGCTTTGTAATGTAAAGGCTTCACAGAGTGCTCCATTCGCTTAGAAGAGCGTTGCGTTTTACGCTTGAATTGGCGGCCGTCAGCGAGATCCCCCCCCCCAGAGTGCTGCACCGCTAAGGGAAATGGGGGAGCATATATATATTATTAATATTGAGAGAGCCGAAAGAGAAACCAAACAGCGATTGACGCAAACTACTTCTGACTTGGATTATATATTACAGAGGAAACCTATCAGACTCAAAATTACCAACTCAGTACAGACTTGTTTCCCGAAAATAAGACCTACCTACAAAATAAGACAATAACGTAACTTTTTGAGATTGATTTTTTGATATAAAGTTGCAGTCCCTTAAATAAAAGTCCTAGGTTGAGAGCGGCAGACAGACAGAAAGAAATAAGCATCATTCCAATGATATCATGTGACGCAAACACTTGTATTCGTCAGTGATCAAAATGGCGTGGTAGATCGTTTTCGTAAAATTCATTTTTATCCAGAAATTTTATAATTTTCTGCCTCTGTTGAATATGCCCCGGAAGTAGAAGTAAGTAGAGGTGGTTGGGGCCACGGTAACAGAGTGGGTGCAATCCGAGGCAGAATAAGTAATACTACCTGGTGCGACGTCTAGTCGTAGGCATTGTACCTCTATATGCCTCTGTATTTATGGTTTGACACCTGCTAATCATATTTAACTGTGAGCGGAGACCCGGGTGTATCAATATTTCATTACATCAACTTCGTTTGTCGTTTTTTTCGATTCATGAGATAGACATCCCCGAAAAAAGAGGGCCTAGTGGTTTATATTTCGGAGTAAAATTAAATGATATAGACCTGTTCTTATTTTAGATATATGAAGAATAAGAACTTCCCCCGAAAATAAGCCCTAAGTGTTATATTTTGGGTGAAAAATTAAATATAAGCCCGTCCTTATTTTCGATAATATGAAGAATAAGATTTCCCCGAAAATAAGCCCTAGTGTTATATTTCGGAGTGAAAATTAATATAAGCCCGTCTTTATTTTAGATTATGAAGAATAAGACTTCCCCGAAAATAAGCCCTAGTGTTATATTTTGGGGTGGAAAATTAAATATAAGCCATGTCTTATTTTCGATATAATGAAGAATAAGAACTTCCCCCGAAATAAGCCACTAGTGATATTTCGGAGTGGAAAATTAATTAATACAGCCTGTCTATTATTTTAGATATAATGAAGAATAAAGACTTCCCCGGAAAATAAGCCCTGAGTGTTATATTTCGGAAGTGAAAAAATTTAATATAAGCCCTGTCTTATTTTCGATATATGAAGAATAAGACCAACCCCCGAAAATAAGGCCTAGTGTTATATTTAGGAGTGAAAATTTAATATAAGCCCTGTCTTATTTTCGATATATGAAAGAATAAGATTTCCTCTACGAAAATAAGCCCTAGTGTTATATGTTCGGAGTGAAAATTTAAATATAAGCCCTGTCTTATTTTTCCGATATATGAAGGAATAAGATTTCCCCGCGAAAATAAGCCTAGTGTTATATTTCGGAGTGAAAAATAATAATAAGCCCTGTTCTTTATTTTCGATATATGAAGAAATAAGATTTCCCCCGAAAAATAAGCCCTAGGTGTTATATTTGGAGTGAAAATTTAATATACAGCCTGTCTTATTTTCGATATATGAAAAAATAAGAATCCCCTGAAAATAAAGCCCTAGTGTTATATTTTGCGGTGAAAAATCAATTAAGCCCGTTCTTATTTTCGGGAGAACACAGTTTATATAGGAAATGCTACAGACTAGATTACTAAACGGATTCTGTGAACACAGAAAAAACCTAAGCACTGCTGGGATTTTAAAGAAAAATAGAATGAGAAAGTTAGAACCAAAGATTATTATACTTTTTTACACATTGAAACTATTTAGGGCAAGGCTCTTAAGTCAACGTTATGCAGGAAGTAATAATTAAATTATCGTACGTGGTATATACACATGTGACTTGTTAGTAATATGATTAAATTGACTTGTTTAAATATACCTCCGCTCTATTTTTCAAAATTTTCATGAAAATAAGTTCGTCCACTTATACAAAGGGTTAAAAAAAATTATCTCCATGTGAAAGTTTTGAAGTGACATCCCCCCTTTTATATTTGCACGCAAATGTCTTCATTTTGTCCTTGCCGCCTACTCTGGCTTCGAATTGAAACTGGTGTTCAAAGTTAGGGTGGGACAGAATAAAACAGAACCCAATTATTTTATTATCGAGCGGTTCCGATATGGGGGATGCGATTTTACTAATAAAACTTATACGGGGAAAATGAGCCACCTGAAACCACCCTCGAAAATAAAGAACTTTTTTTAGAATTTTTTTTTTTTACAATCTGAATAGATTGGTGTGTAAGACCGATAATAATCGCAATTGAGAAAAAAGAATAGAAATACAAACAAAAAAATTTTTCAAGCGGTTCCGATATGGGGATCGTTTACGATAAAACTTTACGGGGAAATGAGCACCCCGCTGAAATCGAAAAAAATAAATAACTTAAAAAATTTTTTTTTTAACAATCGGAATAGATTGGTGTGTTTCGATTAATCCGTGAAAAAACAAAAAGATTTAAGAACAAAAATTTTTAGTGGAAGTTGGGTATAAGTGATGTTATTAAATCTCGGTAATCTCAATTGTTCTATTCATGTCAGTAAAAAAAGAAATCATTGTTGATTAAGGTATTAAAAATAAAGAACCCCTGCATTTTCCTATGGCATCAGTAAGAACTAGTAAAAGTGACAAATTACGCAATGAGCTGATAACTTTTTGATTTAGGTGCGTCCTGGGACGCATATATTTGGCTTTCAAATTGTTACATAATTCATTAAGATACCTAATATTTAATGTGCAAATAGTGTAGAAAATCAAAATGGCTGTTATAAGCTGCAGCCCATGGGCCTTGAAGATTGATGACAAAGGCTTGACCTGTCCTGATGCTTCTTCCAGTGGATACCGTGAGAAATCGGTGGAAAGAAGACCGCTCTTCCGGTTTAGATTAGAAATAGATTTTAAGTCAGTCCGCGAAGAAACCACAACGGTGGGTGGAGATCGTGTTATACCAGCTCCGGTCGATCTGGCGCAGGTAGTCTGGTGGGGATTTCAAGAAATTAAAATATGATCAAAAGTAATCGAAGTCTGTGATATTGTATCTAAAAACTAACAATGACACAGGGCTTCTGATTAAGAAAGAAATCCCCAAAAGGAAGGACCAGACACGAGACCGCGAAGAGAAGTCCCAGACGTTAGAAAAAGAGACCTAGAAAAACTTAAGTGTTCAGAAGAAACAGAAAGAGAATAGAAGTAAGAAGTAAAAAGGTAAAAGAAGAGGGTATGCAACACAATGAGTCCCCGGGAAAAATTTATGGGTCCCAACTAAGTTTCTTTAATATGATCGTAAAGTAAACTGTTGGTGATCGTTTTAAGATAACTATTAGAAATGTATTTACCATGGAGACTAGAATTTTAAGTTAAAATTTGCCAAATTGTCGTCAAAAAATAAAACAGAAATTTTTTTCCTTGGGCATAGATTTTAATGGATTTATTATAATAAGGACACGGATTTTATGTGATTTTTTTTACTTAAAGTTTTAACCGTTTGTTGTGTTTTTAACCGTTTTTTCATTGGACGTTATTTTCCTTCAGAGGGCCGCAGAAAACTAATTTTTTAATTTTGAAGATAAATAATTTTCCAGAATTATTAACATATCAAAAAACACGAGTTATTACAACTTTTCGACATTGCCATACTTAAGAAAAGCCCGCGTCGCCTGTATATTGAGATAGAAAGTACGTTTTTTTGTTTTGTACATTGTTTATTAATTTTGACTAGTTTTATTCATTCATCTTTTTATTTATTTTATTTTTTTTCTTAAACTCAACTAACGGTTTAAAATTTAAGTTAAAAATAACAATAAATCGTGTCCTTAGTAATGATTAAATTCATTTAAAATCCATGCCCAAGCGCAACATTTTTTTCCGTTTAATTTGACGAACGATTTGCAATTTTACCATATATATATATATATATATATATAATATATATATATATATATATATATATATATATAATATAATATATATATATAATATATATATTTATGGTTAAAATATAATACAATAGATTTTAAATGAATTTTAATCATTACTAAAAATACATATATATATATATATATATATATATATATATACTATATATATAATATTTATATATACCAATTTGTTGGTAAATCCACGCGGTGAGAAAAAAACCAGCAAATAGTTTGATTGTAAGAAAATATACTACCAAAACCATCAACCGGGAAGAAATTTTTTGAAAAAAAGAAAAAGATAATCGTACCGCAAACAAAAAATAATCTATTAGTAACATATTTTGGCCAAAACGAAAAAAACAAATTTATATGCATATATATCTTATTATAATGGAGATATGTTGTTTTTTCTACTCTGTAACGACTAATATTACTAAAATTCAAGTCAAACATTCCCCTTAGTTATTGACATCTACATTCTTCATGATTTTATTTTAATATTTTAAAACCTCAGATTATTAATAATTGCTTACCTTTTTATTAGTGTGTCGCATATCTACATACAAATAACATGCTATTGTATTTATATATACAAAATAGCGGTTTGCAGTGTTGAACGGGCAAGGCTAATTTTGCAATATTGACTATTAAAAATGTGATTTTATTTAAATATTGCTTAGGTTTATATTGAATTTTTCTAACTGTTTGGTTTTTTTTAATTTTTTTAAAATGAATATAAGCAAAAATCCTCCAATGAACTAATAAAATCCATTAACAAGAAAAAAATATAAGTGTAATTTTATTCTTTTATTTCCTAATTTTTTAACTAAAATAGTTAAATAAGTAAAAATTCAGACAATAAAAGACCGGGAAGTAATGTGAAAGAGTAAGTTTTCAATTTCTAATTTTTCTTATTATAAGCCCCACTACTGTTTCAATCTTTTTATCTGCATTATTATTGACTTTCTAATTT
>CM042168.1:41388484-41433484 GCA_023376005.1 Doryteuthis pealeii
TAAATTATGCCATATATATATATATATATATATATTTATATATATTTATATACATATATATATATGTGTGTGTGTGTGTGTGTATTTAAATGGTAGCATGAACATATATATATATATGTCTATGCTACCATATAAATACACACACACACACACACACACACACACACCACACATACACACATATATATATATATATATATATATATATATATATATATATATATATATATATATATATATATCATTCATTTTTGATCCTCGTATATTTCTTATAAACCTTATAAACCTCTGGAATAACGAGCTCATATTTTCAAGTCGCTAACCACTGAGCCACGTCTTATTTCTTCCTGTTTTGTTTTTTTTGTTTTTTTTTGTTTTTTTGAGTCCGGAGTGACCATTGTGTTGACGTCAAATGCAAAACAGGAATTTCTAGTCTGGGCGGAACTACGGATTATCACTGGGAAAATATTATTGCTTTGCGAGTTAAGGCCAGTTCTTCGTTAGTCTTATTATTGACATTATTTTAGGGGGGGGGGGGTTGAAGTCTTTAAAAGGGTTTTTTTTTTTTTGCAGTGATTGAAATCTATTCACTCCTCTAAAGATTTGACAGGCGGATTTAGTTCATTTTGTACTAATATTTGCACACGAAAACATGAATTAAACCAAGTAGGTATCTACCAAACCCGTTTGGTGGTGAAAGTACCCCTTTATCATCATTACTCCCAGGTCCACCCTTTAGATGTAGACCTTAGTTTTATAAAAAAGAAGTTCACATGAAATAAAGAAAATGGCATTAATTTTTTAGTCACACTCATAGTTGAAGTTTTGTTACGTAGCGCCTTTTCTTTTCTTCTCTGTCTAGTCTTCTATCTTCTAATGGTCTGGTATATCTTCTACAGGTCTCGTCTGGTCTTTCTTATCTGGGGATTCCGTGTCTGGTTCTGCTGGGACCATTTCTTATCAGAAGCCTTGTGTCATTGTTAGCTTTTAGTAATAACAACAAGACTTCGATTTACCTTTGATGTTATTTTATTCCGGATCCCAGAACCAGACAAAATGTGCGCAGAGAGTCACATCTTGCTAGCTTCAGTCCTAACTCTCAACTCACTTACTGCAACTAACTACTGCAACTGGCTTACTGAGTTCCTTACACCTTAAACCGGAAGGGCTTCTATTGCCTTCCGATTCTCACGGTCCCTTTCCGCAAGGCAAGGTCAGAGTGAGGTCAAGCATTGTCACTCACTCTCAAGGCCATCAGCTGCACTGATCGCCATAAGGATTTCTATACTACCTTAAGAAGTAATAGGGATCCAATTAATATGTAACAGTTTCTCATTAGCTTTCTCGGATCATATGACCTTTAGGCACCTCTTTTACGATCTCGATTCGTGGGGACATTTTTTCCATTTACACTGTTAAAATCCAGTTAATTGTTAACAGATTATTTTTAGAGTATTTTTTAAAAAGTATAAAACTAACCTCTAACCCTAACCCTAACCCTAACCACTAACCCTAATCACAACAAACTGGATTTTGACGGTGCAATGGAAAAAGTGTCCCCACGAATCGAGATCGCAAAAGGGGTGCCTAAAGATCATATGGTCGCCTTTCTCATTAGCTTGAAGGGTATATTTTGAACTAAAATATTTTATGAAAATCAGTTATAAGTACTGTGAAGTGACACGAGATTTAATATTTTAGGTTCAAATGTGCCAGTGCGTTTTTACAGGGTTTGCTTTGAACCCCCATCTTATTTGGTGGTCACGCTGAAAGTAATTCAAGGAAAGAAAAAGAAAAGACAATAGGTAGTTTTAGGATTTAGGCTTTATCCATGGGTCCTAGCCACCACGAGATTTTTGCCTGTTTAGAAATAGTGTCTGCTCCCAGTTAAGGCTTAAGTCAGAATGTCCGAGAAATTATGTTGGGTCTATCTTTCAAAATCTATTTATCGTGGTAGTTGGTAAGCTGACATGTGATTGATTGTTTTGTTATTTAATGCCAAATCAAGTAATTTCGATATATAATTGCTGAAAAGTTCTAGACCAAACAAAGAATGGAATGAATTTTAAAAAAATCTAATTTTGGTATTAATGCAAAATAGAGCGCAAGTGATAATATCATTAGATTATGTATAAAAAGCATTAAATTTCATGGAAATTACTGAAACCTTTGAGACGTTAGGATTAGGATAAGGGTCGGAGATAGTTTTAGTGTTAGTGTTAGGCTACTTCAAGAGTTTACATAATCTGATACTATTTATACGTAAAATGCGATTCTAATGATATCTCTTCCACGCTGTTTTTGCATTTGTACCCTAATTTTTAGCAGAAGTTTGAGTTTGATTAAACGGCATATCAACCTCTGAAGGTCATTTAATGCCAAAAAGGGTTATGTAGAATTTGTTTTTCATATGGGTTTCAGTCTTTATATATTGGTGATTTAGTGGGAACCGGTTGTTTTCAATGTGACTTGACCATTAAGCTGACATGTTGTGCATTGCTTTACTATGTATGATCTGAATGTGTGTCCCAGGATGCACTAAATCTGAAAGCTATCAGCATCATTGCTTAATACAAAACAGACCAACTAAACCATTGAAATAAGACGAACAAGACAAGCAAGGACATTTGTATGTGGATGGACCAGTGTGGTTTGATTCAGCAAAAACCTACATCTATCTGTGGGTTATGGATGCTGTGCAGAGTGATGACCTATAGGGATGGGTATTGAGAGAGTCATGGGGATCTGTGCTGTCAGCATGACCTGATGAAGTTATGGCATGAAAACTGATGATTTTCTGTAATTGTAATATAATTGCTTTTAAATTATTGGTGTTAGATGGGAATACTTGAAACAATGTAATTGTGTATAAATTATTAGTATTAGATAGGAATACTTGAAACCATATAATTGTGTATAGATTATTCGTATTAAATAAGAATACATGAGACCATATAATTGTGTATAAATTATTTGTATTAGATAGGAATACATGAAATAATTTTGGGAATTTATTCTTTATGAGTTTAAATTGGGCCGTAATGCAACAGAATTAACCAAAAACATTTGTTGTGTGAAAGGCAAAGTCACAGTTAATCTCAGTGTAGGATAGGTTGATTTTAGAACTTTAATGTCTCCCATGTGGCGAAAGTTGCAAATTAACAAAGAATTACCACACAAAATATTTTTCTTCAAAACTTTACCTAATCTATGGGTAAAATAGATTTTAAAAAATGAGCATTAAATGCGAGGGGCGTTCAATAAGTAATGCCCCTGACCCACTTCCCATAGGAGTAGATCCTATGGGAAGTGGGTCAGGGGCATTGCGGAACTTGGCACAGTTATTAATTTTTTTCTACATAGGAACCACCCAGTGTTACGCATTTCTCCCATCGTTTGATGCAACTCTGGAGACCGTTTTTGTAGAACACCCCAGCTTGGTCCTCCAACCACGACGTGATTTCAGAAATCAAGGCTGTATCATCTGGGAAACGCCTTCCTTTGAAAAACAACTTTATGACTGGGAAGAGGTGAAAGTCAGAGGGTGCAAGGTCATGAGAGTAGGGGAGATGGGGGAGTAGTTCATAGCCGCACGCCTGTGATTCTGATTTGGCGACACGCGAGTTGTGGACCGGAGCGTTGTCCTTCAGGAGAAGAATGCCTTTGCTGATCATGCTCCGCCTCTTGATGTTGATAGCTTCACTTAATTTCCTCAAAGGTGAAGCATAATAGGCTCCTGTAATTGTGGTACCCTTTGTCAGGAAATCTGTCATCACTACTCCGTCCTGATCTCAGAAGACTGTGAGCATGACCTTGCCAACGGAGGTCTGCACCCTTGCCTTCTTTGGAGGAGGTGAATCAAGGTGCTTCCATTGTATTGACGGGGCTTTGGTCTCTGGATCATAGTGATGGACCCAGGTTTCATCCTGTGTAATCAGTCTTTTGAAAAATGTTGACTCATCTTCTTGGCACATCTCCAAATTCATCCTCGAGCACTCGACGCGTTCTTGCTTCTGGAAAGGTGTGAGCAACCTGGGAATCCATCTGGCAGACACCTTTTGCATATGCAAATGGCCATGATTTATAGTTTCCTCAGACCCGGTACTAATCTTGATCTCATGGGCTATTTGGCGAATAGTTATGCGTCGATCTTCCAAAATGGCAGCCTCAACTTGACGGACAGATACCTCATTAATGGCAAAAGGGGGGAGACCAGATCTGGGAGCTGTTTCCACAGAGTTCCGACCATGTTTAAATTCACGATGCCAGCGTTTTACAAGGTCCTATGATGGGGCATCATCACCATAAGTTACTTTCATTTCATCAAAAGTCTCCCGTGGTGTGCGTCCTTTCAAATACAAAAACTGGATCACTGCTCGACACCCAACAGGCTCCATTTTACACTTGACTCAGTTCAAACACCTGCACATGCAAAATTTCAGCTAGATCAAACAACTGGAAGTGGGTCAGGAGCATTACTTATTGAACGCCCCTCGTATGTTTAAAAAATGAGTTTGAAAACAAAAAATGGAAACCCAACAACAATGAATAAAACAACATGTCGCCGGTATAAAATAACCCAACAAGGGTTGACATGCCGTAAAATCCAACCAACCAACCAACCTACCAACCAACCAGCCAACCAAATCCGTTTCCCGTTTGCAAGATGTGACACAAGTTCGCAAGTATTAGTTATCTAGCCATGATCATGCTCACTATTCAGTAATAATAGATCTGCGAGACTAGTTTGTTGACCATTAAACTACGATGGGGCGCCTAATCAAGTGTGTAATTACTGTATTTGACGGCATATAAGACGCACGGGCATATAAGACGCACCCCCCATTTCAGCAGGTCAGATTCAGTAAAAAAGTTTTTAGTGTATTTAAGCATATATTGTTGAAAATAGTCTAGCTGTGCATTACACAAGCAGAAACATAGCTGTATAAAAACAATTTGGCAATACAGGCAAGCAATAAGCATACACAAGACATCTCAATAACAGGAAATAGCCTAGGTTTAAGGGATGTATAAGATGTAGGACAAATTTTTAACCAAAACTTTTGGGAATAAAGTGCGTCCTATATGCCCTGTAGGTATTTTTCCAACCCGCTCGTCACAGATAGATTGTGACACAGGGTTTCAAGTGTGGGACATCCAGCGAGAATTGTTGTTATTTTACGCCACTCATCCATGAATATAACATGGAAAGATAAATTTTGTTTTACATCTTTTTCTTAGAGCTTTCATTCTGGCTAGCAAGTATTGAACACAATAATAATATGGCCCACACTCATTATTTCTTCACTTATACGGCCCACCATGAAAAAATTTTGGTGATCCCTGGGTTAGATGATTGATAATGAAATAATCTTGAATTTCAACAACTTTTAATTCAAAATCTAACTCTACACTAACCATCCAAAATATAATGGTTTATCAATATGCAATAGGTGGATCTCTGCTGTTAACGTTGTGGGCCCAACTTTGGTCCCAGGACCACAGTTTGAAAACCACTTCATAAAACTTCAAAGATGATTGACATCAAACCTTGTTTGTTATTTTTAAACTAAAGATGAATTTAACCTTTACAAAAAAAACAAAAACAAATGGCTGATAAATCTCATTCTAAAAAATAAGCACAACGTGGGTGGGTGGGAGAAGAGACATCAGCTAACTGATAAGACTAGGTGAGCAATGGACATCTTGTTGGCATCTTTCCGCCTGCAAAAGATGATGGAGTAGTGTCCCAATTTACGTAGCCTGCGCGTAGCGTCAGTTTTATTTCCTTTTATAGGGTGCGGTGGGTAAATTGTTGTCTAAATGACTCAAAAATGAAAATAACATTGACATCTTACTTTATCAAATATAGACCAAAATTACATAAACATATCTTGAAATACTATGAATTAAATCAATTCAAAGAAATTGTCGTTGGTTTCAATCTGGGCTTCCAGAAGACTTTGAAGAATCTCTTTCAACTTTTTCCTACAGTCTCGTCTGAATTAGTAAGTGCAACCGTTATTATTGCCTTTAGATCATAATAATCTAGGGAATTGCACTCTGGAAAGTTAGGGGGTCAGATCTTTGGGGGGGGGGGGCGCAGATATTTCTACGTAGCCTGGGCGGGTTGATATGGAGGATGTGCAGTTCCCCAAGCAACAGATCCCCCTCTCCACACTACCAATGCAGTTTGCCAGTGTCGCAGGAGTTGCTGTGTAGTGCTGAAGTTCAGAGTTACGCTATCTTAGAGACTCCGGCTCTGGATTTATTTTCAGTGATTGAAAACTATTTCAGTTTTTTTTTCAGTGATTGAAAACTATTCAGTCATCTGAAAATCTGACAGGCGAATTAAGTTCATTTTGAACTAATATTTGCGCACGAACACACGAATTAAATTAAGGAGGCATTTACCAAACCCTCTCGCCATCGGTAAAATGTGACACAAGGTTGCAATTATTAGTCATCCAGTGAGGATCATATTTACTATTCAATAGTAATGGATCTCCGTGACTAGCTTGCAAATCATTAAACTATGATAGGGCGCACATTCAAGTAAGTGTGTATTTTCCCAACACGGTCGTCACTACAATTGGTATCACTTTCACTCTCATATTCCACAGCTTTTTCAATTCTTTGGCAAGGTCCAGGTATTTATCCATCTTTCCTTTTTCTTCAGCTTCACCCTGTGATCTGCTGGAATCGCAAAGTCCACCGGTTGACACTTCTCTCTCTCTCTCTCTCTCTCTCTCTCTCTTTTTTTGTTAATCAACACTAGGTCTGGTCTCCTGGCTGGGATAGGGTGATCCGTCTTTATCTCAAAGTCCCAGAGAATTTTATGCGTTTCATTCTCAAGAACAGATTCTGGTTTATGCATATACCATTTTGTTGTATGGTCAAGAATTTTTTTTTGCATAATCACCATTGGATCACCTTCCCAACCCAGTTTTGCCTCGGTTTGTGTTCCCGTTGTGCTAGTTTGCTATATTCATTTAATACATGGTTTTCAGTTTCAACTCTGTCACTATTATTATTATTATTATTATTATTATTATTACTATTATTATTATTCTTAAATCTTCCGATGTTGTAGTCAAGTACGTTAGCTACAAGGCCACAGGGACTCCCCCAACATGTATTGAGAACTGTAATAATTTTGTTGCTATACTAACGTTTCAGATCTCAGGGAGGTGAGGTTATAATCAATTAGATATAATATATATATATATATATATATATATATATATATATATATATATATATATGGTGGATCAAAATGATAAGGCATTTTAAATTCTATTTTCTCAGATTACAAATGTGACATAGAGTACTAAGTATATTTATTACATAACTGGTACACAGGAGTTTTACATGTCATTAAAGATTTGAACATTATTTCCTTGAGATGGTCACTATCATGACGAAAACATTCGAGAGCTCGATTTCTCATATCACGTAAAGTGTGGTTTAGGATATCAACTGGAATAGCTGTTATCTCTCTATGGATGCTTTTTTTCAGTTCCGCTGTCGTGTGGGGCCTGTCTGCGTATACCCAATCTTTCAGGTAACCCCACAGAAAATAGTCCACTGGAGTTAGATTAGGTGATCTGGATGGCCAATGGATATCACCTATTCTGGAAATGAGATGTTCGGGAAAATTTGCTCGAAGTCGTTGTCATTGAAGGCACCAAAATCAATAGCTAAAAGTAATAAAAACTTAATGTAATATTCAAATCTTAGATAACATGTAAAACTTCTGAGTATCAGTTATATAATAAATATATTTAATAATCTGTGTTTTTTTATACTCTGAGAAAATAGCATTTAAAATGTGTTCTATCATTATGGTCCACTATATATATATATATATATATATATATATATATATATATATATATATATATATATATAGAGAGAGAGAGAGAGAGAGAGATGTTGTGTGCTTGTATTATGATTGTATGCGATGATAATTTTAAAAATATTTTTATATAGATATATGTATAATTAAATCATTTACGCAAACACGACCGTCTTGAAAAGTTGTTTTGCAAAAGTCTAGGGAATATGATTTTTAAGTACTTACCTTGATATGTTTTCATAATATATATATATATATATATATATATATATATATATATATATATATATATATATATATATATATATATTACAGTTACCAATGACCAAATGTTTATATATACGTGAGTGTCTGTACGTATATATATGTGTGTGGGGGTGGGTGGTATGTATATATGGTATAATTTCATGCGATGATAAATCTAAAAATATTTTCATATTGAGAAATAATGTATTACTTAGTTAATTTGAACAAACACAGACGTAGATACGGTGCGTTATGTAAACGACCTGGAAATTCGACCAATAAAAAAATAGTCCCTTAAACCGCCCACATGCTCACACACCCTTACGCATGCGCGCACACACACACACCAATTTACACTGCCGGTGGGGGCGTAAAATAAGTATTCCTTCTGGACGGGTAGGACTGAAAGGGGTGTCCTGGGAATTATTTAAAAAAGAACTGCATCTTGAGGTGACGCTCCAGTTCCAGTGGGGGTGTGTATTACCATAACACTCAGGTACAATCTAACCCAGCGAGAAAAACTTGAATTTGCCGTCCGGGTGGAACACAGAGTGAAAAATAAAAGAACTCTGTTAATATATTATATATAATATATATATATATTATATATATATATATATATATATATAAAGATGAATCTAATGAGTCAGACGAACCTAAATTTCGCTTAATGCTCTTCAGGGCTAAGATCTGACTCAGGGAGTCAGATCTTAGCCCCGAAGAGCATTACGCGAAACTTTTAGTAGGTTCCTCTGACTTATTAGATTTATCTTTATTATTTGCTCTACTTAGGTATTGAGCACTTTTTACTTATTTGCTTTAGTTTCCTGGCGGTTTTGTATGAATATATATATCTTATATAAATATATGCATATAAATTGCTTTTTCGTTTGGCCAAAATATTGTACCAATAGATTATTTTTTGTTGGTACAATTATCTTACAATCAAAATGAAGACATTGGTGCAAATATCAAAAGGGGGGTTGTCACTCAAAACTTTCACATGGAGATAATTTTTTAACCCTTGTATAGTGGACGAATTATTTTCAGAAAATTTGAAAAATAGAGGGAGGTATATTTAAACAAGTCAATTAATCATATACTAACAAGTCCTGTGTATATACCACAGTATGATGATTTAATTATTACTCCTGATAACGTTTACTTAAGAGCTATTGCTAAATAGTTCAATGTGTAAAAAGTATAATAATCTTGATTTAACTTTCTCTTTCTTTTTTTAAAAGCCCAGCAGTGTTAGGTTTTTCTCTCGGTAGATTTCCTATATAATACTGTGTTTCCCCGAAAATAAGACAGGGTTTATATTAATTTTCACCCCAAAATATAACACTAGGGCTTATTTTCGGGGGATGTCTTATTCTTCATATATCGAAAATAAGATAGGGCTTATATTAATTTTCACCCCCAAAATATAACACTAGGGCTTATTTTCGGGGGAAGTCTTATTCTTCATATATCGAAAATAAGACAGGGCTTATATTATTTTCACCCCAAAATATAACAGTAGGGCTTATTTTCGGGGGAAGTCTTATTCTTCATATATCGAAAATAAGACAGGGCTTATATTAATTTTCACCCCAAAATATAACAGTAGGGCTTATTTTCAGGGGAAGTCTTATTCTTCATATATCGAAAATAAGACAGGGCTTATATTAATTTTCACTCCGAAATATAACACTAGGCCTCTTTTTCGGGGGATGTCTTATTCTTCATGAATCGAAAAACGACAATACGAAGTGATGTAATGAATATGCATACACCTGCCCCCCCCCCCTCACAGTAATATGATTGGCTGGTGTCAGCCATAAATAAAGAGCAATATAGAGGTACAATGCCTACAATTACGACGTCGCACCAGTAGTATTACTTATCTGCTCGATTACACCACTCTGTTACCGTGGCCCCACCACTCTACTACTTCTACTTCCCGGGGCATATCACGAGGCAGAAAATTATAAAATTTCTGAATAAAAATAAATTACGAAAAACGATCTATATTTGATCATTGACGAATACGAGTGTTTGCGTCACATGATATCATTGTGAATGATGCTTATTTCTTTTGTCTGTCTGCCGCTCTCAACTAGGACTTATTTTAAGGACTGGGCTTATATCAAAATCATCTCGAGAAGTCACATTAGGTCTTATTTTGTAGGTAGGTCTTATTTTCGGGAAACAAGTCTGTACTGAGTTGGTAATTCAAGTCTGTAGGTTTCCTCTGTAATATATAAGTCCAAGTCTGTAGTAAGTTGGTAATCTTAGTCTGTGGTTTCTCTTTCGTTTCTCTCTCAATATATATATTATATTATATATATATATAATATATATATATATATATGTGTGTGTGTGTGTGTATATATATATATGTATATGTATATATATATATGTATATATATATATATATATGTATGTAGTATATTAAGAAAAATGAAAAAACACAGGTTTAAATGGGTTAAGTGGTGAGTTTATTGGCCGACGCTGCAGTGTTTCGATCTATTAATTAGATCATCTTCAGAGCATAAGATAAGAAATTATTTATCACAGAATAATGAGAAAAACGAGTGGTAATCCTTGTCATTAAGTCTGTTTAAAATTTTTTTGAGGTTTGAAAAAGGAGACGGTTTTGAAATATGACATCAAATATTCTATTTTATGGCGTGAGTATGGGACGCTGTAAGTGTGTGCAACGAAAGGAAACATTGTGCATTTTTTTTAGGTATGTGGTTTTGTGTGTGTGTGTATAAATTTTTTCTGTTGCGATAAACGACAGCGGAAGTAAAACTCAAGGTTGTGTGTGTGTGTGTATATATATATACATATATATGTATATATCAGTTTCACAATGATAAGACAGTGATATAACAAATATAAAGTGCTCAATACGTAAGTAGAGCAAATTTATTATAATGGTATAAACGGGAATAACCTGCTCTAGTTTCACCATGAGGATCTTCAGGGTTAAATCCACTGAATTAATCAATATATTGATTAATTGCAGCCGATTGTACGTGTTTATTTTGTATATATATATATATATATATATATATATATATAATATAATAATATTTTAAATTTAGTGTTTTTAAAGACTAGAAATGCATATTAATTAACACATGTTTATTTCTTTTTACATATTGTTTCACTGCTAAGAAACTTTGTCTTATTTTATTTTGTTTAAATAAGCAATGTATTTCTGAAATATTATTTCATTCAAACCGGACAGTCATGTCGGCTAAGAGCCCCCCCCCAATCCCCCGCCTAATAGAAAGAAAAAAGAAAAAAAAAAAAAAGTCCCAAGAAGGCACCATGACTTTTGTCAAATGTTAAAGTCGGCTCGAAGAGTTAAGATTTGCCCAGATAAGTAGTATTATTTTTTTTAAATTTAGTGTTTTTAAAGACTAGAAATGCATATTAATTAACACATGTTTATTTCTTTTTACATATTGTTTCACTGCTAACAAACTTTGTCTTATTTTTATTTTGTTTAAATAAGCAATGTATTTCTGAAATATTATTTCATTCAAACCGGACAGTCACGCAGGTGTCCTTGAAAAGCATTAATTTGAACTAACTTACCGATTTTGCTTTTTGATAATCTAAAATGGTACATGTGGACTTATACTAAGTTAAAACTTAGTCTTTTTTTTTTTTTTTTTTTTTTCCCCGGTGTGGTGGACCCGTAGATCTCATCAGATCATCCACCTGCGTTCCCCAAAGTCTCCCAGTCATCTTGCCTCGGCTTGTCACTGATACTTGACTTTGGGGAAGGAGAGCATGCGGTGTGTGTCGCACAAGCACGCAACATGTAAAACAAAAAACATGTGCAGATATTTCTACAAGTCCCCGAGTGATGTAGGAATGGTGTGGTATGCAGGCCTGACGGGATGGAAGCATGCAGATGTGAATCTACATACATACGGCGTGATTCGTGGTGCACTTAACGTCACAGCTTTGCTGATTGAACAGCAACGTGCCTCGGCGAGGTTGTGGTGAATGAGCAGCCCCTTGGTTAACACTGTTCCAGCCATTTGGGAAGTGTCTAGAAAAAGTGACCTAAACAAATGCCGGTTCACCTATCAAGCTGGCCAGAAACCAACATTTCGACGGTTGTCCACATTAGCTGGGCGAAAACTAGAAAATACTACAACACAAGACAAGGCTAAGAATAGCCACCTGGAATGTCTGGACACCTCCCGATCTTGAGACTGGGAAAACCCAAACTACATACTTGCATCGTGACAGGGAAGTATCTCGATAAGGGACAGACACCGATGCTCTTGCGAAATCAGCTCCAGCTATAAGGTCCAATTGACAGGTCTGGATACACATCCTCATGGAAAGACAGGCTGTAAGAAGTTTGAGGTAAGGTGACTCGAGTCCTCCATTCTGAAGCGACACATGACGGACACCATGGAAACATTTCCTACATTGAAGTCTGACCTGTGTGGCAGCGCCTGTATGGCGAGGATTTCATATGTGTGATGGGGTACATAATAAAAAAAAAAATAAAAAATAAAAAAATAAAAAACTAGCTGGATCCGTGGGCCATCTGCGTGCACACAACTGCTCACATCGGGACTACTTGTAGAAATGGCCTTATTCTGTCAAGAAGCGGCAATCACCATATATATATATATATATATATATATATTGTGAGAGAGAGAAAGAGAAAGAGAAAGAGAGAGAGAGAGAGAGACAGAGAGAGAGAAAGAGAAAGAGAAAGAGAGTGAGAGAGAGAGAGAGAGAGAGAGAAAGAGAGACAGAGACAGTGACAGAGGGGGAGGGTGGAGGCTGATGAGAAGTAGGAAATGTCTTTCGGCACAAAGCCAAAGGTTCTAGTTTCAATATTAAATGCCGGAGGAGAGATTTAATTACTTTAGTTTAACAGGGAAACTCATTAACAGTCACGTGACACCAATGGCGACGACTCTCCGATGGCAATGGTTGCCGAACTGCCCCCTGGTCTATTTACTTAAAACCGCCGCCAGGTTCACTCGGTGCTGATTAACCGGCGCACATCTCATTAAGACAACAATAATTAACGCAAATTGTTTACTTGTGATATCACGGGTAGGATTGCTTTAGCGATCGCGTCCGCAATTCTCATTCGACGTAATAATCGCACGAGGGACACTCTGAAAATAATAACACATCACTCAATAAGTCCCGGGCCTAACTGATAAAACAATAATTTTAAGACAAAATTCGACTTTATTTATCAACATATTCTCCTTCATAGTCTTCCTTTTAAACATTTTTGTTAGGTATTCCATTTTTTTTTTCAAACTATTTTTTTAGTCACAATAGCTTATTTTAATCTATTTAACCCATAGATAGGACCCTAACAGGTACTACCACTCCAGGTTAGAGTGGACCTGGTTGTAATGGCGATGAAGGTGTATTCTATACTCGCCAGAGTTCCACAATTGGAACTTCACCATTAGATGCAGTTTAACCTCATACCCAGGATACTAAGACCCTCGGCCAACGCTTTCTAGCTCATATATGATAAAAACGGTTGGTGGGTGGTTGCCATAAGGGAAATAGGGTCGGAAAATCATAGGCGTTAGGGCTTGACGTGACCAGCCGATTGATCGGATGCCCCCTCTCTACGGTTGTCCGTCTAGTTTAAAGTTGTCGTTGGGGAGGCCTAAAGTCGGTATCAGCCAGACAGTGAGGGAGTCTATCCCCTTTCACTAGCGTTAGACCAAGGATATTGTTTTGACGTCTGAGGTGGAGCGCTACACCTACCGACAAGAAGGTTCCCGATTACGACAAGAAGGTTCCCGAGTTCGAAAAGAAGGTTTCTTCCGAGAAGGTTCCCGAGTCCGACAAGAAATACTGGAAGAAGGCCGGAGGGCACATCGATCGAAACGTTGTACAGATAACAATGAAGATGAGGACAATAGTCCGAATAATACAAATGATACTAACAATTTTTTGTTTAAATCTTGAATTTATTTTGGCACATGAACATTTTTCGTATTACAATTTCTTTCTTTTTTTTATTTAATTATTTTTACATTTGAATTTTTTCATATCTAAATCTAATTTGAAAAAAAATTATCCCTCGGTTTAAAATATTTTCATGATATTCTTTAGTTCTCCAAAAAATTAAGAATTTTTATTTTTACAATTAAGTTAGTAAAGTCGTCGGGTGACCTAAAGTAAGTATCAGCCAGACAACGAGGGAGTCTATCTTCTTTTCACTAGCGCTAGACCAAGGAGATAATTCAAGCGTCGAACGCTCTACCGACTGAGCTTAATAGTAAATTAACTAAAAGTAAATAACAAAACAATAATATTTTTAAAAAATGCATGACAAATTTGCCAAATTAGACATGGCGGGTTTTAAGAAGAGAGTTGCACGTGCTTTTTTGTACTGACTAATGAAGAACTGGGAAGTATTTAACAAATCGATGGATTTTTTAATTGCTGAAATATATGGACCATATGACCTTAAGGCACCCATTTTGCGATCTCGATTGGTGGGGACATTTTTTCCATTTACACCGTCGAAATCCGGTTAATTGTTTACAGACGATTTTTAGAGTTTTTTTTTTTAATTATAAAACTAAACCCCAACCCTAACCCCTAACCATAACCCCTAATAAACAACCGGATTTTTACCGTGTAAATGAGAAAAGTGTTCCCACGAGTCGAGATTGCGGAAGGGGTCATATGGTTAAAAATCAGACCATCCAAATCGTCCAAGATGAAATGCAAAAATGTAAATTTTGAAACATATTAAACGTTTTGATAATTAAATTATCACACTGTGGTATATTAACAGGTCTTTCTAGTAAATCTATTAAGGTGTATGCGCGATTTTAACGCTCATTGACGTTTCTTCTCTGGGTTATATATATTTACCTACCCCTCCGCACGAGGTCAAGCGGAGTTTAACAGGTTTGAATTTAGAGTTTTCCTTCTCCTAAACTGGTTATCTAGCCATGGTTAAAGAGCCCAGTCTTCTCTGCTATTTACCTATGGCTGGAGGGAGAATTGGATTCATACCTTTCCCAGGGGTATTAGCGCCATGTAAAATGCAAACAGCTTCGTCCAGGAATTGAACTCGGGTCGACGAGTCCATTTCTTACGACGCGCCCCCACTTTTTGGGGTTATAAGTAGACACGTACATACCAAAACAAAATGGCATCACATGTATTGAAGGCCATTTTCAGTGAGCTCAGAGCTCCTCACTTTACCGCATAGATCCCTGTGCTACTCATACGCTGAGTTGTCGAGGACCGTTATCGACCTAGGAACCTAACCAGTTGAATTGAGAGTGACTCATTATCACTGATGGTGCGTGATCGTCGCGAGGGTAGGGAAAGGCAATAATCACAATGCAGGTTTGGTGGGGGTGGTGGGTGGGTGGAGAAAGGAAGGAAATAGTGGACATCTCCTTATGAAGCTACTCAACAGAGAAAGGACGTTGAAACAGCAAGGGTTAAAACAATAAAAACAAACAAACAAACAAACAAACAAAAAACCGAAAAGAGTTGTTTCTTGAGTCATCAACAGATCTTTCGATAATCAAGTTAGTTTTATATCGATAATAAAAGCGTCCTGTGCATGGCTTGGAGGTGCGGCACTTTGATTAAAGAAAACTGAAAGAGAGAGAGAGGGGGAGAGTATGTGTGTGAGAGAGAGAGAAATATAGTATGCGTGAGAGAGAGTGAGGGAGTGTGTGTGTGTGTGTGTGTGCATGTGTGAGTGGGTGAGAGAGAGAGAGAGTATGTGTGAGAGAGGGAATGTGTGTGTGTGAGAGAGTGTGTGTGTGTGTGTGTGTGTGAGAGAGAGAGAGAAAGAGAGGGGTAAGAGACAGAGAGAGAGAAAGGGAGAGAGAGAAAGAGAGAGTATGTGTGAGAGAGGGAATGTGTGTGTGAGAGAGAGAGAGAGTGAGAGAGAGTATGTGAGAGAGAGAGTGTGTGTGTGTGAGAGAGAGAGAGTGTGTGTATGTGTGAGTGAGAGAGAGAGAGAGAAAGAGAGAGAGGATGTAAGAGGGAGTGTGTGTGTGAGTAAGAGTGAGAAAATATAGTATGCGTGAGAGAGAGTGAGGGAGTGTGTGTGTGTGAGAGAGAGTGAGAGAGAGAGTATGTGAGAGAGAGAGTGTGTGTGTGTGAGAGAGAGAGTGAGAGAGAGTATGTGAGAGAGAGAGAGAGTGTGTGAGAGAGAGAGAGTGAGAGAGAGAAAGAGAGGGGGTAAGAGACAGAGAGAGAGAAAGAGAGTATGTGTGAGAGAGGGAATGTGTGTGTGAGAGAGAGAATATGTGTGTGAGAGAGAGAGAGAGTGAGAGAGTGTGTGTGTGTGTGTGTGTGTGAGAGAGAGAGAGAGAGAGAGAGGGGTACTTAATAGTCGAGCAATTCAAATAAAGATTCAGATGAATTTACAAGTGCTTAATTTAGATTTGAAATGTTTTATGTTATTTTCATTTCATTAGAATTGATTTTTCTAGATAAATGGAATTCGATTTGTCTGAATTTTTGAAACAAGACTCGATGGTGTATCATTTTGATGTCTTCAGCTTTATTGTACTATGTAAAAAACAAAAAACAAAAAAAAAACAAAAAAACAAAAAAACTATGTCATTTCCTATTATTCTAACATGGCTTGGAATCTAACAGATCACACCTTCTTTTGACATAGATAGTAAATTGAATTTACAAATGTTACATCTATCAATACATATATAAGGGACAGTTGTGTGTATGTGTATGTCCGGAGGAAACTTCGAAAATAAAACAATTAACGACAAAGTAAATATATATACACATTAGATTGGTTTTTGAGTAAAAACCTGGAAGATTTTATTTATATTTGTGAAGATAATTAAGAAATAAAATTTAGATGGTAACAGCATGAAATTTTTTTTGCATTTAATATTTTAAATAGGAGACATTAATTTTTCTTTCAGAGTGGCAGAATCGACACAACATCTTTCTACATAAGGATTTTAATTGGGCATCCTGTGATGATCCAACTCGCAATTCAATAATAACTGATCTGCAAGACCCTCTTTTTACCACCCCCACTACCTAGGTGACGCCGGGTAGCCGCTTCTAGTAATAAATAAAGTCATTTGGCTCATCGTTTTTCACCACCTGAGGTCCACACCATCAACTCGTTAATGTTGGTCTAACACAATTCATTGTAGGTATCACGAGGTCATGAAAACGGCACAGATACCCATGAGTCTATCTTGCCACTCGTCCCTATCAATCATCGCTCTGGCAGGTCTTCCACATGGCATCCAGAATGATTGATGTAGTTTTTCTCTAGTTGGGCTACACTGGTGTGTTCATGGGAAAGTTATCACATGAGTTCCTTCTTGCTTCTCCAACAGTGTTCAGCACATATTGTTGGTCATAGTTTGATTGTTTGTGTGCTTGGAGTTAAGTGACCATACTACTGCTTTTTTGTGGAGTGCAGCTTCCAAGATTTGTTTAAGACAGCATACAGCATTCTTTTTCTCTAAGCATTTCGTTAGTCCAAGTGATGCAGCTACAAAGTAGTACTGACACAGCTAAAGCTTTGAAGAATGCATGCTTTATCTTATCAGAGAGATAATCTGTATATATCAGTGGTTCCCAACCATTTTAGTACCATGCCCCACTTTCAGCTTACGAAAATAATGAAAATTATGATTGAAAAACAATGTTTTCATTTTTGCATCGTTAAATCAACTGAAATTTAACGTAGTCAAAAACAAGTTACGACAAGAGGATTTTTTAAAAATTCTATGAAAAATCAATTTATGGTCTGATTTTCACGAGAATTTCCATAATTACTAACCTTTTAATGAGAATACGTCTAAAATAGTTTTTTTTTTCTAAAATAAACGAGTGGAATTTTTTTACGAGGTCTACTATTATATTTTATGAAATATGAAAAAAATGAACCGGCAAAAAAACAATCTTTAATTTTTTTTCTATAACGATAAGAGCCGGAATAATTATATCAGAAGATTTTTATAAGTTTCAATGCCAAGATTTTTTAGTAAAAGAACTATGAATACAGAATACTGCTAAAAAATATCAATAAAGAAATTGACCGTGTTGTAAGAAAACGGACAGTTTTATTTATTTTTCACGATAAGGATGAGTAATTTTTCCCTAATCGGATAATCTGATCTTTGAATTAACAGTTTTTGTTTGTAACAACACTTTATGTTCGTTATTTCTTTTTTTCGAGATTTCAAAAAAAGTCCAAAAGTATTTACATTTCTTCCTTCAATATGACTTGATCACATGACCTATTTTCGAGGTACCTAATATATATACATATATATATATATATATATATATATATATATATATATAAGGCTTAGTTTAGATTTTGCAGGAGACGTCCCCTAATATATTTGGCTGACAACGGAGTAACATTACCTCTGAGAATCTCAGTCGGTAGAGCATTCGGCTAGAAATCACAAGGTTCCTAGTTCGATACCGGTCCACGCCAACTCAGCGTATGAGTAGCACAGGGATCTGTGCGGTAAAGTAAGGAGCTGATGGAAGGTGTGGTGCTCCACCTCAGATGCTAAAAACAATATCCTTGGTCCAGCGCTATTGAAAAGGGGATAGACTCCCTGGCTGACTGGGTGATACCGACTTTAGACCGCCCAGTCGACTTTTACTTTTACTTATATTTTATGTACAATTCACCCTTTCTCCCGTGCCAATCGAAACGAGCCCGGTTCAATCGATTCGTGAATCATACTCTTCCCGAACCGTCGTAAATTAATCCGAATGAAATCAGCAATAATTTGAAAGCATTTTCTTTTCATATTCCCTCCAGTATTTTATTATTATTATTTTTCTTCTTCTTCAAATAGTCCTTTTTTTTCTTTTTTTCTTTTTTTTCTTTTTTTTCACTAACAGCGACGCAGACCATTTCGCGAGAGACGTTAATTGTTGACGTATATTGCAGGAGAGATGGGAAAACGCCCGGTGCTAATCAAATCGTTCTAATCATCACGTGTGAAGATCAAAGGGGGTTGCTGGCCCTAACTGAGGGTTCATTGGGTGCTATCGGCTTTTGTCTCCATGGTTATTCCAGCATCACAGACTAACTAACGTTAAAGAAAGAAAGAAAGGACGTAAATTGATATGCAGTACGTCCTCTGAGCTCCACCCACCTTATATATATATATATATATATATATATATATATATATATATATATATATATATATATATATATATATGTGTGTGTGTGTGTGTGTGTGTGTGGAAAAATGAAATTGGAAGTGAATCCGACGGTATGTTGAAAAAGTAAATAAAGGAAAGAAAGTATAGAATGAATAAAGTATGTTCTCTAACATATTTGAATACCCATTTTGATTTGACTAAAACAACAATTTTATCTAGAAAATCACTATAATGACTTTATTAACAAATTAATAAATTAACCACCACGAAATCACACATACGTATAATTTCTATTTAAAAAAATAAATGGCGGACCTAAACTTTCAGACCCCCCCCCACACACACACAATCTAAAATTTTTGTTTTAATTTTTTTTCTCTTCTTTCAATGGATTATTATCGATTGCACACCAATCTATCAGACTGTGAAAAAAAATTCAAAAATGTTATTTATTTTTCGAGTTTTCAGGGGTGCTCAGTCCCCCGTATAAGTTTATAGTACATCGTTTCCCCCATATCGGAACCGCTCGAAAGGAAACTGGCGCAAAGGTGTCAAAGTTTGAGTGGCCCAGAAAAAACAGAACCCAAATTATTTATTATCGAGTGGTTCTGATATGGGGGATCGGTTTACGATAAACTTATACGGGGAACTGAGCACCCATGAAAACTCGAAAAATAAATAACTTAAATTTTTTTTTTTTTTTTACAATCGGATAGATTGGTGTGCAATCGATAATAATGCATTGAAAGAAGAAAAAAAAAGATTAAAAGCAAAAATTTTAGATGGGGGGGGGGGGTCTGAAAGTTCAGGTCCGCCAAATAAATAAATAAATAAATAAAATAAATAAATAAATAAATAAGATCCCTCATGCTTTGAAAATTTAGAACTCCACAAAACTTCTCTCCGCGTCAAAATCTGTTCGCATGCGATATGACGTCATTAACCGTCTTTCTCGATCGCGCCTGAACGTGAATTTTAAAAAAAGTTCTTTTATCGAACATTTCAAAAATTCTCCGCTTTTTCCAACCAATTTCATTTCAAATAAGGATTCACTCTGATGATGGTCGAATTTTCTTTGTGTGCGGAACATTTCTACATTTTTTCTATTATTATTATTTTGTTTCATTTGGTTATTTAAAAATGATAATAGTTTGAATAATGTACACATGGATAAACTCCTAACCGAAACACGAGTAAGTAAAATTGATTAAAATATCCTATTTTATCCATTCTATACTTTCTTTCCTTTATTTATTTTTTCAATATATATATATATATATATTATATATATAATATATATATATATATATATTGAACAACACGGGGTATTCTTTCTTCATTTTTGGGATTTGGATTTTTTCCATTCGTCTGGCGATCTTTTTCGAGTCTGGATCCAATTAGTATATAGTATTTCCCATACTTATATCCCGAGCGCTTTCGACTGTTTCGCCAGTCGTCATCATGGGGTACATAATTTGGTTTTTAGTTCATTTTTTTAGTTCGTTTTATCTATGTTTTTATTAAATTTGGAGAATTCTAACCGATAACACTAAAATTATCTACAAAAATAATAAGAAACGCCTACTGATCCTAGAAGCCATATGCATAAAAAATAAAAAACCTAACATCAATAAAATAACATTTAAAGTCAGATACAACGTATTAAATATATTTAATAACTAACACACTTAACTTACACCCCCTTCTTAAAAAATAATAGACTCTCCAAATTTAATAAAAACATAGATAAAAGAACTAAAAGAATGAACTAAAAAACAACTTATATACCCCATGATGATGACTGGCGAAACAGTCGAAAGCGCTCGTGATAACAGTATGGGAAATATTATATAACAATTGGATCCAGACTCAAGAAAGATCGCAAGAAGACTGGAAAAAATACTGATCCAAAAAATGAAGAAAGAATACTCCGTGTTGTTCAATAGCACATGCCTTGAAAATTACTTGCTGCCAAAATACACAATATATATATATATATATATATATATATATATAATATATATATATAATATATTAAAGTAAAAGGAAGTAAAGTCGTCGGGGCGGCTCAAAGTCGATATCAGCCAATCAGTGAGGGTGTCTATCCCCTTTTCAATAGAGCTCGATTAATGATTTATATATATATATATATATATATATATATATATATATATATATATATGTGTGTTGTGTGTGGGTGTGTGTGGGGGGGTTTGTGCAGTTGAGTTCGTGACAATAAGGAACGCGGAAGTACTTCACCACGAATGAGGTCATCATACCGAACGGCAGTGGTCAGCCGGTTCTCCAACCATTAATAATGTGCCAAGTTTTATCTGTCGTGGGTGCCCGAAGGTGTTATTCGTCAGTCTAGCGAGACCAGGGAGGGATCTATCATGAAAGTAATGAGGCACAAGCCTCAGGGACCCTAATCCCGGAGAGGCTCTAAAGTGTCCGTAATCCACACCACTTTAGGTCTGTTTTATGAGAGGGGTCGATTATTTCACTCTTTTCAAGTTTTTCACACCAACCTTAGCTGGAAACTTTCACTGGAGTCCAAGTGGCAACAAGTCTCGTCATGTCTTCTGGACTATTCCGAGTTGAATTGATTATAATACGTTGGAAGATAAAACAATAATGTTATAGGTCAATAACACAACGCAATTATTTATTAAACCCGGTTTTGTTTAAACCACTATGCAAATTAACCATTCCATATATTATATAAACCGTTATTTCTTAGTGATATATAAGACACATTGCAAGATTTTAAAGGCATTAATAACATGGGCTGTTTTGAGGCAAATCTAATTCAAATTTTCATAGTGGCTTTGTTAATAAGATTTTTATTATTATTATTATCACTCCTTTTGAGTTTTTTACATCAGCGTTACCTGATGATATTTCACTGGAGGCTGAGTGACAGCAAGTCTCCTCAGGACTCCAGGACTCTTCTTAGTATTCTGGCAGATTGCAGCAGTGCAGTGTTCTGAATGGTTTCAATCCTTCCTCTGATATCCAAACTTTCCAGACCCTTTTCCAATCCTTTTGGGACTGTTCCAAGTGCACCAACCACAATTGATATCACTTTCACTTTCATATTCCATAACTTTTTCAGTTCTCTGGCAAGGTCCAGATATTTGTCCATTTTTTCATTTTCCTTTAGCTTCATAGCACTGCAAAATCCACCAGTTGACAAGTTCTTTCTTTTATTATTATTATTATTATTATTATTATTATTATTATTATTATTATTATCACTCATTTTGAGTTTTTCACATCAGCGTTAGCTGATGATATTTCACTGGAGGCTGAGAGACAACAAATCTCCTCAGGTCTCCAGGACTCTTCAGAGTAGCTGATTGCAGCAGTGCAGTATTCTGGATGGTCTCAATTCTTCCTCTGATATCTAGATCCTCCAGTCTTTTTTCCAAGTTTATTGGGACCGTTCCAAGCGCACCAACTACAATTGGTATCATTTTCTCTCTCATATTCCACAGCCTTTTCAATTCTCTGGCAAGGTCCAGGTATTTATCCATCTTTTCATTTTCCTTCAGCTTCACCCTATGATCCGCGCACTCAGCCCTATCTATCTTTCACCTACTCTCTTTCTTTCTTTCTTTCTTATTATATTTTTTCTGTGTAACATGTCCTTTTTCTTCCCTTTCTTTCTTTATAACGTAATGGTCCATTTTTTAGCTGAGAATTCAGTGGATATGCAACACTAGATAATCAGGATTTACGCATTTCATCTTTAACGATTTGGACGGCCTGATTTTTAACCAGAGGTTGTTGCAAGATAATATAGATAATAAATTCCCAGTAATAATGTACTTGCTAATTGGATAAATATCGGTTATGAATAACAAGTTCCTGGTTCTGAATAATTGTGGTTTAGTTATTTAGTCTACCACATACTCGCTTCCAGTCAAAGACACCAGTTGCACGACTGACAGGCCTTTACTCGATATAGACTTTCATCCTGCAAATACATTGACTGCCGACTGAACACTTTTCCCTGGAGACTTATTTGTATGTTCTTTGCACTTGCACATGAATATTGTGTGAGGTCGAATAGAGGTTAGGAGTTTGTAGAATGAAGTTGTTTCTGTTTTTTTTTTCTTTTTTGTATTTTTTCTGTCGGTCTCTGAATATATTTCTGTTTCTGTCTCTTTGGCAACTTTTCTTTTTATCTCCTACTGCTCTTTTGCTTCTGTTCCTGTCTTCCTCGAACTCTTTCTCTATCAGTCTCTGAACATCTCTCTCTCTCTCTCTCTCTCTCTCTCTATATTATATATATATATATATATATATATATATATATATATATATATTATATATATTATTATTTATATTTTGCTTGAAGGCAATTATAATGCATGTATCGCATAAAATTCGATAATTATAGAAAATAATCTTGACAAGTGGATCCCGGCAAAGGATGGCTCGCTATACAGAACACCGTACAGACTGCCTCCGACAGGAATCGAAATCGGGACCTCAGCAGGCATAGTCAGAGACCATATCCGTTCGGCCGCCGGTACATAGCGAACAATCCCTGCGAAATTAACCTTGTCTATGATACTACACGCCTCTGGGAGTCGTTAGTATACATCGCTGACGAGACTTAATAAAGTCGAAACAGTCTGTACAGCGTTCTGCATAGCGAGCCATATATATATATATATATATATATATATGAATGTGTCATCTACGTATCTAAGCCACATTGATGGCTTTAATGGTGTAGATCCCAAGGCCATCTCTTCAAAGTATTCCATGTATATATTCGCCAACACCGAGGATAATGGTGATCCCATAGCCAGGCCCTCCTCTTGTCGGTATATATCAGAACCCGTCTCGAAGTAGGTTGTTTCTACACAGAACGTCAGCATCTCCATTAGATTGTCTATTGGGATACAGGTGCGTTCTTCCAAATCTGAATCTGCAGTTAAGTTATTCCGTACCACTGTCAGAGTCTCATCTGTGTGTACCTTCGTGAACAGACTCACTACATCTAGACTCACCATTTGGTTGGAATGGATGGGAGCATTTTTGATTTTTTTGTTCCCGAGTCCGACAAGGAAGGCCGGAGGGCATATCGGCCGAAACGTTCTACAGATAACAATGAAGATGGAAACAATAGACCGAATAACGCAGATAATACTAATCTTCAAGCCTCATCTCAAACATTCAGAGAAATAGTTTATTTTTGGTGTTTCTAAAAAATCTTTTCGTCCGGTCATGGACCGGGTAATTTTGCTAGTATAATATATTGTTATTGTAATTAGTGTAAATATTACTTTTCTACGAAAAGTTTCACTGAAACTCCAGTTTGAAAATAATAATAGTATTTGGGGACAATTTTAAATTCAGTTTTTAATTGCTTGATCAGTTAGAAATACATTCTGATTTATTTATTTTGATTTTTTGTACATCCCAATTCAAATCCAGTTCTTAACGATAAAAGAAGCTGAGAATCGAAACATTAAATTCTTCGTATTGCAATGTTTGTTTAAACTCAAGATAGTATTTTAAAAACATGTCGTTTCTAAACGTTTCGTTAGTTCTCTAAACTATTAAGACTTTTTTTTTAACCATTAGTATTAATTACAAAACAACTCGTTTTATCATTTTTTTTATTTACATTTATACAACCCTATACTGGTGACTGATTTTCATTCACATTTAAAATCTTATTTTTTTTAAAATGTAACCGTAAACTTGTTTTGAAACAATGTACAATTTAAGAATATGGACAAAGATTTTATTTTACTTTAAAAGTTAGTCTAAAAAATATGAAGTATGATTTTACTTCGTATAATCGGCTCTCCAAAGCAAAATATCTTAACACGCTGTAAAAAATAATTCAATGAATACAAATTAAATATTTAGAAAGATTATAAAATAAACATTTTAAAGATTTGGACAAAAGAAACGAATTTTATTTTACGTTAAAATTTAGTCATGACTGGAAGCTGATATTCTTTCTTTCTTTCTTCTTTTTCTTCGGGTAGCTGAAAAAATCGGCACGCAAGTTTCTGCTGATACACCAGAAGCAGCAGCAGCTATGCTATAGCTTTCGAAAAATCGTTTGATTTTTGTTTGATTAATTAATTATATCCCTTAATCAGTAAAAATCAATAACCTTGGAGTGTTTCTTAGTTAGAAGGATATCAATGTGTATGCAAGATTTTGAATCTGAGTGACCTCCCGTTTTGGAGTTATACGTCGACACGTACACACCAAAATCTCTCCTTTATATATTAGATAGAATAGATAATTCGCGTGTTCCTAAACCTTCCGTCTGTTATTATCCTGCAACACCCTCTGATTAAAAATGAAACAATCCAAATTGTTCAAAATGCAATGCAAAAATGTAATCCAAATTATCTGGTGTCGTTTAATCGTAGATTCCTTATTTGTCTCATTTTATTTAACCCAATTTTAAGAATAAAAACATTCCAAATGGTCTTGCATCGCTTAAATGCCCGTCGTAAAATTAAAATGAATTGAAAAAAAAGTTACATGTTTTTTTTTTTTGTAATTTTGAAATTGTGATTTACAGAAGATATTTCATCGGGGGAATTTCTGCCTTAACTTAGAGCTGATGGTATGTGTGGCGCTTCGACTCAGACGCCGAAACAATCTACATGAAAAGGGTATAGACTCTCTCGCTGTCTGCCTGATACCGACTTTAGGCCACGTCGGCGACGATTCACCGAATAAATCAAGTTGACTCATCAGACAAAAACGTATCCTATCCCAATAATACTTTATTAGTATTTGTCTTTTTAGTGCGGTTTTTCATTGGATATCTTTTCTATGGAATTTCACAAGAAATCCAATATAAAAAGAGAACTAATATAAAAAGAGGAATTTATTAACTTAAAAATAAGAATTATTACGCTTTTGTTCATCCATACTTAAGAAGAAAAGCAGGCGTTGCATGCTTATAGAACGTGTATATTTTTGTGCATCGGCCAACGCCAGGGGTCCAGTAGTTTCAGGGCTGGGCCTTACAAGTTAATATCGTTGATCACAGGGGGGGGGGATCCCCCAGGCAACATCTTCCCCCTCGATTTAAAGGACAGGGCTAGATTTATTGCCCAGTGCCTGGGGCGTCCCCATTGAGGGGGAATGCCGACGGGATCAACGCATTTTTTGCACCCGCCACCCATGAGCTTCTGTTTGTGGGTAGTCCCACATAAATAGGGCCTTGTGCTAACTCGTGTGTTGTAAATATCATGTATACAGAACAAAGAAGAAAGGTCCGAATATATAAAAGGCCCTTTGTGTAGCTAATTACAGAATAAAAATTTAAAACTTACAGGTTGAGCATTCTAGTGTGCTGTGCGACACGAGGTGAGTCGGGATGGGAAGCTCCTGTCAAGTAGACAGGAAACGCAACTATACATGTTACCTTGTCGGGGCTTAAAGGTGAAAGAGGATTTTAGACTTTGACGCTTCTGGTTTTATAAGGCTGCTTACCATACCACCTAGCACCTAACGGAAGAAACGTGGTAAATTAGGAGTGTAATTCCTACAGTCTCAAATACCGCACGCTTTCATTGTAAGGGTTAATATATCGCTTTGGTATTGGTCACTAATGATAATAAAAATATCCAGGTCTGGTGGTTCAGGTCGTGACGACTTTCCACACCACCTAGCACTTAACGGGATAAACGTGGTAAGTTAGGAATGTCATTTCTACAGGCTCAAAGACCGGGCGCTTTCATTGTAAAGGCTTATATATCACTTTGGTGTTGGTCACTAATAAAAATGTCAGATAGTTTGAGTCGTGACGACTTGCCAAACCACCTGGCACCTAACGGAAGAAACCGTAGTAGGAATGTAATTTCTACAAGGCTCAAATAACGGACGCTTTCATTGTAAGGTTAATATATCACTTTGTTGTTGGTCATTAATAACACCAGGTCCAGTAGTTTGGATCGTGACAACTTTCCACACCACCTAGCAACTAACGGGATAAACGTGATAAGTAAGGAATGTCAATTCTACAGGCTCAAAGACCGGACGCTTTCATTGTATGGGTTAATATATCGCTTTGGTGTTGATCACTAATAATAGAAAAAATCTGCAGGTCATGTGTTTCAGGTCGTGATGACTTGCCACACCACCTAGCACCTAACTGGAGAAACGTGGTAAGTTAGGAATGTATTCCCACAGACTCAAATACTGCACGCTTTCATCGTAAGGGTTAATATATCACTTTGGTATTGGTCACTAATAACACCAGGTCAGGTGGTTCTGGTCGTGATGACTTGCCATACCACCTAGCACCTAACGGGTAAAACGTGGTAAGTTAGGAATGTCCTTCCTACAGGCTCAAATACGGACGATTTCATGGTAAGGATTAATATATCACTTTGGTGTTGGTCACTAATAACACCAGGTTATTTTGGGTTGTGACGTCTTGCCACACCACCTGGCAGCTAACGGGAGAAACGAGGTAAGTTAGGAATGTCATTTCTACAGTCTGAAAGAGCGGGCGCTTTCATTATAAGGGTTAATATGTTGCTTATGTGTTGGTCACTAATAATAATAAAATCAGGTGGTTGTAGCGATGGCGGGGGTAGTGGTCTGTCGGTTGTGGGTGGGTAGGGCGTTGAATGAATCATCATCTTGTTTTGTTAATGTCCGTGTCCCAACGTTTGCATAAGGGGCACATTTAGAAGTGATAGCATCTCGGATTAATATAAATCGGTGTGTGATGTCTGGCCCGATAGCGCCTTTTCCCTCTCCATATGAGGCGTGCCGTGTTGTCACGTGGGCTTGTTCAAGCCCTGCCTCCCGGTAACCAGCCACCCAACGCCCGACAAGCCACTTGGGCGTCGTTTATTGTCGTCTGATAATGGTTTGAAATATCTGATCAATATTTGATACGGCTTTCGCACCTAGCTTATAAAACTTGTATTAGTTATCGTTCGGCATAATGCAACACGTATTGAGCCCAGTGGCTGTACAATCTCCGCTAAAAACAAATTAAACAATCGTTGAGTGTCCTATCGAGGCGAAATGGTTAGCAAGCTAGTCTCGCATATCTATTAGTGCTATCATCGCGGGATGCTCTATACATACGACCTTGTGTTACATTATGCCTATAGCAAACGGCTTGATATTACTATATCTTTCATATTGCCCCCTTATTATTATTGAATTGCCCCCCAGTGGGGTGTAGGCCCCACGTTGGGAATAACTGCTGTAGAGTGATGCTTATTCTATGAAAGGAAGGAAGTGAATGAGCGAGTAGACAGAACAATTCTCTGTTGATCAAAAAGCAAACGACGTATATGCAAGTTGATTTTGAAGTTGGAAGCCAAAGTCTCAGTGTAGATTCTTGGAAACTTTATTGTTTCTTTAATTCCATCAAGTTTGATCTGAACGAACCATTTCTGCAGGACAAAATCTGTTTTTTTTGTTTTTTGTTTTGTTGCTTTAACGTCGTTTTGTTGAAAATATAATTGTTTTGAAACCAAGTTTGTTTTTTCTTCAACAATTATTCCTTCTGGATTGTTGATCAGTTTTCACTTGTTTGTTTGGGTATTTGTTTGTTTCTTTCATTCATTAACTCATTCTTTCTTTCTTTCTTTCTTTCTTTCTCTTTCTTCTCTTTCTCTTTCTTTCTCTCCTTTCTTTCTTTCTTTCTCCTTCACTTTCTTTCTTTCTTTCTCTTCTTTTCTCTCTATCTTGATTTCTTTCTTTTTTTCTTTCTCATTCACTTTCTTTCTCTTTCTTTCTCTCTCATCTTTCTTTCTCTCTTTCTTTCTTTCTTTCTCTTTCAGTCTTTCTTTCTTTCTTCTTTCTTTCTTTCTCTTTCTTCTTTCTTTCTTTCTTTCTCTCTTTCACTTTCTTTCTATCTTTCTTTCTCTCTTCTTTCTTTCTTTCTTTTCTCTTTCACTCTTTCTTCTTTCTTTCTCTTTCTTTCTTTCTTTCTCTCTTCACTTTCTTTCTTTCTTTCTTTCTCTCTCTTTCTTTCTTTCTTTCTTTCTTTCTCTTCTTTCTATCTTTCTTTTCTCTGTAGCCTTTCTTTTTCTTCTCTTTCACTTTCTTTCTTTCTTCTTTCTTTCTTTCTTTCTTTTCTTTTCACTTTCTTTCTTATCTTTCTTTCTTTTTTCTTTCTTTCTTTTCTCTTTCACTTCTTTCTTCTTTCTTTCTCTCTAGCCTTTCTTTCTTTCTCTTTCTCTTTCACTTTCTTCTTTCTTCTTTCTTTCTTTCTTTCTTTCTTTCTTTCTTTCTATCTTTATTCTTTCTTCTTTCTTTTTTCTTTTTCTTTCTTTCTTCTTTCGTTCTTTTTTCTTTCTTCTTTTTTCTTTCTTTCTTTCTTCTTCTTCTTTCTTCTTTCTTTGTTGTTGTTGCTCTGTTGTTGTTGTTGTTGTTTTCTTCTTCTTCTTCTTCTTCTTCTTCTTCTTCTTCTTCTCTTCTTTCTTTCTTTCTTTCTTTCTCTCAACATCTCTCTTTCCTTATTCCTTTTCTCTCCCCCCCCTCATCAACATTCCGGCCTTTCTTTAATCTCCCTATATAAATAGCCTCAATCACAACCGAAAGCCAAACGATCAATCCCGACACCCCAGCCACCCCACCCCATATTATCATACCCGTAGCACCCCCCCCACCGAACACATTCTTCTACCCTTTTTAATCAGCCCCAACCATCACCTAGCAACACCACCCTCCACCCATACAACAAACAAACAAACAAACAAACAGTGTTCATTTACATTTTCGTAGACATATTTTCTTAGAACGCAAACCCGCCAACACTAATTCCTTCAGACCGTTGTCGCAAGACTTTCTTACTGCCAGGAATCTTTGTTGTCTTTGAGTCTTTCTGGATTTTCTATCTTTTTTGATTGTGCTTGTATTTCGAAATTAATTGCCATTCCAAACGAACTGATGACAGTTCGGGTTACCGTTCGCAAAGACCAGCGTCACCCCGGCGCCGCCATTTCTTGGGGAGTCCGCATTGTCGGGTGGGCTGGTGTATTAACAGTATCAGATGTCTGCAATTACTTGTGATCGGAAGTGTTCGAATGCGCATGTCAGCGAGAATTATATCGAGGACACAAACGGAAAGAGAAAAAAAGTGAGGAACAGAATAGAGAGAGAGAGAGAGAGAGAGAGAGAGAGAGAGAGAGGGGGGGGGTAAAAAGAAAATAGAAAAGACAAAAGAGACAAAGAAAGGAATACAAAGAGAGAGAGACAGACAAAGACAGACAGACAGAGACAGAGAGAGAGAGAGCGGGCAATAAAAGGAAGATAGAAAGGAAAAAAAGAGACAGGGAAAGGAATGGGTAAGAGAAAAAGAGAGACAGAGTGAAAGGATAAAGGATAGAAAATAAATAAGAGACAGAGAAAGGAATGAGAGAGAGAGAGAGAGAGAGAGAGAGAGAGAGACAGAGACAGAGAGAGAGAGAGGGGGGAAATGAGATGAGAGAAGGAGAGAAGATGAATAAGGGATGGAAGATAGAAAAAAAAAAGACAGGGAAAGAGGAAGGAATGAGAGAGAGAGTAGAAATGAGAGAGAGAGAGAGAGAGAGAGAGAGAGAGAGAGAGAGAGAGAGAGAGAGAGAGAGTAGAGAGAGGAGAGGGATAGGGGGGTCGAATAAAAGGAAGACAGGAAAGAAGAAAAAAGAGGGAGAAAGAGAAAGGGATGAGAGAGAGGGGGAGATAGTATTGGAGAGAGGAGAGAGAGAGAGAGAGAGAGAGAGAGAGAGAGATAGAGAGAGAGAGAGAGAGAGAGGAGAGCGTGGAAATAGCAAGAAAAAGAGACAGAAAGAGAAAGGAATGAGATAGAGAGAGGGTGAGGAATAAGAAAAAAAAAACAACGAAGGAGTGTTCTAGTTATATATGTAAAAAGTGCTCAATACGCTCAAAAGTTAGAGCAACATTTTAAAGACTTAAACGAATCAGACAGTATCTGGTCACATCAAGCCCTAGCACCTATATGATTGTCCCAACCCAATAGCCCTTATGGCAAACCCCAACCCTTTTTATCATGTATCTGCTTGAAGCCAGTGGTCTTCATGTCCTGGGTAACGTTAAACTCTATCTGATGGTGAGGTTCCACTTCTGGAGGTCTGGGAATGTTGAACACCTTCATCACCATTGCTCCAGGTCCACTCTGACTCGGAGTGGTAGTATCTGTTAGGATAGGGTTAAATAGAAAAACATGAGTTTATATAAAATATTGAGTATGTATTAAGAATGAATTTATTTCAAAACTTTGTATTTACTTCGTACCCCACGTGTGCGGGTTAGGTTCAAGGCCCTATTAATGTGGGACCACCCTCAAGCCGAGACTCATGGATGGCGAGTGAAAAATTGCGTTGATCCCGTCGGCATTTCCCCTCAAGGGGGATGCCACAGGCACTGGGCAATAAACTCAGCTCTGTCCCTTTAAATCGAGGGGGCAGCTATTGTCGGGGGGGGGTAGCGCCCTGGGATCAACGCTGTTAATTGTAGCCACGATCCAGGGTCGAAGCCACTGGACCCCCACCCCAACTCACCCACAAGCATAGACTCATGGATGGCGGGTGAAAAATTGCGTTGATCCCGTCGGCATTCCCCCTCAAGGAGGACGCCTCAGGCAGCCCACAAGCCTACTGCAGCCACTGGACCCCCACCCCCAACTTTATCGGTATTAAATGACCCACCAAGGTTGATATGTCGTAAAACAAAAAAAACAGAGAAGCAAACTAAATAACACCAAACCGGAAGGATCGGCGTCTTTGCCCTTGGTCTCCCGAACGAGGCTCGCAAAGTAAAAAAAAAAAAAAAGTGGTAGGAGGGTAAGGCACAGTAGGAGTAAAAAAAACATACACAACAATAACCCGGATGTTTGGCGGATTTTTGAGGAAATAAATAACAGATTGAAACGTTTGTGAAACGAGGCATGAAACCGTTAGGCGGGTAATTTGAGATCGAAGTTGTGTGCCCAGTCCGATGGCCGTAGGCGTGTCTCCATGAAAATTCGCTTACGTATGTGCCACATGTGTGTTTTATGAGTACATGTGTGTGTACATATGATTTTATTATTGTTGGCATGGTCACATAGAAAAATTGAAACCCGATGTAGGTGCGCGTGTTCTGAATTCCTTGAGCTAATTTACATACAATTAATAAATGCGAGCACACACACACGCACACATATTGGTTGGTTGGTTGTCTTTACGACATGCTAACCAGTTTTGGGTTATTTTATGCCGAGAATCTTTTGTTTTATTCATTCTTGAGTACTCAATTTTTTTTAAACTTGATTTTTTTAAACACATTTTTAAAACTCATTTTTTCTATAAAACCAATTGATCGGACCCTAACAGGTACTACCAATCCGGGCCAGAGTGGACCCAGGGTGTAATGGTGATGAAGGGATACACCACATTCCCCAGATCTTCGGAATTGGTTTCGCATATCCATTATTAATGAATGGCGTGTTCTGTCCTCGCTAGCGACCCGTACTTGTGACCTCGAGTCAAATCCATCCTGTAGGGTAAATCATTTTTCTTTCTTTCTTTCTTTCTTTCTTTCTTTCTTTCTTTCTTTCTTTCTGTTAAACTCTGCATAGATTAACTTTCTGTTAAACTCTGCTTAGATGAATTGACCTTGTGTCACATCCTGTTCGTAGCGATGGGGTTGATTAAATATGTTATAATGTTCAACAAAAAATACTAAAATTCTAGCCTCTTTGGTTCAGAAGAATAACTTATTACAAAAAAATGGTATATATATATATATATAATATATATATATATATATATATATATATATATACATATATATATAATATATATATGAGTATAAATAAAATGATATGAAAACAAAAAATATGCAGTTAAAGTGAAAACATTTTATATCATATTCATAGCTAATATTGAACAATATTTCGATTTATAAAAATCATCTTCAGAGCTTGTTTTTTTTTATACTCTGGATTCATCGAGAGAGGAGACGAAAAGGAGTCCGGAGCAAAAAGATAATGATGATGATGATAATGATGATGATGATATTCACCATGTGAAATGCAAACAGGTTCGTCGAGGAATTGAAATCGGGTTGATGAGTCAATTTCCTTTGACTTTAACCAGTACACCACTCGACTCCATAAAGATTATTTCATATATGAAAATAAAATGCAATAATATCAATAGTAAAATCTGTTTACTCAGATTAAACAGAGACCATGTGCTTTAAATAATATGGAGACATCTCGGCACTGGATGGTAAGCTCTTGAAATTCACATGGCTACACCACTTGGATCCTATCGAACGCTTATATATATATATATATATATATATATATATATATATAATAATATATATATATATACCAACCCCTCCGCACGTGCAGGATGCGACACAAGGTCAATTTCTTAAGCTGAGTTTAACGGGTTTGAATTCAAAGTTTTCCTTCTCCTAGACCGGTTACCTAACCAAGGTTAAAGAGACCAGTCTGCCCTACTATTTACCTATAGCTGGTGGGAGAGTAGGATTCATACCTTTCCCAATGGTATTAGCGCTAAGGGAAATGCAATTAACACGTTCAGGATTTGAACTCGGGACGACGAGTATATATATATATATATATATATATATATATATTATATATATATTATATATATATGTGTGTGTGTGTGTGTGTGTGTGTGTGTGTGCTTGATGGGCAGTTTTCTAAGATACTTCCTACTATTCTGAACAAATCCTGGAAGTACCATCTAACGAAAAAGGTAGCTTTACGACCACTTACCCCCTATCACACAAACCATCCGGGTAACCAATACTGAACACTGCTGAAGAAATAGGGACGATCTCATGAGTGGCGTTTTTTTGGTCGACACCTACACATAGACACACCACTATAGGTCAATAAAAAAAATACATAAATCATCTGTGAGGATTCTTGATGTCATGCGGAAGACCAGCCAGAAGCGATGATTGATAAGGACGGGCGGTGAGAGAGACAGAGAAAGAGTGGGAGAGTCATGGGAATCTGTGCTGTTTGCACGACATGATGATGATAATGATGATGATGATATTCGGCGTGAACATTTAATTTGAGGGGTCTTGTTGTCACCCAGTCTCCAGTGATGAGGGTCGGACATTCGATATGGTCACGCAAATTCATGAAATAAATATAATTCATGACAGTAAAGTGACAGCGATGCATAAAGCCTTTCTCTCCGGAGATAACGTTGACCGATTTTGTGTGCAAAGAGTAGGAGGAGGGGGAGGAGGTGGCCGGAGGATGAGGTGGAGGAGGAGGAGGGGGAAAACTTGTCCGTATCGAAGATGGTGTCCACTCGGATATCAAGGGACTCGAGGATTGCACGAACGTGGAAGCCGATGGTGACACTTGCTCCCAACATTGTTTGTATTCGGGAAACAGCAACGGGGGGGGGGGGGGGAGAGACAGACAGACAGACAGACAGACAGAGCTAGAATGGGGATGGCAGAAAAAACCATGGAACAATTGGAACGTGAAGATGCCAGCATTATTACCATCGACAAAGATACTGAGAAGAGTTCTGGAGTACTGAGGCGACTTGCTTTCACTTGATCCTTAGTGGTATGGCAATTCAATCAAACTGATACAAAGAGCAAAATATTCAGCAATCATTTTAGAACGCACGATAATAATAATAATAATAATAATAATAATAATAATAATAATAATAATACAGAGGAAGGATTGAAACCATTCAGAACACTGCACTGCTGCAATCTGCCAGAATACTCAGAAGAGTCCTGGAGACCTGAGGAGACTTGCTGTCACTCAGACTCCAGTGAAAGACCATCAGCTAACGCTGATGTGAAAACTCAAAAGGAGTAAATAATAATAATAATATGAAGGTCAAAGTGATACCAATTATAGTTGGTGCACTTGGAACGGTCCCCAAAAGCTTGGAAAAAGAATGGAGGATCTGGGAATCAGAGGAAGAATTGAGACAATCCAGACTACTGCACTGCTGCAATCGGCTAGAATACTCAGAAGAATCCTGGAGACCTGAGGAGACTTGTTGTCACTCAGACTCCAGTGAAATACCATCAGCTAACTCTGGTGAGAAAAACTCACAAGGAGTGAAATAATAATAATAATAATAATAATAATAATAATAAACTTGTCAACTGGTGGATTTTGCAGTGCCAGCGGATCACAGGGTGAAGTTAAAGGAAAATGAAAAAATTGACAAATATCTGGACCTTGCCAGAGAACTGAAAAAGTTATGGAATATGAAAGTGAAAGTTATACCAATTGTAGTTGGTGCACTTGGAACAGTCCCAAAAGCATTAGAAAAGGGTTTGGAAAGTTTGGATATCAGAGGAAGGATTGAAACGATTCAGAACACTGCACTGCTGCAATCTGCCAGAATCCTCAGAAGAGTCCTGGAGACCTGAGGAGACTTGCTGTCACTCAGACTCCAGTGAAAGACCATCAGCTAACACTGATGTGAAAACTCAAATAATAAGTCATGGAAAACTGGCGAGTTCAATTAAAAGCCGGAAAGCAATCCATGGCTGAAGTAAAAACTTTGAGAGGTATCTTACAAAGAGACTCATTATCACCACTACTGTTTATTATAGCAATGATGCCACTCAATCATATACTTAAAAATGTACAGGGGGATACAAATTCACTAACGCACAAGAAAAGATAAATCACCTTATGTACATGGATGACATAAAAATTTGCAAAAAATGAAAAGGAATTAGAAACCCTGGTACAAACTATTTGAATATATTGCCAAGATATAGGAATGGAATTTGGAATTGAAAAATGTGCTATGCTAGTAATGAAACAGGGTGAAAGAAAATTAATGGATGGAATGCAACTGCCAAATCGGGACACTATAAAATCACTTGATGAAAATGTAAGTTACAAATATTTAGGAATTTTAGAAGCGGACAATATCAAGCAAACAGAAATGAAAGGAAAAGTTAAAAAAGAATATCTCAAGAGAACTAGAAAACTTCTAGAAACAAAACTTAACAGCAGAAATCTGATCAAAGGAATCAATACCTGGGCTGTCCCCATTATAAGATATTCAGGACCATTCTTAAAATGGACAAAGGAAGAACTCAGACAGATTGACCAAGGGACGAGAAAATTAATGACCATGTACAAGGCTCTCCACCCTAGAGATGATAGAGATAGATTATATGTGTCAAGAAAGGAAGGGGGAAGAGGTCTTGCCAACATAGAGGAATGCGTAGAAACCACAATCCAACAACTTGAAGATTACACAACAAAGAGCAAAGACAAATTACTTATGGTGGCCAACAATAGTAGAAGTGACAGATGGACAGACAGAAAAAACAACAAAGACTAGAAAACAAAAATGGGAAGAAAAACAATTATATGGACACTTCAAACGACAAATCGAAGAGGTTGCACATGAAAAGACTTGGACATGGTTAAGAAAAGGAAATTTCAAAAGAGAAACTGAATCACTAATAATTGTAGCACAAAATAATGCCATAAGGACAAACTATATCAAAGTGAAAATTGATAAGACCCAACAAAATAGTAAATGTAGACTTTGCGGTAATAGAGATGAGACTGTAAACCATATACTCTGCGAATGTAGCAAATTAGCACAACGGGAATACAAAACTAGACACGACTGGGTTGGGAATTATGCAAAAAATTTAATTTTGACCATACAACAAAATAGTATATGCATAAACCAGAATCTGTTCTTGAGAAGGAAACGCATAAAATTCTCTGGGACTTTGAGATAAAAACGGATCACCTTATCCCAGCAAGAAGACCAGACCAAGTGTTGATAAACAAAAAAGAAAGAACTTGTCAACTGGTGGATTTTGCAGTACCAGCAGATCACAGGGTGAAGCTAAAGGAAAATGTAAAAATGGACAAATATCTTGACCTTGCCAGAGAACTGAAAAAATTATGGAATATGAAAGTCAAAGTGATACCAATTGTAGTTGGTGCACTTGGAACGGTTCCAAAAGGATTGGAAAAGGGTCTGGAAAGTTTGGAAATCAGAGGAAGGATTGAAACCATTCAGAACACTGCACTGCTGCAATCTGCCAGAATACTCAGAAGAGTCCCGGAGACCTGAGGAGACTTGTTTTCACTCAGACTTTAGTGAAAGACCATCAGCTAATGCTGATGTGAAAACTCAAAAGGAGTAAATAATAATAATAATAATAATAATAATAATAATAATAATAATAATAAATAATAATAAAGATAACATTAACAGCAACAACAACAGTAACAACAATAATAAAAAGATCAAGAAGAACAGAAACAAAAAGAAGACGAAAAAGAATTTGGTTGTTATTTAATGGCATAGCAACCCTTGTGGCTTATTCAATACCAAATCCTGTTTTCTTAAATATCTTTATCATTTGTTTAAGTTGAGATATATTAATATATTGGTAGAAAATTTCATTACCTTCATGCGTATCAATAAACAGATAAAAATAATTTTCATTAACTTGCAAACAGATTTATTTCTTCCAATAGTGAGACCCTAACTTATCATACCCAGAGTGGACCAGGGAGCAATGATAAAGTATTCAACACTCCACAGAGCTCCAGTTTTAAATAACCCCGTTTATAAAGCCATTATTTTGCTTATATTTGACCGGTCTTTTCTGTGAGTTGCCAACCGTCAGTTCATAGAAAGGAAAAACTTTTGGTGCTCTTTTAATATGTGATCTACTGAATTAACTACCCTTTATTTACCCATTAAACTAGTAAACTACGGAGTTTTTAAACTATGCAGTTGTTTACATTCTAATATGTGAACTACTAACCCTAACCTTAATGGGTAGATCACACATTGGAATGTAAACAACTCGGTAGATCACATATTGGATTAGAAACCATTCGATAGATCACATATTGGAAGAGCACCAAAAACAGCCCCCCCTCTCTCTCTCTCTCTCTCTCTCTTCTCTCTCTCTCTCTCTCTAAAAATGCATTGCCAGTGAGTTTATGATAAGATAGCGCTGCAAATGATTTTTACTCTAAAAATGCATTGAAAATGATTTTTACAATGAAATGCATTGGAAATGATTTTTACTATAAAAATTCATAAGAAACAATTTTTACTATAAAAATTCATAAGAAATGATTTTTTACTATAAAAATGCATAAGAAATGATTTTTACTATAAAATGCATAAGGAATGATTTTTTTACTATAAAAATGCATAAGAAATGATTTTATTATAAGAATGCACAAGAAATGATTTTATTATAAAAATGCATAAGAAATGATTTTTTTACTATAAAAATGTATGAGAAATGATTTTTTACTATAAAAATGCATAAGAAATGATAGTACTATAAAAATGCATAAGACGTGATTTTTACTATAAAAATGCATAAGAAATGATTTTTACTATAAAAATGCTTAAGAAATGATTTTTACTATAAAAATGCATAAGAAATGATTTTTTTACTATAAAAATGCATAAGAAATGATTTTTACTATAAAAAATGCATAAGAAATGATTTTTTACTATAAAAATTCATAAGAAATGATTTTTACTATAAAAATTCATAAGAAATGATTTTTACTATAAAAATGCATAAGAAATGATTTTTTACTATAAAAATTCATAAGAAATGATTTTTACTATAAAAATTCATAAGAAATGATTTTTACTATAAAAATGCATAAGAAATGATTTTTTTACTATTGGATTAGAAAGCATTCGGTAGATCACATATTGAAAGAGCACCAAGCTTTTTCCATCAATTTCATTTCTTGTGAGGTCTTTTGAGACTTTTAAACATTGAAATTCTTAAGACACGTCCGTCGGTTTCTGTGCTTCCAATGCAACCTTCAAAAAAGGCAAAAGTAAATAAAAATGACACAGATTTCCCCTTTGTCTACCACGTGACAATCCAACTCCCTAATCCCAATTCTAAAGTTTGATTCTCAAACGGATGTCAACTCTACCTCTAACCTTTTAGCTTGTCATTCACGATACAGGTGCTTGATCCTGGGCGAATATTGTACTCAATGGGCAAGAAGAAGAAGAGAAGAGGAAGAAGAGGAAGAAGGATGGAGAAGAAGAAGAAGAAGAAGAAGAAGAAGAAGAAGAAGAAGAAGAAGAAGAAGAAGAAGAAGAAGAAGAAGAAGAAGAAGAAGAAGAAGAAGAAGAAAGAAGAAGAAGAAGAAGAAGAAGAAGAAGAAGAAGAAGAAGAAGAAGAAAATATTTGTAAAGGAAGAAGAAAATATTAAAGGAAAAAGAAAGAAACTAACAAAGAAGAAGAAGAAGAAGAAGAAGAAGAAGAAGAAGAAGAAGAAGATATTAGCGAAGAAATGATGGATATTTTAAAAAATATGATGGTTTTTTAAAGGTAAATACCCCATTTTTGGGTTATTTAATGTCAATCATATATATATATATATATATATATATATATATATGATTGACATTAAATAACCCAAAATGGGGTATTTACCTTTAAAAAACCATCATATTTTTAAAATATCCATCATTTCTTCGCTAATATCTTCTTCTTCTTCTTCTTCTTCTTCTTCTTCTTCTTCTTCTTCTTCTTCTTTGTTAGTTTCTTTCTTTTTTCCTTTAATATTTTCTTCTTCCTTTACAAATATTTTTCATCCCCTCCCTTCTTCTTCTTCTTCTTCTTCTTCTTCTTCTTCTTCTTCTTCTTCTTCTTCTTCTTCTTCTTCAACCTTTCTTTCTGCCACGTCTGTGTGAGTGCACGTCGCACTGGAGGTATCTGGGTCGAAGTGATGTAGCCTTGAAATCTTTTTTCTTCTCGGGCGTGATCAAGAGGAAACGCAAATGGGTGTGTCTATTTCTCATAGCCCCGATCCCATAAAAGGGCGACCCCATTAGCAGAGCCCGTGCACGAGTAATGCTGAACAAGTCAAAACTCGCAGATCCCTCATTGATGTGTCGCATTAGCTTCAAACAACATACCCCTACTAATACGTTCGTATGACAGAATAATCAAAACGAGTGGACTGACTGGTAGTTGAAGCTGTTGCTTATTGGGAGGCGTTGAGTGTAATGGTTACCGTCAAAGAAAATAATAATAATAATAATAATAATAATAATAATAATAATAATAATAATAAAAACTAGAAAACAAAGACGAGAAGTAAAACAATTATATGGGCACTTCAATCGACAAATCGAAGAGGTTGCACATGAAAAGACTTGGACATAGTTAAGAAGAGGAAACCTCAAGAGAGAAACTGAATCACTAATAATTGCTGCACAAAATAATGCCATGTGAACAAATATCAAAGCAAAAATTGATAAGACCCAACAAAATAGTAAATGTAGACTTTGCGGTTATAGAGATGAGACTGTTAACCATATACTCTGCGAATGTAGCAAACTAGTACAACGGGAATACAAAGATAGGCACAACTGGGTTGGGAAGGTGATCCACTGGGAATTTGAATTATGCAAAAAATTAAACTTCGACCATACAACAAAATGGTATATGCATAAACCAGAATCTGTTCTTGAGGATGAAATACATAAAATTCTCTGGGACTTTGAGATAAAGAGATCACCATATCCCAGCAAGAGACCAGACCTAGTGTTGATTAACAAAAAAAAAAAAAAAAGAAAAAAAAAAAAAAAAAAAAGAACGTGTCAACTGTGGATTTTGCAGTTCCAGCAGATCACAGGGTGAAGATGAAGGAAAACGAAAAGATGGACAAATACCTTGACCTTACCAGAGAATTGAAAAAGCTAGGGAATATGAAAGTCAAAATGATACCAATTGTGGTTAGTGCACTTTGAACGGTCCCAATAAATTTGGAAAAAAAACTGGAGGATCTGGAAATCAGAGGAAGAATTGATACCATCCAGAATACTGCACTGCTGCAATCTGCCAGAATACTCAGAAGAGTCCTGGAGACCTGGAGACCTGAGGGGACTTGTTGTCACTCAGACTCCAGTGAAATACCACCAGTTAACACTGATGTGAAAAATTCAAAAGGAGTGAATAATAATAATAATAATCTTATTAACGATGCCACTATGAAAATTTTAATTATATTTGCCTCAAAACAGCCCGTGTTATTAGTGCGTTTAAAATATTGCAATGTGTCTTATATATCACTAAGAAATAAAGGTTTATATATTTTTTCTTTTTTATCTGATTATGCAATTAGTTCTGAAAATATATTACTCTTTTAAATAAAAAAAATCCTATTGGCTAATTGATTTAGTTTTTCAAATCTGCCTCGACAGAATTAGATTCTCAGATCGAGGAGAAATATTTTTTTAAATGTCTACCCTAATTAGAAATTCCATTTATTATTTTGCGAGCTTCAATTAGATCACCTCTCATTCATTTTTCCAATAATCTTAATATCTCCAATCTATTTCTATAACTGTAATCTTATTACTGATTATTGTTTGTATTAAGAATAATTACTTGAAGATATAATTGTTTACCCAGGATTATTAGAAGTTATTTGAAACCATATAACTGTTTGCAAGAAATTACTATTCTTAACTCTTTGCCTAACAAATTTCCGGCTTGTCGATTGGGGCTGTGAAATACACCGAATGCACCTCGACAGAGAGATAAAATCTCCCCAAATGGGGCCACCTGTTGGCCGTTGGTGGCGACCCATGGACGTAATCCTGGTGGCTAAGCAGTCCATCACACACACACACATATATATATATATATATATATATATATATATATATATATCTTATTATAATGGAGATTGTGGGTTTGTCTGTCTGTAACCGAAACTATACTACTACACAAGTCACAATTCCCTTTGTTATTTACACACATTCTCCATGATTTTATTTTATTTAAACCTCAATTATTAGTAAAATTGTTTTACATCATTAAGACTGTTAACAATATCGACATACTAATAACATGCAATTATATTTATATATTCAACGAAATAGCGGATTACAGTGTGAATGGAAAGGCTAATTTGCATATTGATCTTAAAAAATTTGATTTTAATAAATATATGCTTAGTATTATTGATTTCTAATTGTTTGGTTTTATCTTAATAAATATGAGCAAAAATCTCGGAGATAAATCTTAACAGAAATCTATTAACATAAAGAAATAACTGTAATTTTATTCTTTTCTTTCTATTTTAACTAAATAGTTAAATTAGGAAAATTCACCACTGAAAGAGGGGAGTAAGGGAAAATGGTGGAACAGTTAGTTTCAAAGTTGTTCTATTTTCCGATTATACCCCCTCTGTTCCAAATATTTTTATCTGAATTCTTATTCAGTTTCATTAGCCTTTCTAATTTAACATGATATTTTATTATATTAAAACTTAAATACTTGCACCCGGAGGGTGCATATATTTGCTAGTATATATAATGGAGATAGACTGCATTTTTGTCTGAAGCCGAAACTATATTACTACTCAAGTCACAATTCCTTTAATTATTTACGTCAAATTCTCCATGATTTCATTCTTTTAAACCTTCAGTTATTAATAAAAATTGTTTTACATTATTAATACTGTTGATCATATCTACGTACTAATAACATGCAATTGTATTTATATATACAACAAAATAGCAATTTACAGTTTGAACGAGAAGGCTAATTTGCATATTGATATTTAAAATTTTATTTTAATAAATATGTGCTTGTATTATTGATTCTAATTGTTTTGGTTTTATCTTAAGAAATATAACAAAAATCTCGTAGAAAAATCTTAAAAGAAATTTATTTACAAGAAGAAATAACTGTAATATATATAATATAATAACTTTACTTCCTATTTTAACTAAATAGTTAAATTAGGAAAATTTACCAATGAAACAGGGGAGTAATGGAAAATGATGGAATAGTTAGTTTCAAAGTTGTTCTATTTTTCGATTATACCCCCTCTGTTGCAGATCTTTTTATCTGCATTCTTAGTCAGTTTCATTAGCCTTTCTAATTTAATATGATATTTTATTATATCAAAACTTAAATACTTGCACCCGGAGGGTGCATATATTTGCTAGTATAAATAAAAGTAATTGGTAATTTGCTTGAAGCATTGTTAAGTATGTTATAAAATATTAAATATGGAACTTATATACCTACCCTCCGATAAAGGTAAGGAATTCTGCGTCATCTCCCAGAATACATATAACCAATTGGCTCTAGAACACCTTAATAATAACAACATTTATTCAGAGGTAACAAACATTCAATCGACACAAATTGAAAATTTAATCAACAGTACATGGATTAACATATGTAGACATAGTAATATATATATAGCAAATACAAGAATAACTTCATCACTAGAAACAGTAAACTATCCACTTTCTACCACCTCATCAAAACTCTTTTCTTAATATTGCCTTCGAATTTAATATTTATAATATATATATATATATATATATATATATATATATATATATATATATATATATATATATATAAGTTAAAAGAAAGGAAATGAATCCGACGGTATGAGTATATATAAAAAGATATGAAAACACCACAAAATGCTGTTAAAGTGAAAACATTTTATAACATAGCTGATATTGAACAATATTTCGATTTTATGAAAATCATGATCAGAGCTTGTTTATACTCCGTGTTGTTAAGAGCGGAGACAAAAGTCATATGAGTTCAAAACAAAAACCTTGATCTTGCAAAAAAGAAAAAGGTTATTCGAAACTATTGTATAACTTTTTTGTTTTTTGCAGCATCAAGGTTTTTGTCTTGAACTCATATGACTTTTGTCTCCGCTCTTAACAACACGGAGTATAAACAGGCTCTCATGACGATTTTCATAAAATCGAAATATTGTTCAATATCAGCTATGTTATAAAATGTTTTCACTTTAACAGCATTTTGTGGTGTTTTCATATCTTTATATATATATATATATATATATATATATATATTTAATATACCAAACTTGTTAAATCCTCGCGGTGAGAAAAACCCCGGCAAATAGTTTGATTGTAAAAATATACTACCAAACATCATCTGGGGTAAAAAAATTTTGAAAAAAAAGAAAAGACCCAGATAACCGTACCAACCAAAAATAATCTATTGATACAATACTTGGCCAAAAGAAAAAACAATTTATATGTATATAAGATATATATATATATATATATATATATATATATATATATATATATACAACCCGCTAGGATATAATAAAGCTTATAAGTAAAGAGTGCTCAATACCTAAGTAGAGCAAATAATAAAGATAAACCTAATGAGTCAGATATACCTACTAAAAGTTTCGCTTACTGCTCTCAAGGCTAAGATCCGACTCTTAGCCCTGATGAGCACTTAGTGAAACTCTTAGTAGGTTTATCTGACTCATTAGGTTTATCTTTATATATATCTCTCTCACTCTCTCTCTCTCTCTCTCTCTCTCTCTCTATATATATATATATATATATATATATATATATATATATATGGATGTGGATGACCCTATATATATTATATATATATATATATATATATATATATATACATGTCTGTGTGTGTGTGTGTGTGTGTGTGTAAAGATAGCAAGAACATGGAGTCAACAGCGTCTGCTAACTGATAGTTTCTCATCGCAGCTGAACTTCTCTCATCTAGAATGAACCAGTTCTTTCAACGTGAATTAACCGTAATACAAGAGTTGTTATTAGATATCCCACAAGAGTTTATATGCCATTAAACCAAACAAAAAAACCCCCAACCAACCAACCTTCTTTCACATTTTCTGGGTG
>CM042168.1:41438484-41443484 GCA_023376005.1 Doryteuthis pealeii
ATGTATATAAGATATATATATTCATATAACCGCTAGGAGAAAGCTAATATGTAAAAAGTGCTCGATACCTAAGTAGAGCCAAATAACAAAGATAATCTAATGAGTCAGACGAACCTACTATTAGTTTCGCATAAAGCTCTTCAGGGCTAAAATCAGATTTTAGCCCTGAAGAGCTTTATGCGAAACTAATAGTAGGTTCGTCTGACTCATTAGATTATCTTTGTTAAATATATATTATATATATATATATATATATATATAATATATATATGAGAAGTAAACAAACAATGTGTTTGATATGGCCTTAGCCAACAATTTTGGGAGAATATGTGCCCAATTGAAGTCATACCTAATTTTGAAAATTAATTCATTGATAATTAATAAATTAGGCGTGCATATCTGTTCAAATGTAAGGCTAAACAAATCGAGATATTCTTTTATCAATTTTTTTTTTTAAATAACTGAGCAGAAGACTTTAACAGGAAAACATTTTTATGTAAAGTCATGATGTTGAATTGATTTTCAATTGTGGTTCAGAAATTGAACTTGTTAGTAAAACAATTGAAATATGATATGAATAATAACTACATCCATTGAAACATATTTATTCTTTATTTATAAAAGAAATTTATAATTTTGCTTACCATGGATACTTCAAGTTCTATTGGTTGATTGATTTTAATGGCATGTCAACTTTTCTAGGGTTATATTATGTCCTTGGGTTAGGGAATTGCATTCATTGTATATTTAAAAGAAAGGAGAAAAAACGGAAAAGAGAGGAGAGAAGAAAGGAAAAGAGAAAAGGAGAGGGGAAACAGAAGACAAATTCAAATAAAGAAACTCGTACGCAGAAGAGAAATAAATGTATTTTATTTTTTAAAATTTAGATATTTTTGAAAAAATTTTTTAAAATAAATTTGTTTATATATAAATTTTTTTTGCATTCTTTTTTTTTGTTGAAAAAAAATTTTTCTTTCTTTTTTTTTGTCTTTTTTTCATCCACTTTCACAAGAAAAAAGAAAAAAAAAATATCCGCATATTTTTGCTTGACACAGTCCAACTGCATGCCAAACATTTTTGAATTTACAGCAATTTTTTAAATTTTTTTATTATTTGACTGGTACACTTTCCAGCCATCATTAGGTCACTTCTGTCATTTTGGTTAAATTCAATGGTACAATGGTTCAGTGTTAACAAAAATTACACTTGTAGAATATTTGAAAAAAAAAAATTGTAAAAAAAAAAAAAAATGAATATCTGTGTTCTTTGGGTTTTGTTAGGTATGAGACAGTTTATCCGTTGACGGCTTAGAATTTTTGAACCCAGACCAGAAAAAAAAGAGACCAATTTGAATGAAAAATCAAATTAAAAAGTCTTGATATTTCTGAATATTTATAGACCAGTTATTTTAACATTAATAATTAATTAATATAGTCATCCTGAGGTAATTTTCACCTTTAGTTGTTAAAATTCCTAGCATAAAATTGTGCGTACGCATTAACTGAAATGAAATTAATTGTTATTAGGAACACATTTTATGACATTTTTGTGTTAAAGCATGCAGTTGTATTGTTTTTGAAATGATTCTAAGATTTGTATATTTCGCACGGACACATTCAAAATGGGTACCATCTTATTTCAAAGTGAAAGTCAGCTGGCTAAATTCCTAGCATAAAATTATCTGAAATGAACTTAATTGTTATTAAGAACACATTTTATGATGTTTTTGTGTTAAAGTATTCAGTTGTATTGTTTTTAAAAAAGTTTCTAAAATTTGTTTATTTCACACAGAGACTTTCAAAATGGCTACCGGCTTAGTTCTAAGCGAAAGTCAAGGGAGGTTACTCTAATTGCCTTATTTGCTAGGAATTTTAACAACTAAAGGTGAAAATTACCCATCCTGATCCGAAGCCCAGCAAATACGTGAATCTGTAGATAGTACTGAACCCATTATATATACTATTATTTGTTTTGTGTTTTTTTTTAAATGTTTAAAAACCATAGGTTTAGGTAGTTATTAAAAAAATGTATTTAAAAAGGTGTACTTAGCAAGACAAATATATATATATATATATATATATATATATACATGTAGGCATTATATAAGAATTCAAATATCCAAGATACCCAAAAATAAAAAAAATTAACAACTCTTTCAGTGTATATATATATATATATATATATATATATATATATATATATATATATATATACATATATATATATATATATATATATATAAAGACTGTATTAGGAAGATTTCTTTGGTCATCCTCAAACTGCAATGTAACATTTCTTACAGTTAAATTGATTAGATGTCTCATCTCTTAAGAGCACCCCCCCCTCAACAAAAAAATTTATTTAAAAATTTTTAATTTAAATAAACATGACTGTAAAAACTGAAATATAATCAAAATTTAACAAAACTTTTAAAGAAAATTGAAAATAAAATAAATTTTTTTAGAGAATTTGACATCAAATTTCTGAAAAAAAAAAGACATTTCTTAAGATAATGAGTTTTTCTTTGGTTTTTTTCTTCTTTTTTTAAAATCGGTTTAAAATTTAAAACCAAACTTTTCGGAAATATGAAAAATTAAAATCATTTGGGCAAGGTTTTGTTCAAATCTACAATATAATTTGTTTTGTGTTAGGCTTTGTCTTCCCATGTGTTTAAAATTATTGTTTTTTTTTTTACCTCTGTCTTGTGAGTGTCTCATTTCCATACAAATAAATAAATAAATAAATAAACAAATAAAGGGCAATATTCATACTAGATCTTCAGAATAAAAAAAAATATGTGTACTCGTTTGTTCTGTTGGTAAAAAAAAATGAAAAATAAAAAATAAAAAAATGAAAAATTAAACAATAAAAAAAAAAAACAAAAAAATGATTGAACAAATAAAAAAGAGTAAAAAATAAAAAAGATAAAAATAAAAATAGTAAATGAAATATTTTTTTTATTTTTGTCTTTTTATTTTTAATTTTTATTCTTTGATTTTTATTTTTTATTTTTATCTTTATTTTCTATTTTTCATTTTTATTTTTTATTTGTAATCAAATCTAAATATAGAAATAAGAAATAATATCTTTGTATAAAGCTAAATAAAAAAAATAAAAATATTATCTCATTTTTCATTTTTATTTTCATTTTTAATTTTATTTCATTTATTTCCTATTTTTTATTTTATTTAAAAATTTTTTTCATTTGTACCCCCCCCAAAAAAAAAACAAATAAATAAATAAAATAAAACAGTTGTGCAATGTGGAAATCACATTTAAAAAAGACAATTTTTTTTTCCTAGGTTACTGATAAAAATGTCACAAGTGAAAACCACTGGAAAAAAAAAGTCACATTTAATTCAAATCATGGTCACTTGTAGTTTGTTTGTTTATTCTAATCGACACATTTAAAAAAATGATAATTCTCGAGAAATGGGACATATCCATTATTGTTCATAGGGAGAGTACATAACCCCTCTTTTTAGATGTACTCTGCACAGAGTCAGTATCTCATCGTTGTCACCAAAATGTTGTAATCTAACAAAGGTTACTAAATGAGAAATAACCAAACAGAGGCTGGAAATAAAATGGAATCTTTATAACATTAACAATATACAATACTAGCCAGCGGCATGAAAAAGGAAAACCACTGCTAGTGGTATAAGACTACTCAGTCAGCATGGTACTCCTGTATTTATGAGGATTGCGACATACCCATTATACATAATAGGTAGGGTATTACACACACACACACACACACACACACACACACTCACACACACACACACACACACTCACACACACACACACACATATATATATATATATATTTGATACATCATGTTTAGTGCTGATAATTCCAGAAATTGTCCAATCCCATTTGCACCTTCACCACAGACATTAGGGAGTGACTGTGACTTAATCTTGGTAAATACAAAAGAGAGATGGATCCTGGAAAGGGACTGCTCTTCAGGCCTAAACCCATAAGCAAGGGACCTTAAAACCTGAATCAAAATAGCAGTATAGTATAGATCCTTTATTTCAAGGGTTCATAAAGAAACTAAGGGAACAGTACAGGGGGAAAAAGAAGACAAGGCATGTGTGGGGTCAGAAATGGTAATTCTGGGTGGACATCAGTCCAATAGGGTTATCTTCCTTTGCTGCAGGTGTTCGCCGATAGGTGGCTTGAGTATTTAGGCAGCAGCCCTGCAATTCTGAATTCTCTTCCTCTGAGAACCGACAAATATTTCACATGGTTTAGATATTATCTATTTCATTTGAACTGATTTAATTAAATAAACCTCTTTTTCCAAGTTTTTTCACTTGTCTCTGTTTTTAAGATTAGAATCACATTTTTAATATTTCAGGAAATGTTTAAAAAATTTAAATAAGTAATTAAAAAGAAAATATTGCAAAAAAAAATGAAGTAAAATTAATTATAATTGAAAAATAATGAAAAACCTATAAATGTCATAAAGAAAAAAAACATAATAAGATCCGAGCCCTCCCCAGTTCATTCAAAAACTTTCTAAAAAAAACTTACGACTTTTGTCCCAATAATAATTGTTACCTATAAAAGATCATATATTTAATGTATCAACTTTTATGGGACAAAAGTCCAGGCTGGTCCGAAAGTCTTGTCACCTGTATCATCATGATTATGTCACGCAATCAGCCCGGATATCCATGACAATCTCACACCAACCCTCTCTATCATTCATTGCCCCAGGGAGGTCTTCTGCACAGCATCCAGTATCCTCGTAGAGTTGGTCAATGTAGGTCTTGGTGGGTGGCCCACATTAGCATGTCCATGTGTTGGCTTCCACAGGAGAATGTCGCTTAGAAGTGTCCAGCATGCCTTGTCCGTCTCACTCGGATGGTTTGTGAGATAGGGGGCAGGTGGCCGTACAGCTGTTTCCTTGTGGGGTGCTGTTTCCACGACTTGTTCAAGACCGCACACAGCATTCTTGTGCAGCTCCCAAACAGCTTATTCTCAAGGT
>CM042168.1:41445984-41458484 GCA_023376005.1 Doryteuthis pealeii
AAGACAAGCGTTGTTTCTCACCAGAAAGTATGTCTTCAAAAATCGACTTATATACAAGTATATACGGCGAATGTATGTGTGTTTATGTCTGTGTATGTATGTGTGCATACATCTATGTGTGTGTGTTTGTGAGTGTATGTGAGTGTGTGTTTATGGTTTTCATGTGAATGATCACAACACATGTGCGTGCATGTGTGCACCCGCGTGTATGTGTCTATGTGCGTTTGGGGTTTCTTTTTTATTTCAATGACCACAACACTGCCAATTGTTTTTAAAACATAAATAAATAAAATGAATAAATATATGAATAAATAAGATCTAAAGTATGGTGGCCCAAAAGAGACAGAAATTCATCTATTACGTACCAATTAAATTTTGAACCATTTTCAAAAAAAAAAATTCCTTATAAAAAAAAATTATAATGAGACGCAAAGAGAAGGCAAATATTAAAAAAAAATAACCCATTAAAGACTGGACACTCATCAGCCATTGACACCAATTAATTAAAAATATTAACCAATTTGTTAATTAATTTATAGTAATAATTAACAAGAAAAAAACATCTTTGTATGTGAATTTTTGGTACATAGCGTGAAGATATATTTGGTACAAGTTTTATTAACCTGGCCTCCCACAAAAGTCTTCTTTTTTTAACATGGAGAGCACAACGCACAAACCGAGACTCATGCGATAGCCAGAAGCAAAAAAAAAAAAAGAAAAAAAAAGTGTTCCCGTTGACATTACCCCTTTGAGGGGTGCCTCAAGCACCGGGCAATAAACCCAGACTTTTACCCCATTTAGGCGAGGGGGCAGATACTGCCAGGGGGAACGGTCCCAACCTTGGGACCACGCGATTGATTTTAGCACACTTACCCGATCAGGAGTCGAAGCTCCTGAACCAGGTAAGTATAAGGTGAATAGTATACTTTCTTCGGGAATGTGAGGAATGTACGCAAATGTTTGGTGACGTCACTTCCGATGGTATCGTTGATGTTAACTGAACATTTCAAAGAAACAAAAGTTTAAAATGATAAAAAATATTCTAAATAAAAAACACTATATATATATATATATATATATATATATATATATATATATCGCAGTTACCATTACATCCACCTATTTACTTCTGGATTTAAAAAAAAAACGATTTAAAAGTGCTCAATATGAAGAGCTAAATATACGGTTAAAATCGAATGTTTTAAAATTACCGACTATAGTTTCTTGCAGTAGCACAATTCTTCAGGGACCCTAAGGATTCGCGCTACTGAGAGAAACTATAGTCGTTAATTTTAAAACATTCGATTTTAAACGTGTATATATATATATATATATATATATATATATATATATATATATATATATATATATATATCAAACTCACAATGTTGTTTTAGACTTTCTAAGCATTATATCATGTGATGCGCACTATTCTAAAATCTTTTTCGTTCAATATATATATATATATATATTGTGTATTTTGGCAGCAAGTTATTTTTGGCATGTGCTATTTACTCTTTCTTCATTTTTGGGATCTGTATTTTTTCCAGTCTTCTTGCGATCTTTTTTGAGTCTGGATCCAATTGGTATATAATATTTCCCATACTGTTATCTCGAGCACTTTCGACTGTTTCGCCAGTCATCATCATGGTGTACGCAATTTGGTTTTTAGTTCATTTTTTTAGTTCTGTTATCTATGTTTTTATCAAATTTGGAGAGTCTATTATTTTTTAAGAAGCGGGTGTAAGTTAAGTTTTAGTTATTAAAGATATATATATATATATATATATATATATGTGTGTGTGTGTGTGTGTGTGTATTTGGGTGTGTGATGTATTTTGGGAAACGTTTTTGGTTGTATTAGAAGTATGGAAATATATTTTTTTTTCTCATTATTTATGTAATGGTTATTGATGAGACTAGGCTTTTTGGTCGAATAAATTCATTATAGCCAAATAACGGTTTGTTATGTTTTTTTCCTTTGTATATATATATATATATATATATATATATATATAATATATATGTGTGTGTGTGTGTGTGTGTGTGTGTGTGTGTGTGTGTGTGTCTCTGTGTGTGTGTGTGTGTTGTATGTGTTTAACACTGCAATTGAATACATGTTGAGTTAGGCGAGAAGTGACTACACCATCAATTGTACATATATAATAATTTGCGAACATTCCTGAAGGAGTAACTATTTACATAGTACCACCTTTATTTTATTTATTTTTTTCAATAATGACAATGAACAAGATTGGCGACAGCATTTGTGTCATTCTTTTTAAAAAAAATAAGGAAAATAATTCACCAGGTATTTTCTTTTCAACTAGTCAACCCACCAATCTGTACAAAACAGAAGAAAATTTCTGAGAAATTTTCAAAAAGCTTCATGGAAGAATTTAAAAAAAAAAAAAAAGATTAAGCAAGTTTTTCAGCACTTACTTTGTTTGTTTTTTATTTTCTTATTAGAATAATAATTAATAATTATTATAATTTTTTTCAATTTTGTTTTATCAAGATTTTTAAAAATTATCATATATAGTTCAGTCCAAAGTAGTTTCCTCGTCTTAGGACTAAGGGCAACCCTGTTTGTGAAGTCAGACATAGTTGTGTCCCCCGGATCAGTTTACTATGAATCTATTAATAATAGAGATCCGGTCTCTAATTTTCTGTAACCGAAACTATGTTACTGCTTATATCACAGTCATTTCAGGAATTAAGTTTATCAAAGAGTAATTTAATTTATAGTCAGTATCATTACTACATAAAAAAATATTAAAATTCTATGAAAAATCAATTAATTGTAAAATTTTCTCGACAACTTCGATACTTATTCACCTTTAGATGAATTCATGTTTAAAACTGTTTTTTTTTTTCGAAAATATATTCAGGGAAATATCATTTTACTAGGTCGACCCCACTTATTTCATTTTATGAAACCCGAAAAAATGTATTTTACTCGTACGATTTTAAAATTTTTCTCTAAAGATAAGAGACTGAATAATTAAACCAGAATTTTTAGAAACGTTTTGGAGGTCCTACTGTCGTAAAACAAAACAAATATCTCAGTGGAGTGGAGTCGATATGATGTTTTTAAGTAATTACTTAAAAAAAATATTAAACGTTTGGTTGTTTTATTTTCCCACCCCTTTGTCAATATTTTTCAAAAATGTATTTTTACACCGCCCGGTGGCTTTTTTTTTGCTAGTACTAATGAAAGTGTCTTTACCTTAACTGGACCACAGCTAAGTTATATTGGATAAAGATAAATAAAATAACTAGATTGATTTTTTTCTTTTATTACGGGTCCTGGAAAGATGAATTTGACCCCCTCCTATTAATGTTACTAATATTGATCCCATGTAACAGCCTTAACCCTGCCCGTAAAAAAAAGAAGACTTCTTGTATGCGATGATATTTTTACGGTACTGGTATAGAACTTCCATTAAAAAAAAAAAAAAGACCAACGGTTCTTGGGGTCCCATCGATTGCCACGGGTCCCCTAAGAAACCGTTTGCATCACTGATCCATCGGGTAGGCCCTATGCCTGACTCCCCAGAGTTAAATTGGACATTCCAAAACACAACGGACAACCGAGGGAGGCCGGAGAGTATACGGTCAAAATAGATAACAATGACGAGGAAAGCAGTCCGAACTGAACAATATGTTTCCCTTCATTTGAAATATGGAAAAGAAATTATCATAAAATTTTTTACAATAGAATTTATGGCATGCAAAATATATATCCCTCAATAAATCACCTTATATATATATTATATATATATATATATATATATATATATATATTCAAGGGACCATTCAAAAGTTCAGTGGGTTTGACAATGAAAATAGATTTACGGATTTTAACATCTAATTTCCACCATTTCCTTCGAAGTAGTTTACGTACTCAGATGGTGAACACTCCATATTCGTACAATGATCATGTCACATATGTTGTTAAAATTCAAAGAACCTTTGCCAAGAACCTCGCATATATATATATATATATATATATATATATATATGCGTATATATAGTGTATTTTGGTGTATACACACTGTATTTTACGGTGTGCAAGAGACGTTTTCTCCCTTCTCTCAATGATTTGTGATTACATTTGCATCATACTAACAGGACGTGTAGATATATAGTTAGCTCAGTCGGTAGAGCATTCGGCTAGAAAGCACAATAGTTCGATGACCCTCGTCAGCGTATGAGTAGCAACGAGATCTGTGCGGTAAAGTAACTGATGGTAGGTGTGGCGCTCAACTCAGACGCAAAAACAATCTAGCGCTAGTGAAAACGGGGATAGATGATTGGCTGATACGACTTTAGGCCACCCTGACGACTTACTACTAATCTTTAGAAATTAAATTATTTCTAGTATCTTGGATTATGCAATTAGTAATACCTGTGGATATACCACAGTATGACAATTTAATTATTACAATGTTTGATATATTTACTTAAGAGCTATTGCGAAATAGTTCAATATGTCAAAAGTATAATAATCTTGATTTAAATCTATCTCATTCATTTAAATATTCATTATGGTCGATTGAAACAGATTAGCGTTATACCTTCCTCGAGATTAGCAGCTCTATCTTTTCCCTACTCACTTTCTTTCTTTCTAATTACATTTTTCTGTGTAGCATGTCATTTTTCTACCCTTTCTTTCTTTCTGTAAATTTTCGAGGTATCATTGTAGATTTTAAGCATTTTGCATCATGTGTGGGCTAGCACTGCCATCTTAGGTCTCTCGGGGATAGTTTAATACGGTTCGTCTTACACACCAAAAATACACTGCACCCCCCCCCACACACATATATAATATATATATATATATATATATATATATATATATATATATGTGTGTGTGTGTGTGTGTGTGTGTGTGTAAAATGAAAATGGAAGTGAATCCGACGGTATGTTGAAAAGAGAAATAAGGAAAGAAAGTATTGAATGGATAAAATAGGAGATTTAAATTAATTTAACTTACACGTGTTTCGGTCAGGAGTTTATCCATGTGTACATTATTCTATCTATTATTATTTTTAAATAGCAAAATGAAATGAAATGATAATAATAGAAAAAATGTAGAAATGTCCGTCACACAAAGAAATATCGACCTTCTCAGAGAAAATTAAAAAAAAAAGGATTTATTCTGAGGAAGGTCGATATTTATTTGTGTGCGGAACATTTCTACATTTTTTCTATTATTATTATTTCATTTCATTTTGTTATTTGAAAATGATATTATATAGAACAATGTACACATGGATAAACTCCTGACCGAAACACGTGTAAGTTAAATTAATTAAAATATCCTTTCAATACTTTCTTTCCTTTATTTCTCTTTTCAACCTACACACACACACACACACACACATATATATATATATATATATATATATATATGTGTGTGTGTGTGTGTGTGTGAGTGTGAATGTTTGTATGTATTAGGGTGTTCGGGAAATAATTACGTTTTACCAGTTAGAATACAAAAGTTATGATGTTTTAACAAAGATGGTATAAAAGTAAAGTCTTCGGGGTGGCCTAATGTCGGTATCAGCCAGACAGCGAGGGAGTCTATCCCCTTTTCACTAGCACTAGAGCAAGGAGATTATTTTAGCGTCTGAGTTGGATCGCCACACCTAGCATTAGCTCCCCACTTTGCCGCACAGATGCTACTCACTGAATTGGCGAGGTCGGTATCGATCCAGAACCTTGTGATCCCTAGCCGAACGCTCTATTGACTGAGATAAACCGGCGCTATGAGGGTATAAAAAACAAATTTAAGTTGAATTTTGTTGAATACTATCATGAGAAAGGGTATCACCTTCATTTTCAACGATTGCAGTCCAACAATCCAAAGAAAAGATAAGATCGTGAGGTCGTTTCTTTTTTTTTTTTTGTTATTTTTCTTCCACATCCTCCATTTTCTGCAAATTTAGCACCTAAAGATTTTCATTTTGTTTCGATCAAGATTACATTAGTGGCAAAACATTCAGAAACAAAGAAGAAAAATATCTTTCAAACCATATATATATATATATATATATATATATATATATATATGGTTTGAAAGATCTATATATATATATATATATTTGTTTACAACGAGGGGTGTGACTTAACGGAGAAGGCAAAATATTGAGCGAGTTGCAACGTTGACTGTCGACAAAATGATTAACTGAATAAGTCGGGGTTTTAAATGAATATAAAAGTGCTCAATACGTTTGTAGAGCAGGTTTAGTAAAACCGTATAGTCAAAAAATCTGCCACGGTTTCACCGTTTGGGTCATCAGGACACTCTGCAATTAATGGGTAGACTTTCTGACTATACCATTTTACTATATATATATATATATATATATATATATATATATATATATATATATATATATATATATATGGGAGGAAAACCCCAGAATTCTTTAAACGTGGAATCGAAAATTTGCTTTTCCTTTGGGCTGCAATCTTTGAAAAAATGAAGGAGGCTATTTATGAAAATAGTTAAAGATAATTACTTCACAATCACCCTATATATATATATATATATATATATATATATATATATATATATAGCGCTTATTCAAAGGTTCCTTGGATTTGTCAATATATATTGATTCTAGCATCTAGTTTCCACCATTTCCTTCGAAGTACTCAGATGGTGAATACTATGTAACCGTACGATGACCGTGTCACCTATGTTGTTCAAATTCCTAGAACTTTTGTATGGACCCTTGTATATATACATATATATATATATATATATATATATATATATATATTATATATATATATATATATATATATATATATATATATATATATATATATATTGTTTGTGTTACGAATTCCAAGGTGTTTTGATAGGTTTTCTTCCAATGATTTTTTTATGAATCCTTCTACAGATGTTGGATCTCCGTTCTAGCAACACAATTTTCCCCTTGAGGAACTTTGTTTGCAGGTCAGTACAGATGGTGTGGCCGGCCAGCACGCTCTTGCTGTCGTTCAGCTTCGAGGCCAGCAGTTTCACATTATAATTCTTAAATGACTTTTGGAAGCCCTCGTAATTACCGATGCTCGTCGTCTGGTGCACGGCCAACACAGTGGCCGTGGCGTCGATAACCACGAACCGAGAGATTAACGAATAGGTGACAATCCAGTTGTCATAGCCGGGGCTACCCACAATTAAGTCCGGTATATTCCCAGGGGTAATTTCGGCTCGTGATGAAATAATCCTGGGCGTCCGTGCGGAACAGCTTACCGCGCGATCTGGCGGCGCGCTCTAAGCCGATCGAGCTGCTAGCCTCGTCGGCGGTCAGATTCATCACATTGGTGCGACGGCCAACAACGAACACGGGTCGGGCGGCGAAGTTAACCCGTTCCTGGATTACCTCAAGCGTCCGTATGAGATTATTGTTAAAAACTATGTCCGAGTTCACGTACGAGTAGTAGGTGCTGTTCACATTGCGCGTCACGTACATGTACATGTATTTCAAAATCGGCACCCCCGATTCGCCGACCACGGGGGCGGGCCACAGTTCGCAGTCGGGGCATGTGCACAGCGGGAAATTGTTCGAACTGTCGTTGATGAAAACGATGACCCTAACGTCGCCCTTGAGCGACTGCCAATTGCGCAGCGTATTGGCGTGCACCTGGTCCTTACGATCCTTGCTGTCCCACGTGGTGAAGATGGTGAGAAACACCTTCGACCTTGTCTGGTTGCGATCTGCGTTGGTCCCGTCGCTTCCGTAATTGTGGCAGGACGACGTCGCGTTCGAGAGCGACACATAGCTGTACTCGACCATGGGTAGCGTGGCGTCGCGGTAGAGGCTGAAGTGACCCATGAATTCATTGCTGGGCGTGGTCTCCACGAATTTCATCCGAATGGGGATCTTTTTCAGATACGAGAGCAAAGCAACCGAAGTAATGACGTAGAGGACGACTGTGACCAGCAACGTATGGCTCCGCCTCATGTTTAGATAACAACGAGGCTACACGTCAGATTACTGCAAAGAAAAAGAAGAAAAAAAGAAGAAATTAATACAGAAATTAATCAAGAAGGGTTTTCTTAAAGAAATAATTAAAGAACACAAATATTGTTATGTAGATAAGCACTTAAATGAACAGTTTGGTAAAACTATTTCTTAATATATATATATATATATATATATATATATATATATATATATATATATATACTAGCAAATATATGCACCCTCCGGGTGCAAGTATTTAAGTTTTAATGTAATAGAATATATCAAATTAGAAAGGCTAATGAAACTAAATAAGAATGCAGATAAAATGATTTGAAACAGAGGGGGTATGATTGAAAAATAGAACAACTGAAACTTACACTTCTATCACTCTCGTCTTTCATTACTAAATTTTCCTAATTTAATAACTTAGTTAAAATAGGAAGTAAAGAATAAAATCAGAATTATTTCTTCTCGTTAATCGATTTCTTTTAAGATTATCCTGAGATTTTTGATCATATTCATTAAGATAAAACCATACGATTAAAAATCAATAATATAAGCACATATTTATTAAAATCAAATTTTTAATTTCAATATGCAAATTAGCCTTCCTGTTTACACTGTAAAATGCTATTTTAGTGTATATATAAATACAATTGCATATTATTCATTGTAGATATGATTAACAGTATTATTAATGTAAAACAATTTTATTAGGGATTGAGGTTTAATAAAAAACAAAATCATGGAGAATGTGACGTCAATAACTAAAGGGAATTGTGACTTGAGTAGTGATATAGTTTCGGTTACAGACAGAAAAGCAAACAATCTCCATTATAATAAGATATATATATAGTGTGGGATTGGCACTGTTTCAGCTTTTACTGGAACGGAATGCCAAAGTGCAGTATTATTGGGAGAGTGCTCAATATAATATAGAGCTATTATATAATATAGTAAAAGATGAATATATAAAGGTTTTATGTATTTAATGACATAGGAACAGTCACGACCATTGGTTTCATGCATGCGTAACAGCAAACATTCATCAGGTGACGTTGGGATTTTAAGTTCAATAAATGTGTGTGTATGTGTGTGCGTGTGTAACATTTTATATATTCATATATAACAGAATTAATATATATATATATATATATATATATATATATATATATATATATATAATTTTATATATTGATATGTGTGTGTTAGAATAATACAATCTTAACAAAGAGGATTTGATTGATATACAAATCTACACACACACACGCGCACACAAATATATATATATATATATATATATATATATAGTGTGTGTGTGTGTGTGTTTGTGTGTGTGTATGTGTGTGTATAGATGTATACATACACACATATACACATAATAATATATACATATATATGTATATATTTACCAACCCCACCACACGAGCAGGTTGTGACACAAGTTCAATTTCTTAAGCAAGTTTAACAGGTTTTGGATTCAGTTATCCTTCTCCTAGTCTGGTTACCTAGCCATGGTTAAAGAGTCCAGTTTGCTCTGCTATTACCCATAAATGGAGGGAGAATTGGATTCATACCTTTTTCAAGGGTATTAGGGCCATGTGAAATGCAAGCAACTTCTTCCAGGAATTAAACTCGTGTTGACGAGTCAATTTCCTACGGCGCTAACCATTAGACCACGCGCCTCCACACACACACACACACACACACACACACACATATATATGTATATATATATAAGTCGTCGGGGTGACCAATAATCCTCTTTTCACTAGCGCTAGACCAAGGAGATTGCTGAGGTGGAGCGCTTTACCGACCATCAGCTCCTTATTTTACTACGCAAAACCCTGTGCTACTCATACGATGAGTTGGCAAGGGCCAGTATCGAACAAGGAACCTTGTGTTTTCTAGCTGAACGCTCTACCGACTGAGCTAACCCGGCCCTATATATATATATATATATATATATATATATATATATATATATATATATATATATATATATATATATATATATATATATATATATATATATATATATATATATATATATATATATATATATATATATATATATATATATATATATATATATATATATATATATATATATATATATATATATATATATATATATATATATATATATATATATATATATATATATATATATATATATATATGCCATGGTCAAATCCAGATTACTGGACCAAGTGGATTATCTTTTATCAGGTAAGTGGGAGTAGTAGGTTAGGCATGTGCTCGTCTTGTGATAAAAACCATCACATGATATTGGTATTAATATTCATTTCTTAATCCGATCGCTTTAAAATTTGAGATGTATTTATTTAAAGAAGATCAGATGAACGTCTACAAGAACTCTTACTACAAATCCCTTTAACTCTTCTAAATTGGTAGCCTGCCCTGTCAGCTGGGGCGTTAGAATGCACCGACTGCACCTCTGCAGAGGGGTAAGACTCCCCCAAATGGGGCCACCTGTTGGTTGTGGGTGGCGACCCTTGATGCTCAAAGATGGAACCCAGGTTGTTGAGCAGTCCATGACATGCAATATTCCGTCTTTACTGGGGCTAGACGGGCGGTCGGAGAGGCCCCCTCCGATCAATCGACTGGTCACGTAAAGCCCTAGCACCTATATGACTGCCCCAACCATATTGCCCTTATGGCAAGCTCCAACCCCTTTTTATCATATGGGTGCTAGAAGGCGTTAGCTGAGCATCTACATGTCCTGGGAATGATATTAAACTGTATCTGATGGTGAGGTTCCAGTTTTGGAGGTTTGGGGAATTTGGAGCACCCCTTCATCACCATTGCTCCCTGGTCCACTCTGACCCGGAGTGGTAGTACCTAATAGGGTCCCATCTATGGGTTAAATAGAAAAACAGGAATTTATAACAAAATTGATTATCCATTAAGAATAAATTTATTTCAAAACTTTCTCGGCATTAAATGACCCACTGTGGTTGATATGCCGTAAAACAAACCAAACCAAATTTGTAGCTACTTGGGTTCTTTTCTACTAAAATTATACGAGCGTGAGTCAAAAAGTAATGCCATTTTGTTTAGGACAGGTATAATTACCAACAGGAACATTATCATACATAGAAATGAAGTTGGTCCTCTGTGGATCACATCCCTACTTCTCCACATAGATGATTAAAAAAGTAATGTCATTTTGTTTAGGACAGGTATAATTACCAACAGGAACATGTATCATACATAAAAATGAAGCTGGACCTCTGAGGATCACATCCCTAATTCTCCACATAATCACCGTTTCTTTCAATAGCAATATTTCACCTTCGAATGAGAGCAGTGTCCCTGCCCCGTAAAATTCTGTTGACTGTTCTTTGAGCCACTTCTTCACTACAAATGTCACTTCCTCGTCACTGGAATAATGTATGCCACAAATTGGCCACATGAAAGAGGGCATTACTTTTGACTCACCCTCATAATTTAAAAGAAGGATAAAAATATGTAAATTAACTCTTTGCTTACTTTAAACTGCTCACAGTGGCTCTCCCACCACAGCCGTAAGCAAAGAAAAAAAATTGATGGTTAGTTCACTATAACTGAACAGAATGACTCAGATTACAATAACATAAGACTTTATTTGGTGCTATTCGCAGAATTGCGTCCCAGCCTCCTACCTTAAAAAAATGCTAGGCGGTGATAGCTGAAAAAACACACCAATTACTAATGAGTTCCCTAGCTGAAGTGGTGCCTGCTGTATATGAAAAAATAATTTGTCGATTGAAGGCGTTTTTATCGACTTTTTTTTTATTTAGTGGTTTGAAGGTTTCTCACCTTAGCTAAATAACGGACCATTCCGTTTTTTATTATGAAGAAATAAAGGGAAGAAAAAGGATTCACTATACAAAAAAAAAAATATAAGAAAGAAAGAAAGAAAGAGAGTAAGGGAAAGATAGGGAGAGGTGATGAGCGCACAGAAGCGATAACGCTAATCTTTTTTAATCGAACATAGTGAAAAGATGAAAAGAAGGCTCTAGAATTGACAAGAAGGGTTCATGAGTTCTAGAAGGTTCCCGAGTTTGACAAGAGATACCTGAAGAAGGCCGGAGAGAACATCGACTAAAACAGTGTATAGATAACAATAATGATGTTAGAATAATCCAAATAATAGAAATTATCAAGCCTCATCTAAAAAGAAATTCTGAGAAATAATGTGTCGAGTGTCGTTGTTGCCACAGCCACACTACCTACTTTGTGGAGTCAATTTCGACAAGTGGGGTAGTAATAATAGACCCACTTGGGCCACTTTCAAGATTTTTTGTTTAGTTTTTGACGATTCATTTTAAGTGAGATGCTTATCTCTGTCGCTCTGTCTCTCTCTGTCTCTCTCTCTTTAAGATTGTAGGTTAGTTGGTCAGTCAGATTGAGTCGGTGGGCGAAAAAATAGACTGACCATGACACTATGAACTCTTTAAGTGGTTTGAACATAGACACTTACTCAATATGCCAGTTCAGTGAGAC
>CM042168.1:41465984-41473484 GCA_023376005.1 Doryteuthis pealeii
ACGCCTCTACCATAGTAGGTAAGGGGACGTTGATTGACTAGTAAACAAACCAGGCCGTAAGCTCTTCGGCGAAGTGAATAAGATTTTGGATGTTTGTTTTTTAGAAGCATTGTTGAATAAATTATTATTTATATTTTGCTAATATATATATATATATTATATATATATATATATATATATATATATATATATATAAATCAATCAAAAAAACAAAATTATGACTGAAGAAACAATATATCGAAATATATTTATATTCTAAACAAGGTATACATCCATTTATTTATAATACGTGATACTGGATATGTACAAATATATACGCAAATCTCTGTATGTACATTTGAGTTCTCAGTTTTGGTTGAATCCTATCAAAGTAACACTTGATATCATCAACTTGAAACACTAACACTTTAAATGTGTTAAAAAATTGAGTCTAAATATTTTTTTAAGTTACAATCAAGAACGTATAAGACAATGTCTTCGGCATAAAATACTCCAACAAGGGTTGACATGCCGTAAAATACAACCAACCAGCCAACCTAAATGAAGAGATAAACTTTGACAAGTAGGAGGGAGATTGGTAGGGTTAATGGGGGTAAAGGGGGTTAAGTTTTCTCATAATGTGTATTCAAGATGTAGGTGAGTGGTATATTGGTCGGAAACGGATTCGTCGACCCGAGTTCAAATCCTGGATGGGATTGCTTGCATTTCCCATAGTGCTAATGTTACATAATTGTTAGTAACCTAACACTTATTTACAGTAGTGTAGAAACCAATATGGCTGTTATAAGTTGCAGCCGGTGGCCTTGAAGGATTGAGTGACAAGGCTTGACTTCATCCTGATCCTTCCGGTGGATACCGTGAGAATCGGCGAAGAAGACCCTCTTCCGGTTTAGATTAGAAAGAAAGTTTAGTCAGTATCACCAGACCACGAAGGTGGTAAGTCGTGTTAAGCGCACGGCCGACTCAATCTGCGCAGGTAGTCTGGTGGGGATTTCGGAATAAATTATGATCAAAGCAAGTCGAAGTCTTGTGTTATTATCTAAAAACTACCAATAACACGTGGCTTCTGATAAAGAGAAATCCCCATGGAAGACCAGACACGAAGTCCCCAAGACGAAGTCCAGACGCTAGAAGAAGAACGTAAGATACTAAAGATGAACAGAAGAATAATAGAAGGAAAGAGAGTATACAACATTAATACCCTTGAGAAACGTATGCATCCAACTCCTCGAGCTATGGGTAAAGAGTAAGACAGACTCGGCTCTTTAACCTTGGCTAGGCAACCGGTTTAGAAGAAGGAAAACTATGAATTCAAACCTGTTAAACTCAGCTTAAGAAATTGATATATCCTGCATGTGCGGAGGGGTTGGTATATATATATATATATATATATATATATTTATATTGAAAGGATAAATAGATAAAGAAAATATTGAATGGATAGAATTAATTTAATTTCAGTTACCAACACGTGTTTCGGCCAGGAGTTTGTTCATGTACACATGTAATCTATTTATTATTATTCTAAATACAAAATAAAATGATAATAATAGAACAGTATAAAAGACTACAAAGAAAAACGGCCTTCATCAAGGTAAAATGTTTGATATTTGAACGGTCAAAATTCAAAATTATTTTTTTCCGAACACTTAAAAATTCTCGGTATATTGACCGTTTTAACTTCAAATATCAATCATTTTACCCTGATGAAGGCCATTTTTGTTGTTGTATAGTTAAATATTTTATAATTTTCTATTATTATTATTTCATTTCATATCTAAAATGATAATAAATAAAATACATGTGTACATGAAAAAACCCCTGGCCGAAACACGTGTTGGTAACTTAAATTAAATCAATTTTATCAATTTATTGTTTATTCCTTTATTTATTTATCCTTTCAACATATCGTCGGATTCATTTCCATTTTCAACTTTTTATATATATATATATATATATATATAATATATATATAAAGATAAATCTGATGAGTCAGACGAACCTACTAAAAGTTTCGCTTAATGCTCTTCGGGGCTGAAGAGCATTAAGCGAAACTTTTAGTAGGTACGTCTGACTCATTAGATTTGTCTTTATTATTTGCTCTACTTAGGTATTGAGCACTTTTTACTTATTAGCTTTAGTCTCCTGGGGGTTTTGTATGAATATATATATATCTTATATACATATATATATACATATAAATTGTTTTTTCTTTTGGCCAAATATTGTACCAATATATTATTTTTTGTTGGTACGATTATCTTGGTCTTTTCTTTTTTCCAAAAAATATTTTCTCCCCGGTTGATGTTGGTAGTATATTTTTACAATCAAACTACTTGCTGTTTTTTTCTCACCGCGAGGGATTTACCAATAAGTTTGGTATATTTATATATATATATATATATATATATATATATATATATATATATATATATATATATAATGCGTATTCAATATCATGTTAAGAGATAAATTTGCTTTTTTTACCATTGCGTAGAGCATTATGAGTCGACCGTGAGAAGAATTCTTAAATTGAATAGATAAACCAAAGTCCAGTTTATGGGCTGCAACGTACCAGGCTGAGTCAATTCCTCTGCAATATTTTGATACGTGCTAGTTTGCGACGCGTATATCACGTGACTTAAGCTGTTCAAGCCCTTGTAGGTACCCGATGCGTTTGGTAGTATCATGATAGTTGTGTTACATAATTCATGAGCAATTATAAATTATGAACGTACCTGTAGTTAGAATATTCTAAAAAAGTTCGTTAGATTTAAAATCGGAGCAGTTCAAACCCTTGCGGTTGGTAGTATCATGGTAGTTGTGTTACATAATTTATGAGCATTTAAAAAATATGAACGTACCTGTAGTTAGAATATTTTAATAAAGTTCGTTAGATTTAAAATCGTAGGTGGGGAATTTTCCATACCCGTTGGGATTATGAGTGGCATGAAGATGATCCCAACTGACCTTCCGGTAAAAAGCGCGTGGGAATAATTTTTAGTTTAGTTAGATCAGATGCGAGTCGGCATCTTTTCAGAGATTATGTCTCATAGGGTTCGAAACTCACCCGAGACGGAATCAATGGGCAGGTTTGTAAATAAAAGCTTGATCAAGAAACAACAAGTCTTGTTGTGTTTATTAAATTTTAAAACAAGCAATGTCCGGCCCAGCACAAAGCAGAATCAACGAAGAACCAACCCTTAAAAGTTGCCCAGACGAGTAAGCAGAATTATGGTAAGCTTTCAGAGAGAGAAAAAAGGATGACACTGTTAGACAAAAAATTGTGAGTTAGTTTAAGATTATTTGGATTTTTGGGACTGTTGTCCTCAGCTTTTTTTTGCTATATACACATAATTTCGGTCAATGTGCCCTCTGACCTTCCTTAGGTGTGGCTTGTTGAACTTTGTAAAATTCTTTATCTTGGGATCCATTGGTGTAAATGTAATGAGAACGATATACTCTGGTTGATTAAATAAAGATTTGGTTTGGTTTGTTTTACGGCATATCAACCTCAGTGGGTCATTTAATGCCGATAAAATTTTGAAATAAATCAATTCTTAATGGATAATACAATTTTATTTATCAACTCATATTTTTCTATTCAACCCATAGATGGAACCCTAACAGGTACTACCACTCCGGGTCAGAGTGGACCAGGGAGCAATGGTGATGAAGGGGTGCTCCACATTCCCCAAACCTCCAAAACTGGAACCTCACCATCAGATAGAGTTTAATGTAATTCCCAGGACATGTAGACCCACAGCCACCGCCTTCTAGCACCCATATGATAAAAAGGGGTTGGAGCTAGCCATAAGGGCAATAGGTTTGTGAAAGAATCCTCAGTATTGTAAGTTCCTTCGTCAATGGTTGCAAGTGGACTATGAAAGGATCAGTGTTTAAGTAGTGAATCAGCCGAACATTATTATGGCTGTTGATTGACGGGGAAATAGACCACGTGACTCCGCCTAGTCTATAAATTTAGGTTGGGAATTGTAGCACACCTTATATTCAAAAATATTTCAACACCCAGGACACTAAAACCCCCAGCCCCCGCCTTCTTGCGCATATTTAATAAAAAGTTGGCAGTTTGCCATAAGGGAAATTGGGTTCGGACAACCATATAGGTGATAGGGGGTTGACGTGGCTAGCCGAGTAATCGGACCGATTAATCTCCGACCACTCGTCTAGCCTAAATGAAGGTCAAAGTAGAGTGTTGCATGTCATGGACTATTCAGCCAACAATATTCCCTCTTTAAGAATCCCAGGTCGAATTTGGTAAATGTATCTGAAACTGTCGAATTGTGCCTCATGTTACTAAAATATTGCAAAACTTTTGACTCACCCACGTAGATGACTTGTACGGGTCCCATCTATGGTTTAAATAGAAAAAATGAGTTTTTAAAAATGTTTAAATATTGAGTTAAAAAATAAAGATTGAGTAAAATAAATAAATAAATTATAACTTTTAAATACCCATCAAGAATGAATAAAACAAATGTCTTCAGCATAAAATACCCAACAAGGGTTGACATGGCGTAAAATCCAACCAAAGAAAAATATGTTGAATACCCATCAAGAATGAATAAAACAAAATGTCTTCAGCATAAAATAACCCAACAAGGGTTGACATGGCGTAAAATCCAACCAAAGAAAAATATGTTGAATACTCATCAAGAAAGAATAAAACAAAACGTCTTCAGCATAAAATAACCCAACAAGGGTTGACATGGCGTAAAATCCAACCACCCAACCAGCCAACGTACATGGTGTTTCATTACTAGATTCTTTTGATCAGGAGTTGGGTATAACTGTATTCCAGTAAAAAAAATCGAATTTCTGTCAAATAGGTTTTAGATTGTGCCCAAGGCTGTACAGAGTATATGTCTAACAGCTGTGAAACCGAAGTCTTTGCGGTTGTGTTTTAGTCAAAAATACTACCAACTGCACCTCTGCACAGAGGTAAGACCCTCCCCAATGGAGAAGCGTTTGCGCTCTATCTCATGACTCTTGGATTGGCTCCCTCATCGTTCTTGTACAGAGAGGTGAGAAATGAAAGACAGGGAAGAAGAAAGTAAAGAAGGGGAGAGGAGAAAAGAAAGAGACAGAGAGAGGGAGGAGAGAAGAAAGAAAGGAGAGAGAGAAAGAGAGAGGAGGGAGAGAAGAAAGAGAGAGGAGAGGAGTGGAGAGAAGAAAGAGGGGAGGAGAGAGAGAGAGAGGAGAGAAGAGAGAGGGAGAGGAGGAGAGAAGAAAGAGAGAGGGAGGGAGGAGAGAGAAGAGAGAGGAAGAAGAGGGGAGAAGAGAAGAAGAGGGGGAAGAAAGAAGAAGAAGAGAGGGAGGAGAGAGGAGAGAAGAAAGAGGGGAGGAGAGGAGAGAAGAGAGGGGAGAGAGGAGAGAAGAAAGAGGGAGGAGAGGAGAGAAGAAGAGGGGAAAGAGAAGAGAAGAAAGAGAGAGAGGAGGAGAGAAGAAGAGTGAGGAGAGGAGTGGGAGAGAAGAAAGAGGGAGGGAGAAGAAAGAAGAGAGAGGAGAGGAGAGGAGAGAAGAGAGGAGAGAGGAGTGGAGAGAAAAAGAGGGAGGAGAGGAGAGAAGAAGAGAAAGGGAGGAGAGAAGAAAGAGGGGAGGAGAGGAGAAAAGAAGAGAGAGAGAAGAAGAGAGAGAAGAGAGGAGAGAGAGAGAGAGAGAGAAGAAGAGCGAAGGATCAAGTGTTGGCTTTTCTCTTCTCTTACAACCACAGCCCTGTCAGCTGGTACTGTAGAGCACACCAACTTCTACATTGTTAAGGGGTAAGACCCTCCATAATGTGGCCAAACATGTCTTATTACAGAGTTTATATTGTGCACAAGGCTATAGCAACTGGGGTCTTTGTGAACATACTGAGGTGAAAATTACAACCGACTTACAACACAAATACATCAAATACCCCACAAGGCCATCCTCAAGGGCAAAAGGGACATGAGAAAGAACCACAACACAATGTCATCAAATTCTGACTAGATCTTCAGCTGCAGCCGCTGCGAATGTGCACGCCAGTTCCAAATTGGCTTTAGCAGTCAACGCGGACCAGCCTCTTCTTAATCTTCGTTCAGGGAGCCAAGGAAAGATGGCTGATGCTGCTGCTATGATGATGATGATATTAGTTTAATTAACTTATCTTAATTTTGAATCTAGAAAAAGGACCGTCATCAGAACTAGCCCTTCCTGTCTAAAAAGCAAAAATAAATAAGTAAATAAATAAATCTATGAGAAGGAAAGTCAAACGTTTCCTGTTTGTTTCTTTCAAATTTCATGTAAGAGCTACTGGGTTATCTATAGATTTTGCAGGCCGGAAATACCCCCACCCTCCACCCACTAGTCACATAATTCTTGCTTTTCCTTAAAACCGAATTTTTATTGCTTAGTGAAGGTGAATTTGAGACGGGACCGCAACAAATTGATGCCATCCAGATGTGCCATTTTTGGCCTTGAAAAACAAAAATAGGGGGTCGTTTGTCGTCTCGAGAGGTCAATATTTTAGAAATAAAATCTGGTGAACACAATACCAATGATAAGACAAATAAGTTCAGAGGTTTTTTTTTTCTTTTCGTATTTCAGTTTTTCCTTCGTTTACTAATTGGGGCGTCAACATCACCTTTTCTAAACGTCAACGAATATCATTACAGTATGCCTAGGGCTCAGTTGGTAGAGCGTTCGGCTAGAATCACAAGGTTCTTGGTTCGATACTGGTTCCCAACTCAGCGTATGAGTAGCGCAGGGATCTGTGCGGTAAAGTAAGGAGCTGATGGTGTGTGCGCCACCTCAGATGCTAAAACAATCTCCGCTAGCGCTAGTGAAAAGGGATAGACTCTCTCGCTGTCTGACTGATACCGACATTAGGCCACCCCGACAACTTTACTTTACTTTACTTATGTCTCAACTTACGAGTTTTCCGATTTCATATCTTTTGTAAGTCGGTCAATTTTTTGCTTTGTGTTGAGAGCAAAAATTTGAGGTATGAGCGAGCTTCAGATACACTTATGTTAATAAGTTCACTGAAAAACATTTAAATTTCCAAATTTATTAATCCAAAGAAAAATATTTTTTTTTATAAAAGATATAAAATATTTTAAAAATATTGTATACCTAACAAGAATGAATAAAACAAAAACATGCTCGGCATAAAATAACCCATCAAGGTTTGATATGCCATAAAATCCAATCAATCAACCAAACAAACATATTAGTTGGTTGCAATTCGAAAATAAGTTAAACGGACCAAAAAAAGAAAAGAAGATTTTAAAAAAAATCAATATATGGTTTAGGCGTGTTTATTTGTTTATTTTTAATGTTAATTGTTTTTTTGTCATTGCTAATTATAGACATTATGACATAGGCGTCACTCGGTCTGCACAGTCACTGGGATGTTTTTTGTTTTATTGAATTTTATTTTATCTATTTTCCGAATTTATGCAGCCATTCAACTATTTCTCGTTGGAGGATATTTATACATAATAGCAAAAAAAA
>CM042168.1:41480984-41485984 GCA_023376005.1 Doryteuthis pealeii
TCTCAGTTATTTCATATCTATCTATCTATCTATCTATCTATCTCAGTTATTTCATATTTATCTATCTATCTATATCTATTTCATATATCTATCTATCTATCTATCTAATCTATTCATATCTATATCTATCTTCTATTCATATCTATCTATCTATCTATCTATCTCTCTCTCTCTCTCTCTCTCTCTCTCTCTCTATATATATATATATATATATATATATATATATATATATATATATATATATATATGTGTGTGTGTGTGTGTGTGTGTAGAAGGGAATGAACAATCCGGGAATTTATTGCTACGAACAAATACACAGTGCGTGTGTGTGTGTCTCTGTGTGTGTGTGTGTGTGTGTGTGTGTGAGAGAGAGAGAGAGAGAGAGAGAGAGAGAGAGAAGCTCAAAACCCACTCAATACACACAATAATGTTTGAAGTGTGACACATGAGGATGTTGGTTATATCACTTCCGGTAACTGACGTACAGGTTAGACGCACAAGTAGGCTCGTCTCAAGCGCACAGGAGACTATGATGCATAAATATCAATTTTATGATATTAATAAGTTAATGGCCTAGGTGTTCCCACCCCCTAAAAATACGCAAACTTTTTTTTCGATGCGAAAAAAAAAAAAAATATCCCCCTCCCCAAGAGATTGAGCACTTTGAAGGGGCTTTCGCTGACGAATGCCAACTAAAGCGTAAACGCAACGCTCTCCTATAAAAAGGGATGGAGCACTCTATGGCGACCCTTACATACATACAGATGTGTGTATTAAAACAGTTAAAATCCCCTTCGCATTCTGTGGGTAACGATAGCCAAGAGGTTAAGCTGCTGCTGAAACGATCGGATTTCTATTCCGGCTGTAGGTAGCTCACAAAATGTCTAGCCACACTGAAGAGACTTGATAATTCGAAACACGTGTCTGTGGATGACTATATATATATATATATATATATATATATATGGAGGCACATGGTGTTATAGAGTCGTAGGAAATGGACCAGAGTTCAAATCCTGGAGGGGCTCGCATTTTAGATATCACTAATATCCTTGGGAAAGGTATGCATCAGATTACTCTCCTTCCAGATATGGATAAATAGTACATAGGCTAGATGGGCGGTCAGAGAGGCCCTTTCTGAACAATCAAGCCCTAGCATCTATATGATTTTTCCAACCGTATTGCTCTTATCGCAAACCCCAACCCCTTTTATCATATATATGTTAGAAAGCGGTGGCTGAGGGTCTTAGTGTCCTGGTTATGACGTTCAACTGCGTCTAATGGTGAAGTTTCATTGGGGAGTGTTGAGTACCATTTCATTGTCATTACTCAGGACCACTCCAGTCCAATTCGGAGTAGTATTACATGTTAGGGTACTACCTATAGATTAAGTAGACAAAAACAAGACTTAGAATGTGTTTTAAAAGAGTTAAAAAAAGTTGAAAAGTTAAGATTATGTAGAGTCAACGCCTTACATTATGATATCTATTAATAATGGAGATTGTCTGTATTTCTGTCTGTAACAAAAACTACGTCATAGCCAACGTCACAGCTTACGTCACAATATTATTATGCTATATACACCCAAAATTTGAGTAAGCAATTTTAAAAAATTGTTTTTTACTCTCGTCCTTTTTTTACAGTAACAAGTTAACTAAAAAGTTTACAAATAAATAAATACCTACGATTTTGCGTAAAATTGATGTGGAAAATATTCAAAATAATTGTTTGATTATTACATGCACACAACATTTTATTTGAGAGGGACGGGGCTCAGTTTAAATTTCAAATTGTTTTATTTTTTTACTCCTTTAATAAATATAAGGATTTTGCTTACTTATGATACAAACCCTCTGACATTGAATTTTTAACTCCCACCCTCTCAGCAGGCAATGTTTTTCAAACATTATTTTTTTCTGTTGCTAGTATATATAACGGATCTTATAATTTCTTCGCTGCATTTTTTTTTGTTTAATACCCTGTCCGGTGGCAAAAGCTGCTTGGTAGCGCTGGTAGTGGCAGTCCAGCCTTAGCAACCGAAACTGTGTTATCACTACTAGTTGGCAGCTGATGAGGGCAGGGTATCGCACGTGCTATCACACGTTGTATGACGAAAAATAAAAAAATGTCTATCTATTTGTTCTTATCTATCTATCTATTTTAATATGTTTATATATATATCTCTAACAATGACTTACATTATACTATCTATCTGTGGAATGAAACTTGTGCGTGAGATATTTTAAGTGGAAAGAGGCTGCACAGACCCCAGTGCACTATCTTGGCTGTCCTGCAGGTAGTCCAGTGGCAGGGGAAAGTCCGAGGCGACTGGGCTGCCGAGCTGTTGCAGGGTGCTGTCTCAGGTAGTATTGAGTACTATCTATCTATCTATCTATCTATCTATCTATCTCTTCTCATTATATCAGTCAGTTCATATCTCTCTCTCTCTCTCTCTCTCTCTCTATATATATATATATATATATATATATATATATATATATATATAATATATATATTGAATTGTTGAAAAGCCTTCGTGTATCCCCCCTTTATTTGATATTTTATCCCTTAATAAAATATTCTCCCTAATTACATATGATTCCTCCACTTTTAGTGATATATATATAAATAGATATATTATATATATATATAATAATATACCTCAGTAGTTTATAGTATCAATCTATCTGAGTCTGTACATAGTACCTATATATCTGATTCTGTTTATAGCATGTACGTATGTATGCATACATCTATCTATCTATCTATCTATCTATATATATATATATATATATATATATATATCATATATTAGTATGTTCATATCTATCTATCTATCTATCTATCTATCCATCTATCTATCTATCTTAGTCTTTTCTTATCTATCTATCTATCTATCTATCTATCTGAGTCTGTTCATATTATCAATCTATTATTTGAGTCTGTTTATAATATCTATCCAAGTCTGTTCACACCAATCAATCAATCAATCAATCTATCTATCTATCTATCTATCTATCTATCTATCTCTTTTTTTAGACATAGACTGACAATAACTGCAATAAAGATCAGTTCAATTGCTATAATTTGCTGACGTTGAAAAAGTGAGTAAAAAATAAAAAATAAAAAAATGAAAAAAGTATGGGGGCGCGAAAGCATCAAAATATGAAAATCAGCGAAAGAAGGGAGGAGATAATAATGAATGTTTCCAATGATGTCTTTAGGCATCGAAGGTCGAAATAAATGGGAAGAAAATAATCTGATAATGGTAATCAGTGCATCGATATTTACACCTGAAAACAAATCAATTGAAATTGTGTTATTCCAACTGTCCCATAATTATTGTTCGATTTAGTGTATGAAATATAAAGGAAAATGTCACAGCTATTATGGGAAAAGGGCATTGATTTATTTTAGGATACGATAAAGACACAAACACAAAAAATAAGTAAAAAATGAGCCAAATAGATATATTTATAATTTAATGATGCTTATATCTACCAATATATTGATACAGATGAATTAATAAAAATTATTTCTACCAATATATTGATACAGATGAAGTTAATAAACATTATTTCTACCAATATATTGATACAGATGAAATTAATAAAAATTATTTCTACCAATATATTGATATTCATGAAGTTAATGCAAGTCATTTCTACCAATTTATTGACACACCTGACGTTAATAACAATTATTTCTACCATTAATCATAAATTATTTTTTTAGTACTCACATTTTAGAATGCGTATAACACTTTTCCTGTCAATTCTCCTCCTCCCAGCCTCCGTACCCCTTAATATACTAACTTGAAAAAAAAAAAAAAAAAAAAAAAACGGAACCCCTAATGATGCCGAAAGTACTCGGGATACCAACTTGGTGGACTAATTTACGGATTCCATCCAAATGTTAAAATGATCATAAAAATTGTTAAACAGGAGACGTGCCTTTTGTTTGATTCTACAGACACACAGACACACAGACACACACACATATATATATATGTTATATTTATATGTCAAATCATCAGGGCCATGTCATCCACCCCTTTTAATTTTTCTGAAATTTTGTACAGGTGTAGACTAGGTTAAAATTAGACAATCCCCCAAATTTGAGCTTCAAATTCGAAATATTCACCGAGTTATGTCGATTTTAAACTCGAAAAATTTGAGGTGGGGGTAGAGAAAAATGGCGACATTTTGTAATCTATTTTTGTCTATAAAATGTGTTCTAGAGCTTCCCTACTCCTAAAATTGGTTTATAGAAGTTTTTCGATCTGAAGAATCCAAAAATGTTATCAAAATAGACATAAAGTTAACCCTTTAACGTTATTAATGATTTTTGATTTTTTCAATACAAGATCGATAAGTGAAAAAATCAAAATGTGACACCACATATAATTTTCTTTTTCCTTTAAATTATTATTCTACATATATTGAACATTATTTGTACCAAAAATGGAGTTTGGTTTTTGCTTACAAGCGAAGTTACAACATCAGTTAAGATTTGGCACTTTTACGTACAGCCATTGAATAAACACCATATGGAGCAAAATAACTGTCAGAGTTCGATAGAAATTATCAGGATTATGTTGGTGGTTGGATATATTTAAAATAATAAACAAACAATATATTTCCCATGTATTAATCATATTGCCTGCAAAATTCTGACAATATACAACCGTCAATATTAGCACCACATTTCATTTTAGAATTGAAAATTGGAAGGTAACAAAAATGATAACAATATCCTTGGTACCACCAATTTTCCCTGTGAAATTTACCCCCCTATATTTAACACAATAAAACTTGCATGAAATTAATATTATCTTGAAAATTTTTTCCATTCAAAAGAAGAAACCTTAAACAAACTCCTGATGATTTTAGAAAGTTTTTTCAGTTGAAGAAATAGTGGAAATTATGATTATGTTTTCATTTTTGCACCGTTAAATCAACTGAATTTTAACGTATGTGTGCTTCGTGTGTGACTCGAAA
>CM042168.1:41490984-41500984 GCA_023376005.1 Doryteuthis pealeii
TATGATGTTGTAACCCAAATTATATCAAAATTGAATATAAACAATTTTAAAAGGCAGTGTATAAACATTAATCTTAACATATATATATATATATATATATATATATATATATATATATATATATATATGAGGAATGGAGCACTCTGTGACGGCCTTTACACACAAAGCGATGTGTGTATTAAAACAGTTAAAATCCCCTTCCCATTCTGGAAGTGAAGACAGCCTAATGGTTAAGGTACCGAACTGACACCCAACCGACCGAATTTCAATTCCGGTTGTAGGTAGCTTACAAAATGTCTAGCCACACTGAAGAGACTTGATAAGTCGAAAATACGTGTCTGTGGATGACCCTATATATGAATAGATTTTTGGTACAGGAGAACTTATATAATATTAAAAGTGGAGGAATCATATGTATATAGGGGGTAATATTTTATTATAAAATAAAATATAAAATAAAGGGAATACGAAGGCCTTTTCGATCGGTACTTTTTCAAGTATACATACCGGTGACGAATATATATATATATATATATATATATATATATATATAGGGTATTAGCGCTAAGTGAAATGCAATTACCACATCCAGGATTTGATATATATATATATATATATATATATATATATATATATTATTATTATTATTATTATTATTATTTTTGCTTGAAGGAAATTACAATGCGTATATCGCATAAAATTCGATAATTATAGAAAATAATCATGACAAGTTAATCTAGGCAAGGGATCGTTCGGTGTGTAGAACATCGTACAGACTGTTTCGACTTTATTAAGTCTCATCAGCGATGTATACTAACTATTTCCCTCCGATAGAAATCGAAACCGGGACTTCAGCAAGCATAGTCAGATACCATACTGCTTCGGCCACGATGCACAACGGAAATCCCTGCGAAATTAACCTGTCAATGATACTAGTACGCCTCTACCATAATAGGTACGGGGATGTTGAGTGAACAATAACAAACCACAGGCCTATGCTCTTCGGCGAATGGAATAAGATTTTTGGATGTTTGTTTTTAGAAGCATTGTTGGATAAAGTATATATTATTATTTATATTTTTACTTGAAGGCATTTACAATGCGTATATCGCATAAAATACGATAATTATAGAAAATAATCATGACAAGTGAATCTCGGCAATATATATATATATAAACGAATACATATTGTTATTCTTAAAGTTCAAGAAATACACACACACACTCACACGCACATACACACTCGCGCATATATATATATATATGTATATATATATATATATATATATATATATAATATATGTGTGTGTGTGTGTGTGTGTGTGTTCTACCGCTCATGTGCCTTGGAACGTTCTACAGCTGCATGTAGTCCATTTGAAGCCACTCTGTCCTTTCCTTTGTGAGGGTCCTTAGCCCCCTCGGTCGCTTGCCAGATCTTAGGTGTCCCAGTCCTCCATATTCTAAAAGTTCGCCCACAGTTTATCAAACAAGTTTGTTTAGTTCAATTCTCGCTAGTTTTGCCCCATATCTTTTGAAATATAAGGATGTTTTTATTTATGGGCGATACTAGAGACGTATCTCTTTTTTTCCGCGGAAGAGAAGAAACAATATCACTGCAAAACAATATTCGTATTCATAATAAGCACTTTTCTAGATTAGTTATCGCCCCCACCTTTCCCCTTGATTCCCCTAATTGGGACAATACTAAGAGTCACGAGTTGGGGCGAATCTCCTCCCCAACCCATAAAAAACGTCACCAACAAATAGAGTCACGTACTGTTTATACAAGACTCGGCGGATTCATTTGTCGCTCAAATTTACAAAGACAAAACAAACGGCAAAAAGAGAGAAGTTTAGAAACAACCCAGTTTGTCAATGGTAATCACTGGGGCTTTTTCAGTTCAAAGAAAAATTGAGCGCAATGGCGACACTGGCTTTTTGTGTACAAGTCAGGTCAAGGTTCGGCCAGCGCTGTGACAAAAACACACACAGACACACACACATACACACACATGCAAAAAAAAAAAAAAAAAAAGAAACAAAGAAAAATACGACACTTAGTTTTTTTCCAATTTGTTTGATTATATTTTTTGGTAACCCTTAACTTTAAATTCCTACCATAAAACAAACGTAATCCTTAACATTTTCCTTGTAAATTCCTACCATAAAATAAACGGTAATCCTTAACTTTTCCTCGTAAATTCCTACCATAAAAAACGGTAATCCTTAACTTTTTCCTCGTAAATTCCTACAAAACTATCCTTTTTTCCTCGTAAATTCCTAAAATAAACGGTAATCCTTAACTTTTTCCTCGTAAATTCCTAAAACGGTAATCCTTTTCCTCGTAAATTCCATAAAATAAACGGTAATCCTTAACTTTTTCCTCGTAAATTCCTCATAAAAAACGGTAATCCTTAACTTTTTCCTCGTAAATTCCTACCATAATAAAGTGAACCCTCATTTTATGTCCGTGTTTTGGCAATAAATGTTTTATTTTTCTTGCACCCGTTATTTTACAATACTAAATGTATTTCCTTTATTTGTTAAAGAATAAAGAATAAAGAAAATATATTTAGTATTGTAAAATAACTGGTGCAAGACAAATAAAACATTGCAAAAACTCGGACATAAAATGAGCTCAGTTTATTTTATGGTAGGAATTTACGAGGAAAAAGTTCAGGATTACCAAATAAACTGAACCTCATTTTATGTCCGTGTTTTTGCAATAAATGTTTTATTTTTCTTACATCCGTTATTTTACAATACTAAATATATTTTATTTATTTATTTATTTTAATATTCACTTCAATGTGTATATTCTAAAAGTTTTTATTTTGTGAGAATGATAAGTTTTAAAGTGGGGGCTCGTTTTACAATTTAGGCATAAATTGGATCCTCCTTTTATGACCGTAATTTTTCGTCGACGATGATTAAAATCTGATGTTTTTATTTTAGAGTACCAAAGCCAAAAAAAAAAAAAAAAAAAGGAAAAAAAAGAAAAAGAAATAACAACAAAATAATAATAGATGAGAAAAACATTATATCGGGGACCACACTTTCAAAAAGTGTTTTAATACTTTTGAGAGGGGTCCCTTGGAAAGGATTTTTCATATATCCCCCTCATTTCATTCATTCTTATTTCATCCATTCATTTTACCATTAATTTTTAACTATATATATATATATATATATATATTATATATATATTATAAGGTTATCCCTAGCTACGGTTATGTTATATAACAGAGATATCTCTCCTGATTCAAAAATTCACTAACTCAAAACACGCACTCACCAAAATTAAAACTCTTCGGAAAAGAATCCAAGGTATTAAGAAATGTAACACTAAACACTTGTTGACCCGACAGTAGCTTCAAACCAAATGAACAAAACAAGTTTTCTGCGCATAGGCCCACGCAAGCCTCCGGGTAAAAAACCAAATAAACAAACAATTAAAAAGTCCCTTCTCTAATTTTTTTTTTCAACCAATCACAAACATTCCTCCCAAAACTTTTCAAATCGAATCTCGAGCTAATCCATAGTTATATAAACGGCTGACAAAAAATTCGCGAAAGCTGTTGACTCCAGCACTTGTACACAGCGTCACTCTTTCGGACAAGATCAAAGGACTGCTGAACCTACCGATCCCCGCCAAATCCCTACGTCACACATAACCAAGTCACCCGGCCAAGAAACAGATTTTCACCCCCTTACCCACTTTCACTTCACCGAGGGAAAGAAAGATGTGTCCTCTCTGCATATTTCAACTTTTGTTTTATTTTTTAATAAATGAAATTAATCTAATTCTCTCGTCCATTTCCATTTGCTACCATACGCTTTCTTGTGATATATCAGAGGCCTTATCCATTCGAAGAATGCGGACAAATACCAAAATAAGAGGTCTCAATTCTGACGTGACCAACGGACATGTGGGAAGACAATTATTCTTGTTATATATCAGTTATTGCTAGTTATTGCCAAAATGGAACATAAAAACGGCGTACATTCCTACTCAGGTGAATGAACTGCGATTTAGGCTCATTAACCATAACACGACAACATCTGATATAACTGTATGATTTCTAATTGTATACGGAGGAGTTAAAACGTATGTAATTACATCCTAAAATTGAGTAAATCATAATAGATATTTATTCAAGTGAATAATTGGATATTAGATGTTAGTCTGGAACTTTGCTAGACTGTTTTGTCTTTACAAAGGTTTTCAGGTTAGTAACCATTGTTAGTGAATTCGATTCTCACTGGGTGCCACATACCTCTGGTCTTGTGCAACAACTAAACTACGCTTAGTAAATAACTACATACTCCGTATATAGCGAATACACTCAGGGTATTCTAAACCCCACCGACAGGCTTTAGAACGTAGAGCTTAAGAAACGAATTAGAAGCGGCTACTCAACGTCACTTGTGTATAGTGGGGGCAAAAAAAACTTGGTGTACCGATCTATTTACCGTATTTTACGGCATATAAGACGCACGGGTATGTAAGACGCACCCCCATATGGAAGCGCGTGGTGTAATGGTTAAAGTCAGGGCAAATGAACTCGTCTCCCGAGTTCAAATCCTGGATGTGGTAATTGCATTTCACCTAGCGCTAATACCCTTGGGAAAGGTATGAATCCTACTCTCCCTCCAGTTATGGATAAATAGTAGGGCAGACTGGGTTCTTTAACCTTGGTTAGGCAACTGGTCTAGGAGAAGGAAAACTCTGAATTCAAACCTGTTAAACTCCGCTTAAGAAATTGACCTTGAGTCACATCCTGCTCGTGTGGTGGGGTTGGTAAATATATATAAGACGCCCCCCCCACACACACACATTTCAGCCGGTCAGATTCAGGAAAAAGTTTTTAGTGTATTTAAGCAAATATTGTTGAAAACAGTCTCCTGTTAACCTTGATTATAACAATACCAGCAATAAAATAAGGATGCATGGAGTTTAGGGTAGGTAAAAGTACTGAGCGTAAGCTGGGTTAGTGAGCAATCTTAGAGAAGATTAGCCTAGGCCTACGGGAGGTCTCAAACTTCACTTACGATGTATAAGATGCAGGGCAATTTTTTGAGCCAAAATTTTGGAAAAAAAGTGCGTCCTCTATGTCGTCAAATACGTTACTTTTGAGATTTACAAATGCTGGACATTTTAAAGTAGAATGTCAATGCTATTTCTATTTCTATCGAATAGAAATCAAATCTTCATAATTTTTGCACAAAAACCAAGAACTGGTGATATTAACCCCCCCCCCATATATATATATATATTGAAAGAAAACAAACAGTCTGTTTGAGATGGCGGTAGCCGACAATTTTGGGGAGAATATGTGCTTAATTGAAGTCATACCTAATTTGAAAATTAATTAGTGGATGAGTAATGAATTAGGTGAGCATATCTGTTCAAATGTAAGGCGTAAACAAACAGAGAAAAAGTCAATCTCTGTATGTACATTTCGGCATATTAGTTATAGCAGTTTCCTGTCTATAACTCTGCCGATGAGGCATTATATACAGAGATTGAGTGGACCAGGGAGCAATGGTGATGAAGGGGTGCTCCACATTCCCCAAACCTCCAGAACTGGAGTTTAACGTCATTCCCAAGACATGTAGACCCTCAGACACCACCTTCTAGCACCCATATGATAAAAAGGGGTTGGGGCTTGCCACAAGGGCAATAGGGTTGGGGCAATCATATAGGTGCTAGGGGTTGACGTGACCAGCTGATTGATCGGAGGGGTCTCTCCGACCGCCCGTCTAGCCCAAGATAGGGCCAAAGTGGTGTATTGCATGTCATGAACCGCTCATCTACCTCGGTTCTATCTTTAAGCATCATTGGTCGCCACCCACGGCCAACAGGTGGCCCCATTGGGGGAGTCTTACCCCTCTGCAGAGGTGCAGTCGGTGCATTCTAACGTCCCAGCCGACAGGGCGGCTTATTCATTTGATTTTTTTAATTTTCTTATTATTAACTCAGTTTTTATTATTAATACATGGTCGGCCATTATTACCTTTTCGCTAGTGTTTCTTTCATCTTAATTTTAGTGGCTTTTCATCCCAACTATGTCCGAATTATTTAAAGATTGATATTCCCAGGCTGCTACAATAAGCATCCCTTCTCAGACTCTGGCATAGGCTAGTCTTAAATGAATAAATATCTCCCGACATGTTTTTCGAATTTAAGGCAATCTCAGGCGACGAGTGCTACGGACTGCAATGCATATTTGCATGTAAAATAAAAGAGAGAAGCACCAATCCGACTCTGTAGAAATAAAAATGCGAAGAGAATGTAAATAAAGGGAGAGGGTGGGTAATGGGGTGGGGGCGTATAACAGATGACTAATCAAACAGGAATAAAAAGAGAAAGAAGAAAAAGAAATTACTCATGCCCAAATTCTTTGAAGAAAGAATCCACAGACATTTTTTTGGCTTACGAAAGCATAAAAGAAGAAGAAGAAGAAGAAGAAGAAGAAGAAGAAGAAGAAGAAGAAAGCAAAGAAGAAGAAAAAAAAAGAAGAAGAAGAAGAAAAAGAAGAAAGCAAAGAAGAAGAAGAAGAAGAAAAGAAGAAGAAGAAGAAGAAGAAGAAGAAGAAGAGAAAAAACAAGAAGAGAAGAAGAAGAAAAAAACAAAGAAGAAGAAGAAGAAGAAGAAGAAGAAGAAGAAGAAGAAGAAGAAGAAATCTTTAATTCTAATAAAAAACCAAAACCAGACCAAAACCCTAAAAAAAAAAAATAAAGTACATCGATAGCAGGATGTTCTTCTAAGCTTTCCTTTAACCAAAAACATAGTCTGGCATAAGGTCAGAACTGTGAGGAATACTTATTAAGAATAGAACTCGCTAACAATGGTCAATTAGCCTAGCTCGCAAATACAGGAGGCGTCCCCACACAAAAAATGAAACCGAGTTTAGAATTGTTATTTAAATTTGGCTAAGATATGCATTCAGGCTTCGTGTTCTAAAAAGGGCAGGGTCAGGTTTATAGCCCGGTGCCTTAGGTACCTAAAAAGTTAAATGCCGAAGGGATCGCGCACTTTTTGCACTGACCACCGCTCGATCTTCGATTTGTGCTTGGTTTCCCGCCTTAAAAATGGCCTTGTGTCCATCCGACCGGGTTGGAGGTCAAGGAAAATAAACTATGGTTTGGTTTGACACATAGGCCGCAGATTGGTGTCACCCATCTAAGTAGCGAACAAGCTTAACGCTGCTTAACTTTGGTATTGCTATTGTACCGATGTTTTCAGTATCAATTGAATTTTTTCGCTGTTTTGCTTTCTTTCCCTCTTGATTTTCTTTCTTTTCTTCTTCTTCTTTCTTATCTTCTCTATCTATCTTTCTTTCTTTTTTTCTATGACTTTTACTTCTTTCTCTCTCTCTTTCTTTTTTCTTTCTTTATTTCTATGAGTTTTAGTTCTTTCTTTTTTTCTTTCTTTCTTTCTATGAGTTTTACTTCTTTCTTTCTCTCTCTTTCTTTTTTCTTTTTTTTTTTTTCTATCTTTCAATGAGTTTTTACTTCTTTCTTTCTTTCTTTCTTTTTTCTATACGTTTTACTTCTTTCTTTCTTTCTTTCTTTCTTTCTTTCTATGAGTTTTACTTCTTTCTTTTTCTTTCTTTCTTTCTTTCTTTCTTTCTTTCTCTCTCTCTCTCTCTCTCTCCTTCTTTCTTTCTATCTTTCTATGAGTTTTACTTCTTTCTTTTTTCTCTCTGTCTTTCTTTCTTTCTTTCTTTTTCTTTCTGTTACTTTCTTTCTTTCTTTCTTCTATAAGTTTACTTCTTTCTTTTTCTCTTGTCTTTCTTTCTTTTTTTCTTTCTCTCTCTTTTTCTTTCTTTCTTTCTATGAGTTTTACTTCTTTCTTTTTCTTTCTTTCTTTCTTTCTTTCTTTCTCTCTCGCTCTCAGTCTCTCTCTCTCTCTCTCTCTCTCTCTCTCTCTCTCTCTCTTCTTTCTTTCTTTCTATGAGTTTTACTTTTTCTTTCTATGAGTTTTACTTCTTTCTTTTCTCTCTCTCTTTCTTTTCTTTCTTTCTTTCTATAAGATTTACTCTCTCTCTCTCTCTCTCTCTCTCTCTCTCTCTCTCTCTCTCTCTCTCTCTCTCTATTTTCTTCATTTATTCATTCATTTTTCGTTCATTTAAAAAAAATTTAATTCTATTTTGTTAGAATGAAAGTGACTAATTGAAAAAAGCGAGAAAGAACAGGAAGCGCCACCTGCCGGGAGAAGCCTGGTTTATAGAAAAGTGTTTCATTCGGCTCGTTGAGTCCCTCGTGGGGTGCATGGGAACGGGTAAGCATTTAGGCGAGCCGACTATAATTAGCGAGTTCGATTCCCACCGTGTGCCCCATACGTCCGGCCTTCGTGTCCAAAGTAAGCTGGGTGAACGACTACTTCTGTTCTGTTCATTCCCCCATCCATTTCTCTCTCTCTCTCTCCCTCTCCTCTCTCTCTCTCTCTCTCTCTCTCTCTCTCTCTCTCTCTCTTGGTGGTTTATAAATATTACCCCTCTTTTACCTGTGACAAACACGGATGTAGATAGGTAGATGCCAAGGTATTTGTATGCAGATTAATATAATAATAATAATAATAATAATATAATAATATAATAATGTGAAAAACTCAATAATAAATGAAATAAGGTATATGCATAAACCAGAATCTGTTCTTGAGAATGAAACGCATAACATTCTCTGGGACTTTGAGATAAAGACGGATCGCCTTATCCCAGCAATAATACCAGACCTAGTGTTAATTAAAAAAAAAAAACAACTTGTCAACTGGTGGATTTTGCAGTTCTGGCAGATCACAGGGTGAAGCTAAAGGAAAATGAAAAAATGGACAAATACCTGGACTTTGCCAGAGAACTGAAAAAGCTATGGAATATGAAAGTCAAAGTGATACCAATTGTAGTTGGTGTACTTGGAACGGTACCAAAAAGCTTTGAAAAAAAGACTGGAAAATCTGGAAATCAGAGGAAGAATTTACACCATCCAGACTACTGCACTGTTGCAATCTGCCAGAATACTCAGAAGAGTCCTGGAGACCTGAGGAGACTTGTTGTCACTCAGACTCCTGGGAAATACCATCAGCTGATGCTGATGTGAAAAACTACTACTACTACTACTACTACTACTACTACTACTACTAATAATAAATAATAATAATAATAATAATAAAGACGGATCACCCTATCCAGCCATGAGACCAGACCTAGTGTTTATTACAACAACAACAAAAAAAAATTGAAAAAGAGAACGTTTCAACTGGTGGACTTTGCGGTTCCAGCAGATCACAGGGTGAAGTTGAAAAATGAAAAGATGGATAAATACCTGGACCTTGCCAGAGAACTGAAAAAGCTGTGGAATATGAGAGTGAAAGTGATACCAATTGTAGTGGGTGCACTTGGAACATTTCTAATATACAGGCACTCTCATAGAAATATTAACATCTTTTTTTAAAAAATCGATTTAAAAATGTTAACACACTTATAGGAATACCTTTAATATATTTTCAAACAGTCTCCACATGTTCACCATCCCTGTTAACATATCCTCAGAATCTCCCACAGGTGATTAAAAAAAAATGTTTATATTTCTATGAGAGTACCTGTATATAAGAAAAGTATAGGTATACCCAATTTGTCGAAAAATCCGTGTTTTTACAAAACAAAACACACGGCTTCCTCGGACTATATTACCATATATTTAGGCACCCCCTTTTGATCTCGATTAGGAAAGGACATGTTTTTCATTTACACTGACGTTATCCGGTTGTTTGTAAGGGTTTAAGGTTAGGGGTTAGGGTTATGATTTTTTAAAATCTAAAAATCGTCTGTTAAAACAACCGGATATTGACGGTGTAAATGAAAAACACGTCCTTTCTTAATCGAGATCAAAAAGGGTGCCTAAAGGTCATATGGTCCGCTTCCTCAAAGTGAAAGAAACAAGGAGAGGTTACTCTCATTTATGTAGCTAATGTTCAGATTGCCCCGCTACTACTACT
>CM042168.1:41505984-41525984 GCA_023376005.1 Doryteuthis pealeii
CGAGCGCTTTTAAAACAAGCGAGACAACGGAAACATTCCACCAGTTCCACACCTGATGATGGCACAGAGACGTTCAGAAAGCGCTCGTGTAAAAACCTTGGGTGGATTACTACTCCAATTCCACCCGGATATTAAAAAAATGGCCAGGCAGTTAGAAAGGATCGAACAAAAACTCGTCCGACAAGAATTGTCAGTAGAGTTTAACAAAACACGTTTAAAAGAAAAAAATGCTGCTAATATAACGGCCTAAGTTTCACCAAAAGGATCATCAGGATTATTCTGATCATCAGGTTGGAATTACCCTGATGATCGTTCACGGTGAAACCTTGCTAGTTAATTTATCACTGATTTAATTCCCTAAACCGGCTCTACAAACTTATATTGAGCACTATAAAATATTTATTGGCCTGACCCATTCGGTTTCTTTTTCATTTTCCAACAGTTTCCCCTCACTTTATATATATATATATATATATATATATATATATATATGGTGGGTTGAGCAATGTGGAGGGGATTTTCGCAGACGACCGCCGATTAAGCTTAAAAGCAACGCTCTCCTATAAAACAGATGGAACACTCTCCGGCGGCTTTTGCATATATACAAATGTTTGAAATCATCATTTGAAATCATCGTCCCATTCTGTAGGTGCTGACGACCGAGTGGTAAAGAAACTTGACGGATGAAAAATCGATCGAATTTCCATTCCTGTTGGAGGTAGCCTGCTAATGTCTAGCTACATCGAAGAGACTTGATACGTCGACACACGGTGTAATACATAATTATCCTGAAGAACAATTCGGGTGAAACCTAGGTAGATAGTGTCTGACTTATGTAGGTCCTTATAATCATGCTCTACTTAATGTATTGAGCACTTTTTACATATACAACTTAGAAAACTCCCCCAGTGTTTTTTTCTTTTGGCAAATACATACGATACTGATGATTATTTTCAGAAAGTACGGATCTGCCGGTCTTTTATTTTAAAAAAGTTTTTTCCCCAGACGTCAGTTTGAAACATTTTTTTATTGTGAAAAATTGAATTATCTGGGTTTTTTTCCACATCGGTAGAGTTTAGAAGTAAAAAATAATATATATATATATATAATATATATAATATATATTATATATATATAAAGTCTTCGGGTGGCCTAAAGTCGGTATCAGCCAATCAGCGAGGGGATCTATCCCCTTTTCACTAGCGCTAGACCAAGGAGATTGTTTTTGCGTCTGAGGTGGAGCGCTACACCTACCATCAGCTCATTAATTTACCACACAGATCCATGTGCTACTCACACGCTGAGTATAAATGTGTGCGTTCCATGTATGCTGCTTATATAAAATTGGAGCTAAAATATGTTTTAAAAAAAAGTTGAGTTTGGCATGAAATAATCCAACATTGTTGGCATGCCGTAAAATGCAACCCAAGCCAACCATTGAATCATAATATAAATTTGATCATTTACACATGGGTGTCATATGGTTAAGTACTGCTTTTACAACATTAATTAATCCTAAATCTCTGAATTTTTTTAGATGAGGTTTGATAATTAGTATTATTTGTATTATTCGGCTATTGTCCTCATCTTCATTGTTATCTGTACAACGTTTCGGTAGGGTCCAGCAGTAACATAGAATGATAATTAACAGCTTAACACTTGTTACCCAGCAATGGTTAGCGGAATGAGGACACAAATACCCCCATGGGACTGAATAAAGGGTTAGGTTCAAAAGTTCTGTGATGGCTTCCTATTACGACAAGAATGTTCCCGATTACGAAGTCCAATTGGACACATAGCAAGCTGAATAAATGAGTTAGGTTGAGACAGTTCTAAGTGACTGTTATTCTCTTTTGATTGCAGGTTCAATCCTGGTCAGGGGCAGCAGTAACATAGAATAATAATTAACACAGCTTAACACCTGTTACCCCAGCAATGGTTAGCGGAATGAGAACAGGATACACCCGTGGAACTGAATAAAGGGTTAGATTCAAATTTTCGTGATGGGGAGCCATCACGAAAATTTGAACTTAACCCTTTATTCAGGAAGGTTCCTGATTACGACAAGAGGTCCCAGAGTTCCGAGAAGGATCCTGAGTCCGAGAAAGTTTCCCGAGTCGAGAAAGTGTCCCAAGTCCGACAAGAAATACCTGAGAAGAACCGGCGGGCAATATCGACACGAAACGTTGTACAAATAACATTGATGATGAGGACAATAGTCCGAATAACAAATTATACAATTATCCTAAACTTTAATAAAAACGTTCTTTATGTTTTTAAACAATGCCCATCGTACAACCTGTACGTAATATGCAGTAAGTAGTTTCTAGTTATTTTAAAGACAATAAACAGTTTTGAAAAAAAAACTCAAAACTAGATGAAGTTTACTGCAAACAAGAAATACCTGATGCAAATTGGAGGTGGACCCTCACTAACAACAATAACAAAACTAAACAATGTGTCACATCACGTGATTATATAAAAACTGTCATTACCTACATTAAACTGCAGAAGAAATCGATGCTACTCTGTCTGAAATAATAAAATAAACTAGCAGGACTGTGGATATACCACAGTATGATCTATATAGTAATACTCTTATGGAACGCGTGGTCTAATGGTTAGAGTCGTAGAAAATAGACTCGTCGACCCGAGTTCAATTCCTCGATGAAGCTGTTGGCATTTCACATGGCACTAATCCCTTGGGAAAGGTATGAATCCAATCTTCCTCCAGCTATGGGTGAATAGTAGGGCAGATGAGCTCTTTAACCATGGCTTGGAAGAGAAAGAAAAACTCTGAATTCAAACCTCTTAAACTTTGCTTAGAAATTGACCCTGTGTCACATCCATGCATTGTAGTTTCAATGCTGTAGATTTCGCGTAATAAATAATACCTATAACATACTGTTTTAATTGAGAGCATTGCAGTTTCAATGCTGAAGAGTTTGGTAATAAATAATACTAATAACATCTGTTTTGAATTGAATACATTGCAGTTTCAATGCTGTGTATTTCGGTAATAAATAATACCTAATACATCTGTTTTGATTGAATACATTGCAGTTCAATGCTGTAGATTTCGGTAATAAATAATACCTAATAACATCTGTTTTGATGAGAGCATTGTAGTTTCAATGCTGTAGATTTCGTAATAAATAATACCTAATAACATCTGTTTAATTGAGAGCATTGCAGTTTCAATGCTGAAGAGTTTGGTAATAAATAATACCTAATAACATCTGTTTGATTGAGGTGCATTTGCAGTTCAATGCTGTAGAATTGGTAATAAATAATACTAATAACATCTGTTTTGATTGCGTGCATAATATATATATATATATTTATATAATATATATTATATATATATATATAGTTCAAATCCTGGATGTGGTAATTGCATTTCACTTAGCGCTAATACCCTTGAAAGGTAATGAATCCTACACTCGTCTCCAGCTCTTTAACCATGGTTAGGCAACTAGTCTAGGAGAGAAGAAAAACTCTGAATTCAAACCTGTTGAACTCCGCTTAAGAAATTGACATTGTGTCACATCCTGGCTCGTGCGGAAGGGGTTGGTATATATATATATATATATATATATATATATATATATAATAATCGAAATCTTTTCTATCATTTTGATCAACCCATTATATATATATATAATATATATATATGGTATTGTTGTGAAAAGGGGACTTAGGTGAAATGGTCACAATGGTTAGTTGATGAGAGATTCATAATTATAAGGCAGCGATATAACAATTTAAGGTGCTCAATATGTTGTATATATATATATACATAATTATAAATAGTGTACTTACTATAATGATAACGTATGCTNTATAACCAAGAAAATCCATAAATGGAGATTATGTAACTGATCTGTCTGTAGACCCGTGAAACTTTTACCTTATACTTGATGTCACTAATTTCCTTAAGTTTTTTTTTTAAGTCTATAATTTCAATGAAATATATAAAATAAGGTCATTATTTTCTATCTTAAATTAGTATCTTATTTATTAATGATGTCTATATAAAGTCTAGCTGTTAGATTTTGCTGCAAACTGCCATCGATTCACTATAATTGTGTTTTTTAATAATACTGGAAGATTCATGTGTTATATTTATATCTCTAAGAAATAAAAGATTTTTTACACTTAGTGATATCCATCTGTGCGAGAATAATTTCTATGCATAAGGATTTTAAAAAAATTACTTGTATTTAATTACTATATTATTTTGTTCTTGTTATTTTTGACTTCCAAATAATATAATGTTATTTACTCAAATGTATTAAAAGCAATCTATGCATAATTTTATATAGAAATCAATTAAAATAACATTTTAAATAAGTGTAATATCTTTATATTCATTCTCTATTATAGTTTTGTTTTTAGATCTTTCTAATTTATTTGTAAAATAATTATTTTATTTACATTTAAACTTAAACATTTGTCTAGTTAATGATAAATAATGAATAATAGACTCAGTTAACTAAGTATATGGTTATCCAAAAGTCCTTTGTCACCTCTCCGCACATAATTGTTTTCTATCTTTCATTATATTCATTTGTTTTAATTATATAATATAACTTTGCATAAGGTCTTTTGAAAGTCTTTGTCACCCCAACTATATAATTGTTTTTTAACTTTCGGATTATTGGTGTTTTTGTTTAATAAGTTATGTGTATAGAGGGTGGTCCGAAGTGTTCTTGTCACTTCCCTATTACTTATTGTTTTAACTTGTCTTTTTTTTTTCACTTATATATATGGGTGCTGTAAACATTTTGTCATACCGGATTCCTTGCCCTTATATTTACGCTATTGTTTTTCCGTTGGATGGATTCTTTTGCCCGCTTATATTTAGCTGGCTTATGTTTTTCCTGACAAGTTACAAGCATAAAAAACGTTAACTTCTTAGATTTTTTAACGCGGTCGTGCACTCTTTCTCACTTTTTTTCTTTTTTTTTTTAATTGGCTTATTAATTGTAGAGTATTTTACAATGCCCCTCTCCCTGGATAAGATATTAGTAGAACTCATGACAACTATGGCATAGTGAATATTGAATTAGGAAAAGGAATATTGCGTGAAATGTTTCACTCATTATAAAATGCAGATTTCAATAAGTGAAAGAAGGCAGCTCAATAATGAAAATGGGTTATTTTCATAATTGAGGAAAAGATAAATAGACTAAGTTGTTCTAAATCGAAAACTTAACGAACCTAAATTCTACCATCATAGTGTCCCCCCCAAAAAAAAAATCAGGGAATTAACCAAATTTCGCAGTGTTGATATATTAATGAATAAAAGATATAATGCACAGTTAAACTTTTAAAAAAACTATATTTTTCAGGCCAGTTAATTTGAACCACGTAAAAATTAATCTGAAAAAAATGTAAAAGTTTTTAAATATAATATCATCTATGTTATTGCTATTATTCTTTTTTCATTAATATATCAACACTGAAAATTTCATTAAATTTGGTTCAATTCTTCCGATTTTTTTTTTTTTTTTTTTATTATTCGGTCGGGGTGACATACAATGGTGGAATTTTAGGTCCGTTAAGTTTTTGATTTAACCGAAAATTGTTTTGAAAATTAAGTTTTTCTTTTGTAAAAATTCAATTGAGAAAAACAAAATTGTCAGGCAGTGAATAAGACACAAACTTTAAGGAGAATATGGCGGAAAGCAAAAACAGAAATTACAATAATATTTTAAAATGTTTTTAGAAAAAAAAATTTGGATGGACTTACTGCGAAGATTACTGTAATTCATATATAACTTTACAGAAGGATGCAACAGAATTGTAGCGGATTAACGTCCATCAGGGATGACATGGGTAATTGAAGATGGCTTTCGTTAACGACAATGGACATGTTCATTATCCTCAATAATTTCTAGTTTGTATTTACAACAGGATTTTCATGCCTGAAAAAGAAAGAAAGAAAGAAATGAATCTAGCCAAAATATATATGGAAGTAATAAATTACTGTTAGATTGTCTGGTAGGTCCTTGTTTTTATTTTACCCTTTTACAACAAATTCTTTGGGTTTTATGCAGGTGTTTATCAGGCATACAACAAAAACATTTTCAAATATCTTCAGTGATGCTGATAGCTTCTGGATGTTAGTGCATCTGGGACACAACATATTTTGCCTTTAATGAGTCCCTGGGAAAGTTTTATGGGTCTCAACTAAAAAGTTTCTTAATAAATTGGCAGGGTTTTTTATTATGATCTGGAGAAACAACTAAAGCTGTCTAAACCCCTACCTTGTAACTTATCCTGTGTAAAATCATTTCTAAGAAACTATTGAAATGTTATATACAGTCAACTTGAATATGATGAGGGAAGAAAAAGAAAAACGCCGGAACGCTCATGGGTATGATTATTTTAATGCGTCCTTTTAGATTTTTATGCATCAGGGACACAGCATTTTGAATTTTTGTTTAATTTTAGTTTAAATTTGAAATTCAAATCTCGGTTTAAATTTGCCTGATATCTCTTTAAAATAAACAAATTAAATGCCTGTATGCTTATTTGTTGGTTGTCATATCATAAAAGTAAAGTTGGCAGAGTAGCTCTATAGTCGGTATCATCGAGGACATGAAGGTATATCTGTCCCCTTTCACTAGCACTAAACCAGGGAGTTTTTTTTTTCTGAGTAGTAGAGCACCTACACCTACCATCAGCTCCCCACTTTACTACACAGATCAGATTACCCAACAATCTGTGCTACTCCTGCACTGAGTTGGCAGGGACAGGTATTGAACCTGGAACACCTTGTGATTCCTAGGTGAGTGCTCTACCCCGCCTACGACTGAGCTAAACCAGCCACCCTCCTGTTATCATAATACATTTTTTTTTTTACACTTAAGAATGCTAATGGTTACTGCCCTACTAAAATTGCTCAGCTATTACACATAAGTCTATATATAATGGAGAATAGACTGCATTTTTTGTCTGAAGCCGAAACCTATATTTTACTACTCAAGGTTTCAACATCTGATCCCGATCTGGCATTCGCCCCTTATTATTTTACGTCAATTCTCTCGATTTTCATTTTAAATCCTTCAGGATTTAATTTTTTAAAAATTAATTGGATTCTATTTGAATCACTTTATTATTACTGTTGATCATATCTACGTACTAATAACATGCAATTGTATTTATGTAATTACAACAATTAGCGATGTTTTACAGTTTGAACGAGAAGGCTAATTTTGCATATTGATATTTAAAATTTTATTTTAATAAATATGTGCTTGTATTATTGATTTCTAATTGTTTGGTTTTTATCTTAAGAAATATAAACAAAATCTCTGCATAAATCTTAAAAAGAATTTATTTACAGAATGAAATAACTGTAATATTATCCTTTACTTCCTATTTTAACTAAATGAGCTTTAAATTATAGGTAAAATTTACCAATGAAACAGGGATGTAATGGGAAAATGGAAGGTGGGAATAATGTTTAGGTTTCTGGTTAGAATAGTTGTTCTATGTTGTGTGCGATTAGGTATATTTCCTTCCGCTGCGGTTGTGGTTGCGAGATTTGTTTTAATGCTGGCATTCTTAGGTCAGTTTCCCATTAGCCTTATCTTAGTTGGGTAACATTGAATGGATTTTGATTATATCAAAACTTAAATTTACTGGTGCATCCCGGAGGGTGCATATATTTTTGCTAGTAATATATTATGATTATCAGTGGAGTAGAATATACTATAGAGTAGGAATATATTGTAAGAAGTATGTATTTGTAATGATATGTAATAGTTATGGTATTATATGTAGAGGATTATAGTTTAGTCAGTAATGTTAAGACTCTACATAGAATCGTACGATGTATCGTCCTATTGATGACATTAAATCATTAAATTTGTGTTTGATAGTTTACTGAGCTATAGTGATGAGTTTCAGCCATATCACGTGGTCCGGAGCAACCAGTTTCTTATGTCTGTGGGCATCTGTCAACATATTTGAAGATATCATATAATTAGGAAAAAATAATAGAGTAAGAAAGAAAAGATTGTCTATGTTGTGTCTCATCAGAAAACACGATAGGTTTATCATTGGTTACTTCAAAGCTTTATATTTGAATTGAATAATAGATTACAATTTATGTTATGTGATTTAACCACAGGTTATGAGTTTGTTGGAGTGTTGCAATAATTTTATAATAGAAAAGAATCAGAAATTGAAGTATTAGTGGTTTACTTTAATGTTTTCATTTCCGGCCATAGATTGAGCTGAGATGGTGAAATGTTGTGAGTATGATACGGTTTAGTAATGTACTTGAGATACATGAAGAGAGGGACTAAAATATTGTTACATTATACATATATGGGTCATTGTGTAAAATTTTGCTATAACTGACATTAACAGTCGATGTGTATAGAGTCTTTGCAATCGATTTTTAATGGGCCTGATTTCAAACCAACAAGTGTTATTGTGCAATAACTTTAGACGAAGCAGTAGTAAGTGTGTTAGAGGAAAAGGACGGGAGTGAGAGAGGCGTGCTTATTGTATGGAAAAGGGAGAGAGATTGGGGTAGACTGCGAAAAGGAAAGAGAGAGAGGGTATGATCATGTGAAACAGGGAGAGAGGGGGTAGAGCAAAGGTTAACGTTCAGAACAGAGCGCGGTGAGGAATAGGGTTACTAGGAAGAGAGAGGGGTAGAGGAAAAGGAAAGAGAGGGGTAGAAGGATAATCAGGATAGATGTAGAGGGTTATGATTAGGAAAATAAGGAAGTAGAGGTAGGGGTTAAAAGAAAAGGAAGAGGGTAAAAGAAAAGGAAGAAAAGAAAGAAAGATGATAAAAGAAAGGAGGAAAAGAAAGAAAGAGAGAGAGGAAAAGGAGAGAAAGGAAGAAGAGAGAGGAGAGAAGAGGAAGAAAAGAAGCATTGACGACGAGATGGGGAAACAGGAAGAGAGGAAAGAAAGTAAACGTAGCACGATTAGAGGACAACTTAGGAAGAAAGAAAGCAAAGAGACGAGAGGAATAGGATACGAAAAGATAAGAAAGAGAGAGGGATAGGAGAAAGAAAGAAAAGAGAGAGGAAAAGGAAGAATAAGATTAAGAAAGAGAGAGAGGAAAAGGAGGAAAAGAAGAAGAGAGAGAGAGGAATTAAGCGAGGCAAATAGAAGAAAGAGTTAGAGGAAAAGGATGAAAATGGAAGATAAGAGAGAGGAAAGGAGGAAAGAAGAAGAGAGGGGAAGGAGGATAGAATGAAAGGAGAGGAAAAGGAGGAAATTAGAAAGAAGAGAAGAGGAAAAGGAAGAAAAGAAATAGAAAGATTGATGAGCGAAAGGAGGAATAGAATAGAAAGAGAGAGGAAGGGAACAGAACCAGAACAGAGACGACGGAACAAGGAGGAAACACGACAAGAAAGGAGAGAGAATAAGGAGGAAACGATTGAGAGAGTAGTTAAAAGTGAGGAAAAGAAGATAGAGATTGAGGAAAGGAGGTATTAGAGAAAGAAAGATGAGAGGTAAAGGAGTGAAAGAAAAGAAAGAGGGGGAAGGAGAATAGAATAGTATAAGACGCTATGGAAAAAGGACGAGAAGACAGAGAAACAGCAGCAGGGGAAAATGTGTGAAAAAGAAAGAAAGAGCAGGGGAAACAGGAGGCAAAAGAAAGAGAGGAGGAAAAGGAGGAAATAGATTGAAAGAGAGAGGAAATAAGGAGTGAAAGAAAAGAAAAGAGGGGTTGGTAAATTAGGAATGGATGTAAATAACGAAAGAGGGGTGAAAAGGAGGAAAAAGAAAGAAAGAGAGGGAAAAGGAGGAAAAGAAAGAACAGAGAGGGAAATAGGAGGGATAAATGAAAGAAAAGAGAGAGGAAATAGGAGAAAAGATTAAGAAAGAAGAGAGTGAAAGGAGGAATAGAGTAGAATGAGAGAGGAATAAGGAGCGACAAGAAAGAAAGAGAGATGGAAAAGGAGAAAGAAAGAAAGAGATGGAGGAAAAGGAGGAAAGAAAAAAGAGGAGAGGAAACAGGAGGAAGCAGAACAAGAGAGAGGAAAATGGGGAAAGATAAGAAAGACGAGAGGAAAAGGAGGAAAAACCGAAAAAGAGAGAGGAAAGAAAGAGAGATGAGATAAGAGAGGAAAGAAAGAGTGGAAATTAGAAAGAGAGGAAAAGGAAAGAGAGGGAAAATGAGGCATAGAGAGGAGAAAAGTAATAAGGTGAAGAGGAAAATAAGATGAGGGGAAAATAAAGTGATGGGGAAAGAGGATAAGAGAATATAGAATGGAGAAAGGAAGAAGGAAAGCTCGATAGAAAAAAGAATAAAAGGATACAAACACAAAAGGGAAAGTGTATAACAAAATAATAAAATGGCAAAAATCAAAACAAAAACCAAATAGAAAAAATGGCAGGAATAAATGATAATCATTCAGATGTCAAAATACGAGATAGGTGGATAGGACTTACCACGGGCTACCACCACCACATATCTTCTATGTGAGGTCTCTATTGACTACATGTAAACTTTACTTTGTGAATCTTATCTATTAAACATATCCATAAAGGCTGTTTCTCTACTCTATTATCTTAAATACTACGCTCATAATTATTATACGCTCCTTTTTATATATTATCATTACTCACTATATATTTCTGCTTATTACAGAATGTCTTTGCTCGCTTTAGGCCCTAAGATCATTGTATAAAAAAATGTAATATATTTTAACACATTTTCTATTGTAAATTATCATTTTTTATACAATATTATATATATATATAATATATGATATATATATATATATATATATATACACTATGAGCATGTCATTTGGTTAACGATCGGAGGATATCAATCAAACGGGCCTCCTGGTTACTATGCGATTTTCAGAATATTTAGTCACGTTCCTTCATTAAATTAAAGGGCTCTATATTGTCTATATAATCATATATAATATATATATCTTATTATATTATATATAATTATATATATGGGCGTGTGTGTTTGTGTGTGTAATATATATATATGGGTGTTGGTGATTCTCTATTATTATCGGTAAGAGTGTACGCTATCTGGTTTGAGTTAGATTATACCGAGGATTTATTACGATTCAGTATGATGGTTCTACGGGTCTAACTTTTTAAAAATCCCATCTACCAGGCGACGCGGGTAGCCCCGTTAGTAAAAAAATAAAGGGAAGACAACAGTGGATACGCGACGTTGGTGTACAATAGATAGGTGAATGGTGGTGGTAATATGTTTGTGTGTACGTGCTCGTGATCACATCCTATAGTAATTTGTTCGTGTTTGTCCTACTACATCATAAGAACTTATTTTGTGTTCTATATTAACGCTTACGTCTGACTGCTATGCAGAGCTTGGTGTGTGTTATCGGATGAACTGCGAGTGCCTAGGTAAGGTTGATCTTCTTCTTCTCTTTCTTTTCTTCCCTTCTTCTTCTTCTAAACTTACATTGCTTCTATACTTGATACTACTCATCATATGATGTGGTCGAATAGAAATTTTATGTACTTTTAGGTAGGCAAAAGCTCTAATCTAATTTCTTTCTAATCATAATCCGCCATACAATTAAACATTTTACTCACTGTTCTCACTCAGGTGGAGCATGGGGATTGGAACAACAAAAAAAATGCACCTTAAATAACCTACTTTAGTGTTTACATTGTACGAATTTCAGTTTACACTTATTATTTTTTGAAGAAAACTCAAGTTCATATATATATATAATATATACACACAAAAATACAATACTATATATATATAATTATAAATATATATATATATTTATATGTATTGTGTGAGGAACGTGATAGAATGTAATGTTGATATTCATAAACAAGATAATTGGATTAGTTTCAAACATCTACTCACACAGGAACTTTCTTATGGCCTTTAGGCCATTCGTATACATCGTAGTGTAAATGTATACGGTGATTTCACCAAGAGCAAATCTAGCATAAATAGATATACTTAATTTTACGAAGGCTTGCTTAAAGAGTGTGGCACACAGGAATCTTAGTAGTGGTCCGCGGCGCTCAGTTGAGCTCTTATAGCATTATAAGAACTCTGTTTGATCTAGTAAGAACAGATCAACCATGGGAGCTCAACACAGTGGACTAAACTCCTAACTAGGCGGAAATTTAAACAGACCCGTTTAAGTCGGACATATATACGCATAGACGTGAAGTACAAGTTATTACACTCTTAGTTACAGGGATGTGGCATGCTACCAGGCTGAGTAAATGTCGGGCGGTTGGCCAGTTGAGAAGCTTGGCTTAGTTTAATGTGGTAAAGAGGACAGATCAGAGTGGGCACCAGGTGGAAGTTCAAATCTCTATCTTGATAAGCAAGAATTTAACCAGCTTCATATAACACTACACAAGAAGAGTGCAATCAGTTATTACGAAGCTTAGCTAGAGTGTGGGCACAAGGCTAGTAGTGTACTGGGCGCGTCGTGAGCAAGCTTTGCTTAGAAAATTGTCAAAAGAGATTATGGGTACCCGGAGATCGAACTCGCACTGACGCGAATTTTCTACACACAGAGCTTACAATTAAAGCTACGAGAGGTGCCCAAGTGTGATATTTACGAGCTGTAGCTTAGATGTGGGCACAAGCGCATTAGACAGTGTCGGCGCACGCCGGAGAAGCTTAGCTTAGATTGTCACAAAGACGATGACTGGGCACGCATTGAGTAATCGAACTCACTTGACTCAGAATATTTAAACCCGTTACCATTAACTATGAAGAGGTGCCCAAGTTATTCACGTTCTTGCTTAGATGTTGGCACAAGGCTAGAAGTGTCGGGCGGTCCAGTGAGATCTTAGCATAGATGTGTCATAAGACAGATCATGGGGCACCAGTGAGAATCGAATAACTCCTGACAGCGAATTTAACCCGCTTACGCATTACACTACGAGAGGTGCCCAAGTTATTTACTCTTAACTTAGATGTGGCACAAAAGAGCTCAGATGTAGTCGGGCGCCCAGTAGAAAAGCTAGCTTAATGTTGTCAAAAGACGATCATGGGCACCCAGTGAGAAATCAACTCACTGACGCGAAAATTTAACACCACTACCATTACACTACGTGAGTGCCGATGTTATTCACTCTTAGGCTTAGATGTGGCCAAGGCTAAAGAAGTGTCGGGCGCCAGTAAGAAGCTTAGCTTAGATGTGTCAAAGGACAGTCATGGGGCACACCAGTGAGAATCAAAGCAAACTCCATACTGGGAGCGAAAGTTTTTAACCCGCCTTTTTTAATCCATTACCATTACCTATTAAACCGAGAAAAAAGGTTGGACATCAAAGTTATTTACTCTTAACTTGATGTGCACAAGGGCTAAAGAAGTTGTCACTGGCCGCCACAGTGAGAAGCTTCGCTTTACGCACTGTTTCAAAAAGGCAGATCATGGTGCGGATGCGCACCTCACATATGTGGATATCTACCATCGATTTAACTGAAAAAAAGGAAAGGCAATCATATAGTTTGCATTGGCATCGCTTACCCAATGACCCACTCACTGCAGAAGAGAGTTGCATAAGTTTGTTTCACTACTTATGAGTGTAGAGCACATGGCATTAGAAAGTGTCGGTAGCATATCAGATAGTGAAGTGAATCGAGCTTACTAACAATGGTCTGCAAATCTAGTTTGGCTAACCATACAGAACGTATAGAGAATTTTACCTAATAGCACTCGTAGTATTTGCTCCATTATAGTGTGGTTATCCGATTAAGGGGGCTATATTCCAGAATGGATATATATATAATATTATTATTATATATTTATATTATCTTTTTAAAAATTATCTATTACACTAAATATAATAAATGCAACAAAGTCGTAATCATCATCAGTTCGGTGATGGAGTCTATTCCCTTTTTTCATACTTATGCACTAGTTCTCAACAGGCGAGATTGTGTTTTTTGCGTCTGAGATGGAGCGCCAACCTACCATCAGCTCTTTACTCTCTAACAATGACAGATCTTTTGTGCTACATACAAATCACGCACTAGAGTGTCGCCCGCCGAGGGTGGCGAGATAATTATTTTAGATGATGCTAGCATAATTGTATATTATGAACTCTAGGAACCTTGTCGTTAATTTGTGGTTTTCCTAGCCAAACGCTTCGTTTATTTTAATTTTCTAAGACTACCGACTGAGCTAGTATTCGGCCCCCTCATATATATATTATACCGGACATATACATATTTAATATACATATATTATATATATGTTGTGTGGTGTGTGTGTGTGTGTATGTGTGTGTGTGTGTGTGTCGTTGAAAAGAGAAATAAAGGATAGTAAAGTATTGAAATGGATAAAATAGGATTATTTTTAATTAATATGACTTACAGCGTGTTTTGGTCACGGAAGTTTATCTCATCAGTATCCTCATTATTCTAGTCTGACTTACTTATTTTCACAAATAACAAACTTGAAATCAATATAAATATTATTAAAATATAATAGATAGGATAATGGGATAAACTCCTTGATCCGAACACGATGTAAGTTACAATTAATTAATAATCCTATTTATCTCATTTCAATACATTTCTTTCCTTTATTTCTCTTCTCAAATAAACCGTCGGATTCAATTCAATTATCATGTACACACAAACCACACACAGCATATTATATATAAATGTATATATGTAGAATATCAAATTTGCTCGTGTATCTCTGTGTGTGTGTGTGTGTGTGTTTAGAAGAAAAAGAAAGAAAAGAAATCTATTAATCTGTTTAGATTAAAAAAATCTAAACTCGGTTTATATTAATTTTTCTCATTTCTAAAACCGAAATCTAAAATTCTCGCAAATGTTTTGTTTATCAATATTTCAGTAAAGAAAAAAAAGCAATTTCATTCAACAGTCTAACGCAAGCTTGTTGAAACACTATACTTTACATTTGTACGAGTCGTTCACTCTGTCATCGCATTTCCTCACCACAGCACAACACAAACACACACACACACACGTATTATATATATATATATAATATATATAATATATATATATATATATATATCACGTGGTTTAAGTGTAGCTTACGTATAGTGTGTCTGTGTATTAATGGGTGTCTGTCGAGGATTGGTACGAGTATACACAGATATATTCTTATATTATTCAAAGCTTCTCTGTCTCTTTTACTCGTATCTTCTCTGCTCTCTCGTTCTTCTCTCTCTCTCTTCTTTGTCTTGCCCCCTCTCTTTCTCACTCCTACGTCTTTCTCACTCCTCTCGTTTCTGTCTCTGTGTATATATTATATATATAAATTTATATTATATATATATATATATATTGTGTACATATATATAAATATTAGTATATATGTGTGATGTTAGCACCCATTGTGTGTGAGAGTGAATAGACATTCTAGATACATAATAGTTTTCCGCTCTCTCTTCTCTCTCTATCTCTCTCGTCTGTCATCTCGTCTTCTTCCTCATCTATATTATAATATATACTTTACAATTATATATACACTAGTATATATATATATATATGTGGGATCAAAGTGATTAGGGCAACTGAAAAAAATCTCTGTTATTTCTCATGAGTTTGAAAATTCCTGATGACGAGCAGTCATTAAAAATGACGCTTCAGATAAACCATTGGTAGACAAAATCTTAAATGTACACTATGATAAATATAATACAGCTTCTTACATAATGTTAATTGAGGGTAGGGCACTTTATATCATTTCTCCATTACTAACCTAAAGGATTAACTATATATAATATTACATTACAGCGTATATATATATTAATATAATATCTATACTTATTTGTTTTGTGGAAAGTAAGTATTATAATAAGTATATATTATATAAATTATATTATATATACATATAATATTTTCTTTTATTGGTAATTAAGTTTATATGCATAAAAGTTTAATTTAAAAGCGTACGAATGTTATAACTCAAATGTTTGAAACTAGTGCTTTCATAACATATATATATAATATATAGTATATTTATATCTCATCATCATGTCACGCAATAACACGGATATCCATGAACAATCCTTTTCCATCCTCACCTATCATTCATCGTCCAGAGGGTCCTCCGCGCAGCATCAGTATCCTCATATAGTTGGTCAATATAGGTCCTTTGGTGTTCCGGCGCACATTAGCATAGTACCATGAGTGTTACGCTTCTGCTGGAGAACCGTCGCACTTATGAGCTCTTCCTGTGGTTTCGCAGGCAGTGGCCAGTCATGCATTGTCCGTACTCACTTTCGGGCGTTTTGTAGATGGTGGGGCAGGTTGGCCGGTCATCAAGCTGGCTTCCATTGTGGTCCGTGGTTCTGTTTCCACGATATGTTCAGACAACCGCATCTAGCTTATTCTCAATGACACTTCGTTATGGTATATATATATATATATATATATATAATTATATATATATATATTATTATTAAAAATAAGGGATTTACTTCTGAAGAAGGTCGATAGTCTTTGTGTGGCGGAACATTTCTACATTTTCTATTTACTTATTCTTTCATTTCATTTTGTTATTTAAAATGATAATAGAATTGATATAATGTACACATGGATAAATCCTGACCGAAAACACGTGTAATTAATAATTAACTTATAAATTCCTATTTATTCATATCTAGTAAGCTTTCTTTCCTTTATTTCTCTTTTTTAACATATTGTCGGATTCACTTCCCATTTTCATTTTACGTACACTACACACACACCACACACATACACACATAATATATATATATGTATATATATATATGTGTGTGTGTGTGTGTGTGTTGTAAAAACTGTTAGTAACCTCCTGTCTACGCTCCCCTAACATGTTCTTTTCTATAACAATTGAGCTACTATTTATCTTATAAACATTTTCCGATATTAATATTTATATACAATATGTGTAGGTATAATGTATATTATATATATATATATGCATACATATAGATTATACATAACACACGCATGTATATATATATGTTATATATGTTAATGGAAGCGCGTGGCATAATGGTTAGAGTCGTGGGGAAATGGACTTGTCGACCCGATTTCAAATCCCACGACAAGCTGTTGGCTTTCACATAGCGCTTAATTACCCTTAGGGAAAGTGGTATAAATCCATATATTCTCTCTCCAGCTATGGGTAAAATAGTAGGAGGCAACTGGATTACTGGTAGGTAACCATTATATGAGGGGATACTCTGAATTCAAAATTCCTTGAAGTCAGTCGTGGATGGGTTTGTTTGTGCATTCCTTTGTGCGGGAAGCCATTCTTTCCTATCAGATGACTGTGCGCAAAAAAGTGCGGATGGTCCACAAAAACACTTGCCCAACTATAAAGAAATCACCGTGTGGGTTGTTCATTGTGTGAAACCCTCATGCGTCGAAATCGACGAGAGAGTCCATAATATATATTTATACATAATTCGACGAGTTTTAATTATATCGGATGTTGAACAATACGCTGACTACACCATCTGCAGGGGGTTAAGACCCCCCTTCTAAATGGGTGTCCTGTGGTGACACTAAATTAGATTTGGTGATAAAGCTCCAATTCAGGAGCCCTGGGATGTGTGCAATAACCACTTCATCGGCCATTACTCCCAGGTTGACTCTGACACGGATCTCTTAGCACCTATCAGTGTCCATCAAATTCAAATGGATCTATTTCTCTGAATCTTTGAGATGAGGCTGATAATTTGTATTACATGAAGGCTTAAGACTTCGACAGAAGGATTCCTGAGTTCGAGGAGTAGGTTTCCAAGTTCGGAAGGGTTCTGGAGTACAAGAAAAACGTGAAGAAGGCCGGAGGGCACATCAACCGAAATGTTGTGTATAATAAAAATAAAGAAGAGCACAATATCCGAATAATACAAATAATACAAATTATCAATTAGACACATGGCACAACGGATATAAGGCGCTGATTTAAATAGAGTTCTAGTGACAGTTATCTCTGGGCTGCAGGTTAATCCTGGCCAAGGGCGACAGGAACACAGAATAATCAACTTAGGACCGTGTCATGGTTAACGGAATGAGAATAGTCTACCTCCGTGGATTGAATAAAAGGGTTCGGTTCGAAGTTCTGTGAAGGCTCCCAATTAAGATATGAAGATCCAGAGTTCAACAAGAGGTTCCTGATTTTTTTGAAAGAGAAGGTTCCTGAGAATGAGAAAGATAGAGCAGATACAGTATAAATTACAAGAGGAAATGCGATAGTTAGATATAAACATACACGACGTAAACAATCCCAATATTCTAGCCTTCTCAAACGCATTAAACTCATCTCTCTCTCTCTCTCTCCTCTCTATCGTCTCTCTCTCATCTCTCTCTCTCTCTACATATATATCATATATATATCTTAACCAACCCCTATGCACGAGCAGGATGCGACACAAAGGTCCATTTCTCAAGCGGAGTTCACACCTTTTGAATTCAGAGTTTTTCTTCTTCTAGACCGGTTGCCTAACCATGGTTAAAGAGCCCAGTCTGCCCTACTATTTATCCACATAGCTGGAGGGAGAGGTAGGGATTCACACCTTTCCCAAGGGTATTAAGCGCTAAAGTGAAATGCAATTACCAGTCCAGGATTTGAACATATATATATATATATATATATATAATATATATATATTATAATATATTATTAAAAAGAGTTTTTTTCTTGAAGCATTGTGGGTTTTAATTGTTTGGTTGTTGATTTTAAAGGCTATCACTTGCATTATAATAGTCTTCAAAATTATATATATAATATATATTATATATATATATATATAGAGAGAGAGGAGAGAGAGAGAGACGAAGCGAGAGGGGGAGAGAGAGAGTGGAGAGAGAGAGAGTGACACAGAGAGGAACAATGACCTCTTATATAAAAAACTACTTGAAGAGGCTTTTGATAGACGAAACACGTGCCCTAAATCAGAAAACTAAATGAATAATAAATACTTAAAATAAATACGCTTGTGAACAAATCTTTCACACACACACACACACACACTATGTATATATATATATAATATATATATATATATATAATATATATATATATATATATGGGGATATGTGTGTGTTTGTGTTGTTGATGTTGTGTGTATGTGTGTGTGTGTCTTTGTGGTACGTAAAATGAGAAAATATACAGAAAGTGAATATATAGAATAGAAGATTGACATGTAAATTCCGGCGTATAATATATATAAATATATTAATATATTATATATATATATATATATTATGAAATATTAAGCATACAAGTAATGCTTAGATATATAAATCAATGCGTTTGATTACTTAAAGTATGCTTAAATATTCTTAATTTTCTATTATTAATATTTTATTTTATATCTAAATAATAATAATAGAATGCATGTGTATATGAACAAACTCCTGGCCGAAACACGTGTTGGGAACTCAAATTAAATCAATTTATCCATTCAACATTTTTTTCTTTTGTTTATATTACCCTTTCAAAATATCATCGGATTCATTTCCATTTTTCAACTTGTATCGAGAAGAGAGAGAGACAGAGACAGAAGAGAGAGAGACAGAAACAGAGAGACAGAGAGAGACAGAGAGCAGAGACAGAGAGAGCAGATAGACAGAGCAAGGACAAAGAGAGAGAGAGAGAGAGAGAGAGAGAGAGAGAGAAGAGAGAGATTAGAGATAGATATAATATAGTCAATGTATTTCATGCCCCATCGACTATTTTGTTGTGTTTGTATATTATAATTATATATCCTTAAACTAAATTTTTAACATCATCTTTCTCTTCCCATCAGTCGGATATTCTAACTAACTAACTACTATATATATATTATATATATATATATATATATATATATTATAGGAAAATGCAACGTAATCTAAATTACTTTCTTCCTGTTTTGCTTACACCCATCTGATTCATTTTCAAACAGGAAGGTATACGCTGTCACTTAGGACGTCCCATCGTGGTGTAATGGTTAGCAAGCTGGTCTCGCAGATCCATTGTTATGATTGGTAATTCATACTTTCAACCTATCCCTGGTAAA
>CM042168.1:41533484-41535984 GCA_023376005.1 Doryteuthis pealeii
CGGTGTTGTGCTCCACCCAGACGCCAAAACACTCTCCTGCGTCTAGCACCAGTGAAAAGGGGATAGACTCCCTCGCTGTCTGGCTGATACCGACTTTAGACCACCCCGACGAATTTACTTAACTTTTTTTATGCACTAAAACATCTGGAAAGCTGTTCAACTCCTTTCCTGTTATATACAGCATTAAGGAGGCGCGTAGTGTAATGGTTATCGTCGTAGGAAATGGACACGGCGAGACGAGTTCAAATCCCGGAATATCCCATTTCACATTGCGATATGTTGAGGTTTAATTCCTTGCGAATTTATCTAGTATCTCTTTTACTTTGTTGAAAACAATTTTAATCCTCACTGGATGCCCCGTATTTGTAAACCCTGTGTCAAATCCTATCCGTCTATCAGTTTATGATTTATTTCATTATTTTAACGGCATGTCATCTTATCTAGGGTTATTTTATGCCTATAGTTTAGGGAATTGTGTTAATTGTAAATTTATATTTACATTTTTTTGTTTACTATTTCTCTGAATTTTTTAGTTGACGCTTGAGACGATAGTATAATATAATATTTGTATTATTCGGACTATTATCTTCATCTTTATACAACGTTCATACAACGTTTCGGCCGATGTACCCTCCAGCCTTTTTCAGGTATTTCTTGTCAGACTCAAGAACTTTCTCTCATACTCGGGAACCATCTTTTCGAACTCGGGAAGTTATCTGATATTGAGAATTCCTATCTAATACACACTAATGGAGCCACCTGTTGGCCATGGGTGGCAGCTTGTGATGCTTAAGGACGGAATCATGGTGGCTGAGCAATCTATGACATGCAACACTCCACTTTGACCATTAACTTAGGCTAGACGGACGTTCGGAGAGGCCTCCTTTAATCAATCGGTTGGTGATGTCAAGCTCTAGCACCTATATGATTGTCCCATTTAAACCCTTTTTTTTCAATTCAACGCATAGATGGGACCCTAACAGGTACTACCACTTAGTCAGAGTGGACCTGGGAGTAATGGCAATGAAGGGTTACTCTATACTCGCCAGAGTTTCCAGAATTGGAACTTCACTACTAGAAGTTTAGCATTATACACATGTACTAAGACCCTCGGCCACCGCCTTCTAGCTCATATGTGATAAAAAAGATGGGGTCTGCCATAGGAGTAATACGATCTGGATAATCATATAGGTGGGCTTGACGTTTTGATCAGAGGGGGCTTCTCTGATCGCCTGTCTAGTAATGTGGAGTGTTGAGTGTCACGTACTGCTAAGCCACCAGGATTCCATCCTCAAGCATCAAAGGTCGTCACTCACAGCCAACAGGTGGTTTCATTCTGTCGAGATGCAGTCAGTCTATTCTACAGCACCACCGACAAGGCTGTGACGCGTTGGTGTTTCTCTATAAATGTCAAATTCTCTGGGTCTATATGGATGGTATGGATGGGTGTGTCCTGATACATCATGTGCGTGTGTCTGCAGACTATTGTGGTATGTGTAAGAAGATTAGATTGTCTTAGAAATATTCCAGTTATATATATATATATGAGGGTACGTAAACAAACAAATGTGTTTATTTTTTTATATGGCTTTAAGCCGACAATTTTTGGAGGATATGTGCTTAATTGAAGTCATACCTAATTTTGAAAATTAATTAGTTAATAATTAATGAATTTAGGCGGGCATATATGTTCAAATGTAAGGCTAAACAAATCGAGAAAATGTCAATCCCTGAATGTACATTTCGCAAGAATATGGGAATGGCAAGCTAGTGTAACGGTTAGAGACTTCGCCTGTCAGCTTGACAGTTGAGGTTTCGAGTCACACACGGAGCAGTTTCCCATGTCTATAACCTTGCTGATGAGACCTAATAAGACATCATCTTATAAAGATTTTTTTTTATCTCCTGTCATCTATAAAACATCCATCAATTTCTTCACCCCGTAACACATCCTGATGAAGGTTTAAAGAAACCGAAACGTTTAAGCGTCGATTAATAAATTCATCTTATTTTCTAATATATATATATATATATATATATATATATATATATATATATAATCACTCTTTCGTAAGATATGTACTTAACCACTGTGAAAACATTATTTATTTAAGTTAAAGTGTCTTCATAGCATAGAATATACAAGAACGAGATTTTTTCTGAACTCTTTGCCTACCAAATTTCCCCCTCGGCTGTACCAAATTTTCTTGGTATTTTTCACCTGTATGATTGTATATTTCAAAGTTCACTATCTATTCACCTCAGAAGACATTCTATTCAAATTGAGTCCTTTTATTATTGTAATCTTATTGGTTGGTTAGTAGGTTGGATTTTAAGGCATTTCAACCCTTGTTAGGTTATCTTATGCCAAAAAAAAACTTAATTCTTGATTGGTATTCTAATTTTAAACTCATTTTAACTTATTTTTAAAACTCATTTATTTTTTTCTATTTAACCCATAGATTGTACTCTAACAGGTACTATCCCTCCGAATCAGAGT
>CM042168.1:41538484-41542194 GCA_023376005.1 Doryteuthis pealeii
GAATGTTACATTAAAATTGTAAACAAGCACTTAAAACCATTGAAAAAGACACAGAATGGCAGATTGCGTCAAAATTGACCAAGACAAATCCTTTTAAATGTATTAAAAATAAACTGCATATGTAATGATACTTTTTTTTTTTTAATGATGGTCATAAGTATCTTATCGATTTAGACAAAGGTTTGACCTTAAATAATAGATTTAATTAATTTTAATTCGTTTTTAAAAGCGTAGCAAACGACTTTTTTTTGTCCACCCTACAATAAACGTATATGTTGTATACTCTTTTTACTTCTATTCTTCTTCTTATCATCTTTGGTATCTTATGTTCTTCCTCTAGCGTCTGGACTTCGTATTGGGGACTTCATGTCTGGTCTCCTATTGGGGATTTTCATCTATCATAAGCCTGGGTCATTGGTAGTTTTTAGATAATAACCCAAGACTATGATTTGCTTTAGATCATATTTTATTCCGAAATTCCACCAGACAACTACGCAGATTGAGTCGGCAGCACGCTTAACACGACTTACTCGCTCCGTGGTTTTGGCCAATACTGAACTTAACTCTCTTTCTAATCTAAACCGGAAGAGGGCCTTCTCCGCCGATTCTCACGGTATCCACCGGAAGGAGGATCAGGATGAGATCAAGACTTGTCACTCAATCCTTCACTGGCTGTAACTCATTCAGCCATTTTGGTTTCTACACTAACTGTACATAAGTGTTAGGGTACTAACAATTATGTAACACTGGGCCACAATGTCACTTAATTGCGACAGAACAGTTTTGGACTAAATCAGGACTGGGAAACCCTTTCATGTTTAACTCTTTGCTTGCCAAATTTCCCATGGCTGTACCAAATCTCCTTGGTATTTTTACTATATGATGGATATTAGGAGGCGCGTGGTCTAATGGTTGGAGTCGTAGGAAATGGACTCGTCGATCCGAGTTCAATTCCTGGACGAAGCCGTTTGCATTTCACATGGCGCTTGGGATAGGTAGGAATCCAATTAAGTCTTAGGCTCAATTATAATGAACTAAACATCAGCGGTTTACGGTAGGATCGTAGTGATGGGAAAGCCGCAGTGATTGGCTTAACTTTTTTCCAACCAAATATTCCCCACAGCTGTACCAAATTTCTTGGTATTTTTCACCAATATGATGGGATATTTCTAATTCAGATCTAATTCTATTCAAATAAAGTTCTATTATTATTCTAATCTAAGTCCTTCTGCTCGGTTATAATTAATTAAATATCAGCGACTGTTGAGGATGTTGGTACGGCCACGACATAGATTATAATTTATTTTCTTTCTTCAATAAATATTTGGAATATTCTGCTCTGTGATTTTGTACACACTCAAACGAACTGTGCGTTCAAACATGTGTTACATAATTATTGGCACCCTAATACTTATATAAGGTAGTGTAGAAACATAATGGTGATTAGTGCAGCTGATGGCCTTGAGAGTGAGTGACGGCGCTTGACCTCACTCTCACCTTGCCTTCCGGGGATAAATCGTGAGAACCGGAATGCATAGAAGACCCCGTCTTCCGGTTTAAGGATAGTAAGTAACTCAGTCAGTTAGCAAGTAGGAGCCGAGCTCGTTAGGATGTACGCAGATGTCTGGTTTGGGGATTTACAAATAAAGTAACATCAAAGTAAATCGAAGTCTTGTGTTTATTACCTAAAATCTAACAATGACACAGGGCTTCTGATAAGGAGAAATCCCTAACAGAAACCAGACCCGAAGTCCCCAAGAAAGTCCAGACCTTAGAAGATTCAAGACAACTCCAGACGCAAGATGTTAGAAGATAGAACCAAAGCCGGCCAGAAGAAAAGACGACAAGAAGTAAAGAAATAAGAAAGGGTATACAACACATGACGTTACCTACACGAGATGAACACTCTCATTCAAGATATTCATTGATATAATAGACGGCGTGGTCATACCCTCATCCAACGAAAGTCGAAAGTACATGTACTCGAGCTACAACAGCAGAAATTTTAGACAATTTCTAAACAGCCTCAATTGCGACATCTCGCGCTCGCAAACATCAAAAGGCTAAAAAATGAAAATGAAAAAAGACAACTCTAAATGAGTATCTCTCTCGTCTTCAATAATAAAAATGTCTACAATATATATGATCTATACCGTGTATATATATATATACATATTGTTGTGAGGTTTTAAGGGGTCAAATAAGAACAAAACAACGGGTAACGAAAAGTAGAAAATGTATTAACAGAAAGTAGACAATACAATAGAGAGATGTGGAAATTACGTCCAACGAACAGAGTTATTGGCACTCGCATTGGCTTGCTCCTAAGCCACAATTATCCCTGTTTATTTATAGTAAGCCGTCGGCGCATTCCATTGGTCAATAAGGTGTATCACCTATAACACATATATATACATATATGTGTGTGTGTGTGTGTATGTGTGTGTGTGTGTGTAAAATAATCCAATTGACTAGTATGTAAGAGATGATTCTATTTGGGATCCTCGAAATCTCACTGTACATCCATAATGTATGCTCATGTAGGTGCAAATTTATAGATTCATACAAAAGTAGGATCGCAGTAATGGGAGAACCGCTGTGAGCGGCTTAACTCTTTGCAAACCAAATTTTCCCCACAGCTTTATTTTATGAAATTAGTTATCACCCTTAAGATGCTTAATGGCAGCACAGTTAGATATTCTTTATATCTTATATCTAAGATAAGGTAGTGTCAAAAGTTATCTGAACTTTTGCTATAAAATATTGTCACACTGCATTCTGTGCAACTGGGCTTATAGTTGACACTATTGTGGTCATGTGATCAAAGATTGAGCTTGATCACACCATTTTGCTTGCTGTCTTTAAAGTGTAAATATGACTGCTCTATAGCAGTATGCACCAAGGAAGTGACCTGATTTCTCTGATTAGAAGGAGTATTAGTGTTGTATAGCCCTTCCTCACTGGCACTAAATAATTATAATGTGCCCTCTAGTAAATGATGATGGGTGATGTAGGTGTGGCCTATATGAAGTTACTATGTATAGTATAGGTATATATATAGTTACTCATACTTTGGTTTGATTTGGTTTGGTTTGTTTTACATCATATCAACCTCGGTGGGTCATTTAATGCTGACTAAGTTTTGGGTTTATAGCGGTAGTTTGGTAGCAAACAAATGTATATATGTATAGATTTTAACTATTGTTTAATTGTTCATATTTTTTAGTACAATCCTATTTCTTTTAAGAAATGTAAAATCCTGGATGGTCATATTTTCGTGAAAAGTTTTTTTCAAATTATTTGCTTGGTAGTATTTTATTTGCATTAGATCAAAGTCTACATACTCTAGCATTATATGTTTCTCTGTAAAACTCTCTTTAATTTAGTGAAGTAAAAATGTTTTTTTTAAAAAAAGGAGAATCAATCATACAAAATGATACATTTTCATTTCTTCACATTTATAAATATCACTTTTTCTTTTTCTTTATTTTTATGGGTTTTTCTATAAAACTATCACATTATTATTATTATTATTATTATTATTATTATTATTATTATTAATTATTATATTATTTATTATTATTATTATTTATACTTGCTGAGTTTTTTTAATTCTATTTCTTGCCCGTCTTTAGTTTCTGATCGTCTTGGTATTTCTCTATCATCTTGGATATCTTCTAAGGCCTAGGGTCTGGAGTTGACTTGGTCTT
>CM042168.1:41559794-41572294 GCA_023376005.1 Doryteuthis pealeii
CTCGCTGTTCGTTTGATACCGACAATAGGTAAATAGATACTTACAATATTAATGTAAAGGAGTATTTGGGAGCTGACGGTAGGTGTGGTGCTCATCACCGGCAAAAAGATCTCCCTCGTCTAGCGCTAATGTTTTAAAAGCCAGTATATTAATATTTGTATTTGCCCCCCCCCCACACACACACACAAACAGGATGTGATACAAGGTCAATTTTTAAGCGAAGTTCAACAGGTTTGAATTCAGATATTTTCTTCTCTTGGGCCAGTTGCTTAAAAATTGACTGTGTCACATCCCGTACAACTCTAAATGCCTACATCAATAATACCTTTTTCTCTTGTTAAGGCCACCAATCTAACAGAAGGAAAACTCAGCAGTTCTTTCCTTAAAAATTGACTGTGTCACATCCTGGATAGTTAAAAAGCCCAGTCTGCTTTACTACTTATCCATAGCTGAAGGGAAAATAGTTGGATTCATACCTTTCCCAAGTTTATTAGGGCTATGTGAAATGCTACCAGCCTCGTCCAGGGTTGAAATCGTGTCGCCATGTCCATTTCCTATGACGATAATAATTACACGACATGTACCTCCACTAGTATACCGCTCAGTCGGCTGGGGCTGTAGAATACGCCGACTGCACCTCTGCACACTGGTAAAATCCCCCAATGGGACCACCTGTTGGCCCATTGGCCAGAAAATATGAATCCAGTTATGAATAAAGATTACTGGATTCAGAAATCCCCCCCAATGAGACAATCTGTTGGCCGTGGGTGGCGACCCATGATGCTTAAGGACGGAATCCTGGTCGCTGAGCAGTCCATGACACGCAACATTCCACTTTAGTCCTTACTTAGGCTAGACGGGCGTTCGGATCACTCAGCTGGTTGCATCTATATGATTGTCCCAACCTTATTGTCCTTATGGCAAACCGCTGACCCATTTTATTATATATGCGCTAGAAAGCACTGACTGAGGGTCTTACTGTCCTGGATATGACGTTAAATTACACCTAGTGAATTTTCAATTCTGGAGCTTTGGGAAGTTTTGAGTACTCTTTTGTCGCCATTACTCCAAGGTCAACTCTGACCCGGAGTGGTAGTACCTGTGAGGGTCCCTTATATGTGTTGAATGGATTAAAAACGAGTTTTAAAAGGTATGTTTAAAAAAAAATTGGGTTTAAACTTTTTTTGGACCATATGACCTTTAGGCACCCCTTTTTGATCTCGATTAAGAAAGGACATGTTTTTCATTTAAACCGTCAGTATCCGGTTGTTTGTTAGGGGTTAGGGTTACGTTAGCGATGAGTTTTATAATTTTAAAAAAAAAAGTCTAAAAATCGTCTGTTAAAAATCAATCGGATATTGACGGTGTAAATGAAAACATGTCCTTCTGAATCGAGATCAAAAAGGGGTGCCTAAAAGTCATATGGTCCTTTTTTTAATAGACAACAAGAATAAAGAAAGAAAAACGTCTTCGGCATAAATTAACCCAAGGGTTGTGTTGAGTAGGGGCCAAATCGGGTTGTAGTAGTAGTCGTCGTTAGTAGTAGCAGCCGTCGTTAATTCAGAGTAACAACATACGAAAGTCGTATAGTCAAAAAGGGGTTATATATTTCTTTCTATGCTCGTGGATTCTTTTTTAGAGAGAAGGAGACTAAGAGAGTAAGGTCAAGCTGTTCTATCGCAAACCACGTTCATACGCGCTGTTCGTTGCTAGTCTAGACGTGTCATGACAGAGCCCCAACAAACACATCCGACCCTTCTCGGGTCAGGCGAAAGAGAGGCCGAATTTTCTTTACTTCCGATTGTGGTCCCGGCGATTGGGGAGGGGTCACACCACTTCCGCTCCTCCGCAGAAAAAACCTTGAACTTCCGTTTTTATTTTTAAATCTAGTTCTGGGATCATTGTTCGGTCAATGGCTGTCACCGTTGTGTTTACACTTCTAAACTTTAACCTCTTTTTGTTCTTATTTCTTTTTCTTCTCTTTCTCCAGAAATCCGATTACCGTTTTCTTTTCAATCCCCAAATTCTCCGTAGACCATAACAATTACGCTACAGTTGACATGCTGTAAAAACCAACCAACCAACCAACCATCTACTACTACTACTACTACTACTACTACTATACTACTATAATAATAATAATAATAATAATAATAATAATACAAAAATTGATAAGACGCAACAAATAGTAAATGTAGACTGTGCGGTGACAGAGATGAGACTGTAAATCATGTATTAAGTGAATGTAGCAAACTAGTACAACGGGAATATAAAGCTAGACACAACTGGGTTGGGAAGGTGATCCACTGGGAATTATGTAAAAAATTAAATTTATGGTATATGCATAAACCAGAATCTGTTCTTGAGAATGAAACGCATAAAATTCTCTGGGACATTGAGATATAGACGGATCACTCTATCCCAGCCAGGAGACCAGACCTAGTGTTGATTAACAAAAAAAGATGGATAAATACCTGGACCTGGCCAGAGAATTGAAAAGGCTGTGGAATATGAGAGTGAAAGTGATACCAATTGTAGTTGGTGCACTTGGAACGGTTCAATAAACTTTGAAAAAAAAAAAGACTGGAGGATATGGAAATCAGAGAAAAATTGAGACCGTCCAGACTACTGCACTGCTGCAATCGGCTAGAATACTCAGAAGTGTTCTGTAGACCTGAGGAGACTTATTGTCACTCAGACTCCAGTGAAATACCATCAGCGTTAGCTGATGTGAAAAAAAATCAAAAGGAGTGATAATAATAATAATAATAATAATAATAATAATAATAATAATAATAATAATAATAATAATATTTGAGAAAACTGTGGAACATGAAAGTGAAGGTAGTACCAATCGTAATTAGTGGCCCTGGAACGATCCCCAAAGCTCTGGAAAAGAATTTGGACTATATGACCCTTAGGCACCCCTTATGCTTTGCTGATTCATAAGTACATTTTTTCATTTACATCCTCAACATCCAGTTGTTTGTTAGGGGTTAGGATTAGGGGTCAGGGTTAGGGTCAGGGATTAGTTTTATAATTAAAAACCCTCTAAAATCGTCTGTTAACAAACAACCGGATGTTGACGGTGTAAATGAAAAAATGTACTTATGAATCAGCAAAGCAAAAGGGGTGCCTAAAGGTCATATGGTCCAAGAATTTGGGTGAACTGGAAATCAGAAAAACCGATACCATCAAAACAACAGCACTGTTGGGATCGGCTAGAATACTCAAAAGAGTCCTGGACACCTGAGGAGACTTGCTGTCACTCAGCCTCCAGTGAACCACCAGCTACGGCAGGTGTGAAAAACTAATAATAATGTTTGTATTCTATATCAACAAAGTTCATTAACCATTACTTTACAATAGTTCGTATGACTCTACGATTTTTAATTTGTATATGGAGGAGAAAATACGTATGCAATTACATCCTAAAAAAATGAGTAAATCATAATAGATATTTATTCAAGTGAATAATTGGATATTAGATGTAGACGTCTAGAAAGAAACTAGATTTTTTTTTTAATTTTCAGGTAGATAACTCTAATTGAAATTCCGCCGATCCTTTTTCGATTACTCTTGAATTATTACTGTAATTATTTACGCACTATTTTCCCAGATTTTTCCAGACCTCAAAAGATAGTATCATATTTATTTTTTAAGATGTGGAAGAATGCTAGAATAATGAAGAATTTCCTGGTCTAACCTTTTGTTCTATGCCTCATTTTTAGATTTTGAGAAAACCATTCAATAGTTTTTTATTGACTATTCTACACTCGTCTTTTCTAACCCCTTGACTTGTTTCTTATGGATCGGAGAACAATTTTCGAGGTTGTACAAGGAAACCAGGTGACGTTTTTATTCTACTTAAGTCTACAAGTTTGTTTGGTTGGGTTTGTTTTGTTTTACGGCATATCAACCTCAGTGGGTCATTTAATGTCGATAAAGTTTTGAAATAAATCAATTCTTAATGGATAATACAATTTTTTTTATAAATACATTTTTCTATTTAACCCATAGATGGGACCCTAACAGGTACTACCACTCCGGGCAGAGTGGACCAGGGAGCAATGGTGATGAAGGGGTGCTCCACATTCCCCAAACCTCCAGAACTGGAACCTCACCATCAGATAGAGTTTAACGTCATTCCCAGGACATGTAGGCCCGCAGCCACCGCCTTCTAGCATCCATATGATAAAAAGGGGTTGAGGCTTGCCATAAGGGCAATAGGTTTGGGAAAATCATATAGGTGCTAGGGCTTGACGTGACCAGCCGATTGATCGGAGGGGGCCTCTCCGACCGCCCGTCTAGCCCAAGATAGTGCCAAAGGGAGTATTGCATGTCATGAACTGCTCATCCACCTGGGCTCTATCCTTAAGCATCACGGGTCAGCACCCACGGCCAACAGGTGGCCCCATTGGGGGAGTCTTACCCCTCTGCAGAGGTGCAGTCGTTGCATTCTAACGCCCCAGCCGACAGGGCGGTACAAGTTTGTATTTCCTGAAAGAAAGACTATGACACTAAAGTCAACATTTTGGAGCTATAACTGACCATGCGAGATCATTTGATTTCACAATTCTCCCCATCATCAGAATCCACATCTATGGTAAATCCACCAATTCTGTGGAGGCGTGTGATGTAATGGTTACTGTTAAGTATCTGGCCGCCATCCTTGGCCAGTTTCAAAGAACTTAAGGTAAATAAAAGTAAGTAATGAGTTATAGAATCCTTTGGTAAGTGAATAAGTCCTGTGACACAGAATCCTTTTGGTAAGTCAATAAGTCCTGTGGTATAGTATCCTTTGGTAAGTGAATAAGTCCCACGATATAATACTATGTTCCGACGCCCAAGAAGATCCAAGTAGTAATGCTAGTATGACCAAAAAAAGGTCAGTATAAATAATCATATCAGCAGCAGGGCATTGCCAGTGATTGGACAATAGGAATCTTTCCCATGTCACGTGCTTATAGGCGAGTCTATAAGTAGAGGTGAACATCTGGCACACGCCTTATATCCCAGATATTTCACTTAGTGCTAATACCCTTGGGAAAGGTATGAATCCTACGCTCCCTCCACTATGGGGTAAATAGTAGGGTAAACTGGGCTCTTTAACCTTGGTTAGGCAACCGGTCTAGGAGAAGGAAAACTCTGAATTCAAACCTGTTAAACTCCGCTTAAGAAATTGACCTTGTGTCGCATCCTGCTCGTGCGGAGGGGTTGGTAAATATATATATCCCAGAAAAATTCCAACAGTTTCCGTCAGAAGAAATGGACATGGCGAGACGAATTCTGACCTTTGACATGTTTGTTATGGATCAGAAAACAATTTCCGATTTTTTTTGTGGACAAGACAACCACCTGACTTGCCACTGCTCTGTCTGTGTGTGTGTGTGTGTGTGTGTGTGTGTCTGTTTGTCTGTCTGTATGTGCCTGTGTGCATGTGCGCGGGTCTGTGTGTCCCTGTATATGCATGTTCCTTAAATCGCAATTAACTCTTAACATCCTGTTGAGAATTTTTAAGTCCAGAGCATTCCTAAAAGGATATATAAAAAATGGCTAAAAATTACCTTTGCATCTAAAGTTACCTGTTATTTCCCTTAAATCAAAGACATCTAAATATGTTTAATATTACATTTAAACAAAGGTTATCGTTTGGGGTAGATTAGGAAAACGAATGTGACTTCCGGCCGGGTGGAATGAAATGGTATAGGACTTTAGAGTTAGCACACATCCAAGGCTGTGAGTAAAACATGGAAATGAATCCGACAAGAAAAACAAAGTATTCCGAAAAAAAGATGAATTGGTATGCACGAGAATTATCATCTGATATAAATGTATGATTACTGATTGTATAAGGAAAGTAAAAAAACGTATGTAATTACATTCTAAAAAATGAGTAAATAATAATAGATATTTATTCAAGTGAATAATTGGATGTTAATTGTTAGTCTAGAAAGTAAATAGTTTGAATAGACAACAACATTAAAGAAATAAAAACGTCTTCGGCATAAATTAACCCAACAAGGGTTGTTTTGCGTAGAGACCAAATCGGATTGTAGTTTTATAGCCGCTTGACTGGACTTCAATAAACCACAGACAAGTATATATAAAAATAGGACCCGTCTTTATTTTCTTCGGTGTGTGGTGGTGAAGGGCGACGAGTGTTCACAATTAAAATGCCCGAGGGTATGATGGTGAAGAGCGCCGTGTTCACAATGAACTTCCGAGGGTGGTTGATACGGGAGACGACGAGGTTACCTTCTCGGCTGCTCGCTGGGGACTGTATTGATCCTTCATCCGCTGGCCTTTTTATACGATAAATATGCCCACGCATTTTTATTGTTTGATCTGATACCGGACATATATATTTCTTTATCTTTCTCTCTGCCTCTTCACCGGAGGAGGTGTCTTCCGTTTCCTTTTTTCTTTTATCTATTTCTTCATCTTCTCCCTACTTCTTGACCGGTAGACCTCTCTTCCGTTCTCACTTTTTATATATATATTTTGATAATTATTGTCAAAAGTTCTGACATCAAATTTAATCAGATGTATTTATACACATGAAGTCAATGAAAATTATTTGTACCAATTTATTGATACACGTGAATTTAATTTAAAATCTAACATAAGAATTATTTCTACCAATTTATTAATACACATAAAGTTAATGAAAATAATTCCTACCAGTTTATAAGACCAAATCTAACAAATATTTACCTATAAATTATATATAATGATAATAAAAAAAAGATTAGGCTTTATTTCTTTGTTAACCAAATTTCTCTCTCGGCTTTACCAAATTTTTTTGTTATTTTTTACCTGTATGATGTGATATTCCAAAGTTCACTATCTATTCATCTTAAAAATCATTCTATTCAAATAAAGTCCTATTATTATTGTAACTTGGGTACTTCTGCTAAGTTACAATGAACTATCCATCAGTTTTTGTACGGGTAATACTTTTTTGGTACGGTCAACTGCCAGACGCTCGAGTCCAGCCAATTAGCCCCGCCCACAAATTTTTATGAAAACAAAAAATACAAACGCCCACAAATCTTGGTAAAAACAAAAGTACAACCAGGACGAAAATCTTATTTTACTTTTAAAACGTAATATTTTTTTAGCTTAGAAAATTGAAAGTTTTAATTAAAACAACTTTGAATCATGTAAATTTAGGGTTCTACAAACATTTTTTCTTTAGTTATTTGAATATGCACGAATCTTTACATTCCTTTTTTTTTTTTACAAATCAAACAATCATTTCATGTTTCTCCTCACGCAATAAATTTTAAGAACATATTACGTTTTAAAAGTAAAATATGGTTTTGTTCGTGGTCGGACTTTTGTTTTCATCAAGATTTGTGGGCGTGTCTAAATATTTGTCCTGGCTGCATTTTTTTGTTTTCATAAAAATCTGTGGGTGTGGCTAATAGGCTGGACTCGAGCGAGTGGCAGTTGATTGTACCAAAAAAGTATTACCGGTTTTGTACTTTGCTTGGAGAGCTGCAGTGAGTGGTTTAAAGTAGGCAAAGAGTTAAGTAGCCCACAAGAATTGATATGCAATTAAACAAAATAATTAACCTAACCAACCAACAAGTTCAATATTAACCTAAGTAGAAATTGTCGTCACATCGGCCTAAATGTTGTACAATTAACAATGAAGATGAGGACAATAGTCTATCTAGGTTCATCCGGAGTGGTAGTAAACTCATTTTTCTATTTGATAAATAGGAAAAATGAGTTTTAAAAATATTTAAAAAATTGTGTGTTGAGAATTTCAGCATATAAGGTGCGTGCTAGATCGTCACTCCTTACTTATGGACTCGGCCACAATCATGTGATCTATCTCTTGGCCAATCACTGGCAGTACTCTGCTGCTGATACAATACTTAAACCAACCCTAATGGTCATAATTATATGGACACTCTTTGACGACGCACATAGGATTAAATCGCTGGACCTTTACCAATAACGCAGGATAGGACTTATACGCTTACCAAAGGATTCCATAACACAGGACTTTCTTTAAGCCCTTTTCAACTGGCCAAGGATGGCATTTAAAAACTTTACATTGTGTTTTTTAGATACCCAACAAGGATATATAAAAGGAAATATCTTCGGCATAACATAACCCAGCAAGGGTTGAAATTCCGTAAAATCCAACCAAACAGCCAACCAACCAATCCATTACTGAACGACAGTGTCCAGGAGAAATTCTACGCAAGTCAAGAATTCGAAGTCAAAAATCTTAAGCAGTTGTGAAATACGCGCGAAATTTACCACACGGTGCGTGCTACTCAGGTGATTGCGTGTCACCAAGGACAGTTAATAACGATTACTACGAGTGCGTAATAACATCAACATGCGAAAATAAAGACGTTTTGTTGAGAAATTCACAAAGCTCAGTCGGTAGAACGTTCGGCTAGAAACCACAAGGTTCCTAGTTCGATACCGGTCGTCGCCGACTATAGAAAACGCCATTTTTAGCATATAATGCACACATTGGGAAGGCATGAACTTGTATAGGCAGATTATCCATCATATGGAAATCTGATCGCACTGATAAGTTCAATCAATAATTAAAAGACCGGTTACCTAGCCATGGTTAAAGAGTCCAGTCTGCCCTGTTATTTGCCCATAGCTGGAGGGAGAATTGGATTCATACTTTTCCCAAGGGTATTAGCGCTATGTGAAATGCAAACGGCTTCTTTCAGGACTTGAACTCAGGTCGACGCGTCATTTCCTATGACTCTAACCATTAGACCACGCGCCTCCATATACTTGTTTATTATAGTTAAATCAGAGAAAACTCCTTTATATAAACTTATTTTTAAAAATGTCTGCTCAATGATCAATCACATTATCATTTCTCAATTCAAAAATTATTATTTCACTTGTTTTGCTAGTTTAGCTCAGTTGGTAGAGCGTTCGGCTAGAAACCACAAGGTTCCTAGTTCGATACCGGCCGTCGCCAACTCAGCAACTTAGCACGGGATCTGTATGGAAAGTAAGGAGCTGATGGTAGGTATGACGTTCCACCTCAGACGCAATAACAATCTCCTTGGTTTAGCGCTAGTGAAAAAGGATAAACTCCCCCGCTAATTGGCTGATACCGACTTTAGGCCACCCCTACGACTTTTTTTCTTTTTACTCTCTTCGTCTCATAATTCTTGTATTTGCTTGTAAATTGAACCAATAAGTCTGTATCCCAATTTATTTGAAAAAAAGAATAATAGTATGTGTAGAAGTTATCCCCCAGATATCATAGAAACAATATAATACTCACCGTTGCAGTGTGATTCTACTACCGTCGAGTTAGCAGACAAGAACAACATGCAAGCTATAACTCAAATACAGTCCTTGCATGCTGCTGGCATAGTGCAAAGTGATGGCTGAAGAGTGGAAACTTATCCATATCTTTACTCACCTTGAAAACCGTCAACCAATCAAAACCCAGGAAGTGAAATTTGCCAGAGTTCATAATGGAATAACCCAAAGCTGTATTTAAACCATCTACCAACAATCTAGAGATAGTTTGGCATTCAACTTGTAACAGAGCTGAATACTTGACACAAAATCCAACAGTATGCAGTGATGCTGATAGCTTTTTGATTTAGTGCGTCCTGGGACACATATTTGCTTTGAGTGAGTCCCCGGGAAAATTTATGGATCCCAACTAAAGCCGGCTATCTCCTACCTTGTAACCTATCCTGTGTAATTCGTTTCTAAGAAACTATTGAAATGTATTTACAGTTAGCTTGAAATGGTGAGGGAATAAAAAAGAAAAATACTGGGATACATTGATGCGATTTAACTGCGTCCTTTTAGATTTTTGTGCGTCAGAGACGCAGGACGCGTAACTATCAACATCTCTGAGTAAGTAATTATTCTTTAATACGTACATACAATATTGATATTGCTATAACCAGAAAATCCAATTGTATTTCAAAACATCATGAAACTATATGATCAAATTCAAATACAAAGTTTACTTTATTTGGCTGAATTTTGGGGATAAGGTTTGATAATTTGTATTATTTAGATTTTTCGACAAATCTTTTGGGCCCTAATGTTGCATAGCGCCTTCTTTACCGGCACTAAATAGGTATATGTTATATACTGGTCTTTTCACGATACCAAATCTATATAATGTTATATACCTTTCTTACTTCTTACTCTGTCGTCTATTCTTCTGGCCGGCTTTGGTTCTGATCGTTTATCTTCTATCTTGGTTGGTATATCTTCTAAGGTCTCGTCTGGTCTTCTATTGAGGATTCCGGGTCTGGTTTCTGTTGGGGATCACTGCTTATCAGAAGCCCTGTGTCATTGTTAGTTTTTGGTAATAAACACAAGACTTCGATTTACTTTTGATGTTACTTTATTTCAAATCCCCACCCAGACAATCTGCGCAGATGAGGCTTACATGTTGCTAGCTCGGCTCCTAACTTCTAACTGACTCTTACTTACTTAGTAGCCTTAAACCGAAAGAGGGCATCCTATGGGGTTCCGGTTCTCACGATTCTCCCCAGAACGCAAGGTGAGATCGAGGTCAAGCGCTGTCACTCACCCTCAAGGCCATCAGCTATACTAATCGCCATTATGATTTCTACACTACCTTAAAAAGATACTAGGATCCAATAATTATGTAACACTAAGCCAGAGCGCTTGCCCAGTGGAACTGGATCCTTGGTAATCCCTTGGTAAAGAGTCCTGAGTATTGGTAATCGTCTGGTAATCGTGAGTATGGTAAGTCCCTCCTCAACGAGTGCAGTTAGAATTATAGCCAGTGTGGGGTTAAGTAGTGTATCAGCCACGCAGTATGGCTAGTGATTGACCGGAGGAATAAACCACGTGACCTTGGCTAGTCTATAAATCCAGCTGGGGAATTGGAGCACACCTTATATCCACAAATATTCTAACAGTTCAGAGGAAATTTATCTTATGAATTATTTGATTCTGGAGGACGTGTACCGTTAGACCCCCCCCCTCAAAATTTTTATCAATCATTCGGCAAAGTTTTTGGAATTGCATCAATAGCATCCAGAACTAAACTTCCAGATTATAAACAAATAGGGAAAAGATGCTCGTTTATTTATTTTGCTGATCAAACAATTTATTTTGAAAACGACAACTGATTCAGTAAATTAAAGTTTTAAGACTATTCAAGATGGCACAGACCGTGGCACCGTGGCAATAAGAGGTGGGACAGTCCGAAGGTACTTCGAACAATTTGGTCAGAAAAAAAAGGATGGATTAAAAATCAAAATCAGGTTAAAGGCCTGACAGTTCAAGCGAGAAATGAACTGGAAAATTACCTCAGCTAAATCGTAGCCCATTCCGTTTTTATCATGAAGAAAAAAAGGAAGAAAAAGGACATGCTACGCAGAGAAATATAATAAGAAGAAAGAAAGAAAGAAAGAAAAAGAGTCGAGGAAAGATAGAGAGAAAGAGTTAGCGCATGGATGTGATAACGCTAATCTGTTTCAATCGAACATAATGAAAAGAGAAGAAGAAGAAGAAGAAGAAGAAGAAGAAGAAGAAGAGAAGAAGAGAGAGAGAGAGAGAGAGAGAGAGAGAGAGAGAGAGAGTAAAATCAAGATTTTTAACATTTACATATTGAAGTATTTAGCAATAGCTCTTAAGTAAACATGTTGTAATAATTAAATCATCATATTGTGGTATAACCTGGTAGTGAATAATAAAAGTCTCTTTGAGAAACCGGAGTTTCACTTATCGTAGAATCTCTCTGTCTCTGTCTCTGTCTCTGTCTCTATCTCTATCTCTCTATATATATATATATACAACTTGTTGGTAAATCCTCGCGGTGAGAAAAAAACCGGCAAATATTTTGATTGTAAAAATATACTACCAAACATCACCCGGGGAGAAAAATTTTTGAAAAAAAGAAAAGACCAAGATAATCGTACCAACAAAAAATAATCTATTGGTACATTATTTGGCCAAAAGAAAAAGAAAACAAACAATTTATATGTATATAAATATATAAGATATATATATATATATATGTATTCATACAAAAACCGCTATGATATACTAAAGCTAATAAGTAAAGAGTGCTCAATACCTAAGTAGAGCAAATAATAAAGATAAAACTAATGAGTCAGATAAACCTACTTTGGTTTCGCTTAGTGCTCTTCAGGGCTAAGATCCGACTAAAGAGATTTGGAGCAAACTCATATTTATACAACACCTTCAACACCTTTATGAGTTTGCTCCAAATCTCTTTAGTCCCTGAAGAGCACTAAGCGAAACTTTAAGTAGGTTTATCTGACTCATTAGGTTTATCTTTATATATATATATATATCTTTTTTTTTCTTTCTCTTCCGCTCACAACAACACACACACACACACACACACACACACCGTGTATTTCTTTATACATTGTTTGTAAATCATAATAAATGATCTATTTTAAGCATGTACATATACTTCTGTCGCCAAGGCACCCTCGATTTTAAGGGGCTTGGTTGGTTTATTG
>CM042168.1:41579794-41599794 GCA_023376005.1 Doryteuthis pealeii
GTGGAGCTGAGAGTAATAGCAACGAAGGGGTACTTCATACTCACTAGATTTCCGTTACTAGAGCCTCACCTTCAAATGCAGTTTAGTGATTGGCATTATCTCTGCTGGTGCGTTAGAATGCACCGACTGCATCTCTGCAGAGGGGTAAGACTCCCCTAATGGGGCCACCTGATGGCTGTGGGTGGCGACCCGTGATGCTTAAGGATAGAACCATCAGCTCTGTGTAGACATTAGATGATGCCTGGTAAGGCTCTAGTTACGGAAATATAGAGAGGGTGAGTACCCCTTCATTGCCATTACTCTCAGCTCCACCGATCTCCGTCCTGTCGGTGTAGGGTAGAATAATTATTATTTGGTGTTATGGGTCGTTAAAAAGACCTGAGCAATCCAGCATTTGCAATATTCCACTTTAGGCTTTTCTTGGGCTAGACGGGCGGTCGGAGATGCCCTTTGATCTACCTAGCACGTCAACCCTAGCACCTATATGATTTTCCCAACCCTATTGCTCTTATGGCAAGCCCCAAGCCCTTTTTATCATATGGGTGCTAGAAGGCGGTGACTGAGGGTCTACATGTCCTGGGAATGACTTTAAACTCTATCTGATGGTGATGTTCCAGTTCTGGATGTTTGGGGAATGTGGAGCACGCCTTCATCACCATTGCTCCCTGGTCCACTCTGACCCGGAGTGGTAGTACCTGTTAGGGTCCCATCTATGGGTTGAATAAAAAAAACATGAGTTTATAAACAAAATTGTATTATGCATTAAGAATGAATTTGTTTCACAACTTTGTCAGCATTAAATGACCCACCGAGGTTGATATGCCGTAAAAAAATGAAACTAAATCTAACTAGTTACGTTTTTCACTTGACGTGCGAGATTCACGCCTCTCTAGGAGTCAGTTGGGGTCATCCAACGGAAATCTACCCGCCTACGCTTTTAAATCTAACAAACTTATTTCAAACTAACTACATGGTATTTTTAACAACCCATAACACCAAATAATAATTCTTCTACCCCACACCCACAGGACGGAGATCCGTGGAGCTGAGAGTAATGGCAATGAAGGGGTACTTCACCCTCTCTAGATTTCCGTAACTAGAGCCTTACCAGGCAGCATCTAATGTCTGCACAGAGCTGATGGATATAAGTTTTTATTAGTCGTCCAACACTGGTGTGTCCATGTGTAGGAGTCCATAAGAGAATGTCTCTTATGAGTTCGTTCTTACTTAACGTCATTTAAAAAGCAGTCTTATTATCATCATCATCATCATCATCATTATCACCATCAAGGCATGCCGACTGTACGGATTCCTTTAATTCTCGCTATTCGTCCCAATCGGCCATCACTTTTGTTAAGTCCTCTTGACGGCATCCAGTATCCGAGGAATAGATCTGATGAATGTAAGTTTGTGCTGCTCGGTCAACACTGGTGTGTCCATGTGTAGGAGTCCATAGGAGAAGATTGCTTATGAATTCGTTCTTACTTCTCCAACAGTGCTCAGTATGTCTTGCTCATCTTAGTTGTATGGCTTGTGTGATGGGACGTAAGTGGCCGTACAAATGCTGTTTTGCAGAGTGCTGCCTCCAGGATTTGTTCAATATACCAACCCCAAGGATGTGACACAAGGTTAATTTCTTAAGCGGAGTTTAACGGGTTTGAATTCAGAGTTTTCCTTCTCTTAGACTGGTTACCTAGCCCAGTCTGCCCTGCTATTTACCCATAGCTGGTGCAAGAATGGAATTCATATCTTTCCCAAGAGTATTAGCACTGTGAAATTCAAACAGCTTCGCCCAGGAATTGAACTCGGGTCGACGAGTCCATTTCCTATGACTCTAACCATTAGATTATTGTTCAAAATAGCATACAGACTTGAAAGAAAATAGGATAAGAAGGAGAAAAACTTTGAATCATTCACTGTTCAATCATTATTTTTAGTCTCTGTTCATTGTCTGTGAGGCTGCATAAACTTTAAATGATCTTATCATTACACTGACCTGAAATATTTTCAAGGTCAAATATATAAAAGCTGATTTTAAGGCAGTTATTTTAATACTGAATCCAAAAATCATACTCATTTTTTCTAATCTGAACAAATTTTTAAGATACAAGCTCTGACAAAATAGAGTCCACAGGCCCCTCAGGGTGGGGGTCCACTGGCTTCGGCCCTGGATCTTAAAAGCTAAAATCGTTGATCCCAGGAGGCCATACCCCCCAGGCAACACCTGCCCCCTCGATTTAGAGGGGCTGGGCTGGGTTTATTACCAGTGCATGAGGTGGAATGCCGACGAGATCAACGCATGAGTCACGGCTTGTGGGTGGTCCCCCATTAATAGGGCCTTGTGCCTAACTCGTACATGTGAGGTACGTGGTAAATATCAGGTAGAGTCCACAGGCTTTTGAATAAGTGTTATTGTGTAAAATTTATTCAAGCCCACCCTTGTATTTCTGTGTTTGGAAAATGTTAGTTCAGGGTCCATATTCACACCAAGGTCTTTTTCTAGTTGTGTATTTTTTAGTAATTCTCTTTCATTATAGAGAAATTTTTCTTTCTTTCTTTCTTTCTTTCTTTCTTTCTTTCTTCCTTTCATTCTTTCTTTTTTTTCGTTCTTCCTTTCATTCATTCTTCCTTCATTCTTTCTTTTTTTCTTTCTTTCTATGACTTCTTCAAGGCTTTCTTTTTTAATTTTTTTTTCTTTTTTTGGAATCTAGCCGGAATTTGTAACACATACCGGCTGGCCTATTTTGTCTCGGTTTTCCCCCGTCAGCTCGAAAAGAAACGACCTCATCTTGTAAGTCATCGCCAGATGTTGATGATTTAAAATGGAATTCACTTAGTTTAAAACAAAAATGGAACTCTGCTAACACAGCAGGCTCTCTTTGTGCAGACATCATCGTCTTTTGTATTAAACACACACCCACATATAGGTATGCGTCCGTATATATATATATATATATATATATATATATAATATATATATATATGTCCACCACTATATAATATATATATACATATGTGTGTGTGTAAGTGTGCGAGTGGATGGGAGTATTTATGTGCATATATATATATATATATATATATATATATATATAATATATATATATATATATATATATATATATATATAATATATATATAGAGAGAGAGAGAGAGAGAGAGACAATAGTTTGCAATAGTATATGGTTATCACTATTTCACGTGGTGGGTTAGTGGTGGACATAGGTATGTGTCCGTTAATATATATATATATATATATATATATATATATATATATATATATATATATATATATAATTAAGTATGTTATGTTCTTGTGAACGTTGTTGTTTGGACTTTTGAAGCATTGGAAAAAAAAACAAGAAAAACAGAGCAAAAATCAAATTTTTTATATATTCAACCGTTGCTCTGTTCCTGGTTTAATCTATTCCGATATTTCGGGTGAACCATCACCCTTTTTCAAGGTATATCAGACGGTCTGGAGAGAAAAAAAAATATATATGTATGTGTGTATGGATGTAGGTGGTATTATAATATATATATTATATATATATATATAATATATATATAATATATTATAGGTCCAGCACTGTATATATATATATAATATATATATATATATATATATATATATATATATATTATATTATATATATTGCAATAATGTATGGTTATCGCTATCTTAGTTGCTGTGTTAGTAGTGGAACACGTTTTTGCGGTATCATTAGCCGAGCGCTCAATGTCAGTGTTTTTCCTCATCACTAAACGCAGGTTCTCTTTGTGCTCACATCATCGTCTCGTATTTTGTATTACACACACACATACATGCATACACACATACACATACACACACACACGCAAACGCATATACACGCACATAGGTTTGTGTGCGTATATATATATATATCTATGTATGTAGTATATTAGGAAAAATGAAAAAACACAGGTTTATATCTATGTATATATGTGTGTGAGTGTGTGTTGGGATGGGTGTATGTTTGTACATGTGTGTATATATATATATATATAATATATATATATAATAGTTTGAAATAGTATATGGTTATCACTATTTCACTTGGTGGGTTAGAGGGACCAAGTTTTGCGATATTATTAATGGAGTGCTCAATATTAGTATGTTTTCTCATATATATATATATTATATATATATATATATAATATATAATATATATAATATATATGCGTGTATGTTTCTGTGTGTGAGTGTATTTGTATGCATATATATATATTATATATATATATATATACACACACATATAGATAGTTTGTAATAGTATATATATTATATATATATATATATATATATATGCAATGGATATGACTAGCTGAAATTTTAAATTCGAATATATATCGAAGAGGAGGGAAATAATTTACAAGCCCAAATAGATATTTAAAATGCCCAAATGTAAATTGTAAAATATAAAAATAACTCATATTACATTGTTAAAGTACCCAATTCACACGTTCTAGAAACATATATGTATATATATATATATATATATATATATATATATATATATATATATATATATATACAGTTTTGTTGAACTGTGCATTCCTGTCGGACAAGTTTTTGGTTGATCCTTCTAATTTTCGGTCCATCTTTTTGGTGGAAAAACCTTTGTTGACACCAGTTCCACCCCGACACCAAAAGATGGACCGAAAATTAGAAAGGATCAACCCAAAACTTGTCCGACAGGAATTGTCTGTACAGTTCAACAAAACTTGTATAAAATACACTTCTTTAAAAATATATATATATATATATATATATATATATATATATATATATATATATATATATATATATTATATATATACGTACGTAACACCACACCACGCACACACGCACACACACACACACACCCATATATATATATATATAATATATATATATATATATATATATATATATATATATTATATATATATACTAGCTAAAGTACCCGGTCCATGACCGGACTAAAATGAAATTTGGATCACCAGGGAGTGAGAGAGAAAGTGGAAGACAGTAGTTAGAGAGGGGGTAAGAGGAAATAATTCTTGAAACTAAAATCATTGAGAATTTGTATATTTCAGGATTTGTATTTTCTGTTTTATAGTTTAAAATTATTTCATATTATTATACAACAAATTGAAAGTATTCGTTTTATATTTTGTTTTATTGTTTTAAATTTTTTGTACATGACAACAATTCACATTTAGTTCTTAATTGCATGTTGAGTTTTAAAAGAAGCTGAGAATCGAAATTTAAATTCTCGTATTGCAATATCTATTTTGCTAAAACCTAAGATAGTATTATAGGGACCACCAATTGATCAGTTTAGGCCATCTTGAATAAAACGGAAATATTTTGTTATTATTTTTGATTTTTCATAGAATTTAAAAAAACTCTTATCGTAACTTGTTTTTAGCTACGTTAATTTTCAGTTGATTTAACAGTGCAAAAATGAAAACATTGTTTTTCAATCATAATTTTCATTATTTCCGTAAGCTGAAAAAAAGTTAAAGAATCATCAGGAGTTTATTTAATGTTTTCTTTCAAATGGAAAAAATTTTTCAAGAAAATATTAATTTTTCTGCAAGTTTCATAGTGTTAAATATAGGGGGGGGTAAATTCACAGGGTAAAATTGGTGGTACCTAGTATTTTAAAAACATTGTTTAAAAACGTTTTGGTGACCTGATTATCTGGACTCCCTCCCCCCATCTATTTTTTCCCCTTCCGTTGATTATTATCGATTACACACCAATCTATCAGATTGAAAAAAAAAAAAATTCTTAAAAGTTCTTTATTATTTGAGTATTCACGGGTGCTCATTTCCTCGTATAAGTTTATAGTAAATTGATCCCCCATATCGGAACCGCTTGAACGGAACCCAAATTATTATTTATTTTCCCATTAAACTACCCCCCCCAACCCTAACCCTAGCCCCCCCCCCTAGTTAAAATTAAGTTTTATTACAAAATTTATATTAATTACAAACATCAATTTTCATAAAAGTTCAAATGTCACCTATGAAATCTCTATTTAAACATGCCAATTTTTCAGAACTGAAAAATTGCACTATAAACTCAGCAATGTTTATTGACTTCACAATAAAGAGTAAAATCATAAAACTTAAAATTTAATTTGTAAGGCAAATTCTGAGGAATATTTTAAATTGTATTTTGAATAATAATTTAAATGTTGGTTTTAGTTGTTTTTGTTTTATCAACTTTTCGGGTAATTTACTAACGAATCATGTCATTTTGATAAACAAAGCGCTTACAATTTTTCGCACTTACATATAATTTTTTTTTTAAATGTTCCAATAACTGGATATTGTCAGATAAACTTGAAATAAATTTCGTCTTACAAATAATTGACTACTTATTTCCAGTCGGCCTTCGACTAAAGATAAACACCGGATTTTGTCCATATTAGTAACCTTTGTTTTTTGTTTTTTTTATCGTGGTTTGAGAAAATAATTAGTTAACGAACCAAAAGAAAAACAGTTTCTAAGTAAATTCGTCAATCTTATTTGTTATTTTTAACCCTTTAAAACTCTAACAATAAAAATTAAATAAATAAATTAAAGAATTAAAAGTCATTTTATTCGAATTAAAATCTTAGTTTAATTTATACAAATATGTAACCGTACTTACGACGTAAACTGATTTTCATGATACTGTTATTTACGGATTAAAATATTTTTTAATAATGTAACCGTAAAGCGTGCATTTTGATTTTCTACAATTTTTATGCATTACAAAAATTAAAATTAAAATGAGTGTACTGTACAATTTAAGAATATGGACAAACTCGCTGTAAAAAATAATTTAATCTATAAAAACACATACAAATTACATATTCAGAAAGACTAAGAGATTCCGAACTGCCGTATTCGTATTATCGCCTATACGTAGTATTTTTTTTTTTTAACTCGCTGTAAAAAAAAAATAAATCTATAAAAAACACATACAAATTACATATTCAGAAAGACTATTTCATCTTATTACTAAAGATATAAATATTTAAAGAAAATCCTAAATAGGTAAGAGATTCCGATCTGTCTGTTATAGACTGCACTGCTTGTATCGCAATAATCATAGGCAGCGTAGCTATCCGAAGCCATTTTTTTAATTTTTTAACTCGCTGTAAAAAAATGATTCAATTAATAAAAAACTCACACAAATTACATATTTTGAAAGAGTATTTTCTTATCTTTCTAACGATATAAAAATTATTAAAGACTGAACCATAAATAGGCCATAAATTCGGAACTGAACGGCTTAGACTGCAAAATTAATTCATTAAAATCAAAACTTCGCTGCTGTTATCGCTTTAACAATAAGCAGGCAGAGACAATATTTTATTATCAGGAGGGGCTGATATACGGACAGTTGCACAAAATTGGGTGATTTTTGGATTAATTAATCGATTAAATCCCTTAATCAATAAAAATCAATAACCAAATTTGGAATTTTTCTTAGTTAGAACGATATCAATGTGTATGCAAAGATTTGAATCTGAGTGACCTCCCGTTTTTTTTTGTTTTACGTCGACACGTACATACCAACATCTCTCTTTTATAGATTAGATATATATATATATATATATACACATATGGCTGTGATAAGAAATAACGGTCTGTTGCCTTTTCATTCCTTCTAGAATACGTTACGACAATCTAATTTAAAAGAAATTAGACATCAAGAAGCACCCCTGAGGGGGCAACAATACGATTGAAAGCCTACGGTGAAATGTTGCCGGTAAATATAAGCAGTGTTTTTTGTTGCTTTTCGGCCACCATATTAAATTGGAAAATGGGAAATTGACTTTTTTCAATCTATCAGTGAGTACAATTATCTGAGAATATTAGCAAAAGAACACCTGGTGAAGAACATTTGTCACTTAGTAACCTTAGGATAGTTTGGTACAAGGCCATTAATATCGGAGTACCGGTGAGAATCAATAGTCTGTTCACCAAATTCGCTAAACATTATACTACTGGTAGCGACCACCTGCCGTACAAGAGTTAAAAGCAAACTTTGATGAGACTGATGGTTTAAGGCAGTCGAACAAAAACCAGGATCGAATGGCGTCGAAAGTAGTGTCGAAAATAGAAATGGTGGTAGTGTATTTCTTGTAGGACTCCAGTCAATGAAATCTGTGTCACTACCAGGTGAACAAAACATTGCTTTCGTGTGTTTGTAGAGTATCATTATAGCAGTAACAGTTTCTTTGGAGAGGTCGTATGCTAATAGTATTTGCTCCGTCTTCCCCCTGTGTATGGGGAAATCTAGAAACAAAAGTGTTGCCTCGAGATCTTTTGCTCGAACTTCTTCTACGATTCGATGAATAGTCCGAATCTGAGAAGTTGTGGATCGATTTCGGCGAATTCCCTTTTGATTTTTTCCTAAGAATTTTCTCTACTTCAGGCCGGACGCGATTAAGAAGAAAGGCATTATAAACCTGAGTAGTTATGACAGTAAGAGTTATACATTTGTACTTCTCTGTGCTTTCGCGGTTGCCTTTCTTCGGAAAGGGGAGGATGCAGCCTTTCTTCCATTTCTCTATTGTATTTTATTCATATACTTCAATGCATAATCAAAGAAATGTTGTCAAATTTCCTTGACTCCGACACTTCAGGAGGTATTTCGTCAATCCCGGAAGAATCTTTCAAGGAGTGAATGCAAGCATGGCAGAGAAGGATGGAAAAGTTCATTAGACACCAGGGGATTACTTTGAAAAGGATAATTTGTAGTTTGTACTTTGGATTTTAAATAAATTTTTAGTGACACCAGTCCTGGAACTTTTCTGACATACCTCATAATTCATAGGCAGCTTAGAATTATGTAGGTATCTGTAGTAAGATATTTTGAATAAGATTCGTTAGGTTTCAAATCGGATGTGGGGAAACTTTTATAGTTGTTAGGGTTATGATTTGCATAATGATGACCCCAACTTAACCTTTCAAAAAAGAGCACCATTAGAAGCGTGAGAATTAGTTTAGTTCAGATGGACCAGAGATTTCAGAGGTAGTGGACTCAAAGTCGCCTGCTCTGAGGGTCAGTCTCCCCCTGCAGTGGCTGGTTGGTTGGGTTGATTGAAATTTTACAGCATATCAACCCTTAGGTTATTTTATGACAAAGACATTTTGTTTTATTCATTCTTGTTCAATAATGAATTTGTTAAACTAAATTTTATAAACCAACTGTTAATTCATTTTAAAAATTTATTTTCCCCGTCGATGGGACCCTAATAGGTCCTATTTTGGGTCAGTGTGGACCCGTGAGTAATGGCGATGAAGGGTTACCGGTGATAATTGAATTCACAATCAATAGACTTTTCACGGAGTTCGCTAAACATTACACCACTGTGGCGACCACCCGGCGTACAAGCTTTGATGTAACAGGTACTTTTTACAATATCAGATTTTTTCCTTAAGAGACACCTCCTTTTCGGCATACATGCTTTATACACTAAACTTGGACCCCCTGATTATACCTCTAAGCGAGTTTATCCTCTCAACAATGAGTTAAGAAGAGCAATTCACCATAATAAGTTTCTCTCTCTCTCTCTCTCTCTTCTCTCTCTCTCTCTCTTATATATAAGGGGCCGGGTTAGCTCAGTCGGTAGAGCGTTCGGCTAGAAACCACAAGGTTCCTAGTTCGATACCGGTCCTCGCCAACTCAGTGTATCAGTAGCACAAGGATCTGTGCGGTAAAGTAAGGAACAGATGGTAGGTGTGGCGCTCCACATCAGATGCTAAAACAATCTCCTTGGTCTAGCCCTATTGAAAAGGGGATAGACTCCCTCGCTGACTGGCTGATACCGACTTTAGGCCGCCCCGTCGACTTTTACTTTATATATATATATATATATATATATATATATATATATATATATATATATATATATATATATATATATATATATATTGGTTTGTTTGTTGGTTTTGAAGGCTGTCACAATGCAAGTGTAAGGAAAAGAAGAAGGTAACTATGATGTTTTTTGTTAACCTGTCACTTTATTCTTAATATTTCGGAATGAAAAATCCCATCATCAGAAGAAGACTCGAACTGAAGTGGACCTAGCAGTTGCTCAATTACCTTCTTTTTTTCTTTACACTCGCATTGTGACAGTCTTCAAAACCAATCAACAAACCAATATAAACACAATGCTCTAAGCCGATTGAAAAACCCTTATATATATATATATATATCATTCGACACGCACACAACGATTCTGCACTAAGGAGTAACTACCTAACACTAAGGAACAACCAAGTATTCTTCACTAAGGAACACAAGAGATATCCACTAAAAAGTTATCCCAATTGAAGCCTAAAAATAGCCACAAAAAACAACTAAAATCTAGTGTTAATTAACAAGAGAAAAAGTGTTACATAATTTATGTTGCTGAAAAGGGGCCATTGGCTTTCAGATCAGCCAGTGGAAAAGTACCAGGACTGTTAGTGACCGCATCTGACCCCTAGAGAACACGTCACAAGAAACATATGACTAGATTTAGTTAGTTTTAGATTTTAGTTTCAACCTGAGAATTGAAGCAGAGTAGACATGCTGTGCTGAGGTTGAATAAGAATGGGTTAAATAAGTCTTGATCAAGGAACAAAAGTCTTGTGAGTTGATTAATTTCATGACTAAAAAGTTAGCCCTTAGGATAAGACCGCTAGACGAAAAGATGACGTCAAAAGAAAGAAGAGAAAACATGGCGACTAGACGTAGCAAGAAGAAATGAAGAACAAGTCTCAACTCTGTAGCTGTCTCTCTCTCTCTCTCTCTATCAGCGAGTCTCCTCTCTCAATTATATACCCGACGATGGGGTATATAAGGCTATACAACAAAAGTACCTGTCATCTAGTGGATTTCGCCGTGTTGGCAGACCACAGAGTAAAAAACTCAAAGAAAACGAAAAGATAAACAAATACTTGGACCTTGCCAGAGAACTGAAAAATCTGCGGAACATAAAGGTAAAAGTGGTAACAATTCTAGTTGGTGCCCTTGTAACTGTCCCCAAATGTTTTAGAAAAAGACCGGGCGAATTGAAAATCAGAGGAAGAATCGAGACCATCCAAACTGAAGCATTGTTAAGATCGGCTAGAATACCCAGAAGAATCTTTGAGACTTGCTGTCATTCAAACTCCGAGGAAAGACCACCAGTCAACGATGTGTGGAGACAGAGACGAAACATTCAATCGAATGCAGAAAACTAGTACAAAGAGAATACAAGACTAGGCACGACTGGGTGGGAAAGGTAATCCACTGGGAACTGTGCAAGAAATTCAATTTTCACCCTACAACTAAATGGTATATGCACAAACATGAACTTGTCCTGGAGAAAGAGACGCCTAAAATTCTCTGGGACTTCGAGGTACAAACAGATCCCCTAATCCCGACCAGGAGACCGGACTTAGTATTGATCGACAAGAAGAAGAGAACCTATCATCTCTTGGATTTTGTCGTTCCAGCCAACCACCGAGTGAAAATGAAAGAGAGCGAAAAGATAAACAAATACCTAGACCTTGCCAGAGAACTGAGGAAACTGTGGAACATTAGATGAAGATAGTACCAATAATAACTGGTGCCCTTGTAACGGTCACCAAAGCTCTGGAAAAGAATTTGGGTGAATTGGAAATCAGAGGAAGAATCTAGACCATACAAACTACAGCACTGTTAGGATTGGCTAGAATACTCAGAAGAGTCCTGGAGACCTGAAGAGACTTGGTGTCACCCAGCCTCCAGTGAACCACCGGCTACGGCAGGTGTGAAAACATAATAATAATAATAATAATAATAATAATAATAATAATAATAATAATAATAATAATTCTCTGGAACTTTGAAATAAAAACGGATCATCTTATCCCAGCAAGAAGACCAGACCTAGTGTTGATAAACAAAAAAGAAAGAACTTGTCAACTGGTGGATTTTGCAGTGCCAGAAGATCACAGGGTGAAGCTAAAGGAAAATGAAAAAATGGACAAATATCTGGACCTTGCCAGGGAACTGAAAAAGTTATGGAACATGAAAGTGAAAGTGATACCAATTGTGGTTGGTGCACTTGGAACAGTCCCAAAAGGATTAGAAAAGGGTTTGGAAAGTTTGGATATCAAAGGAAGGATTGAAACCATTCAGAACACTGCACTGCTGCAATCTGCCAGAATACTCAGAAGAGTCCTGGACACCTGAGGAGACTTGCTGTCACTCAGACTCCAGTGAAAGACCATCAGCTAATGCTGATGTGAAAACTCAAAAGGAGTTAATAATAATAATGGACTCTTCAAAAGGAGACTCAATTTTGCCTCTTCTTTTTTTGTATGGTATTGACCTGATTACTCTCTCCATTGAACGTAAAAACACAGAGCATAAATATAAAACTACTATTAAAAAATTATCCATCTTTTCTATATGGATGATCTAAAGTTAATCCAAAAAAAATGATGACAATTTAAAGGGTCTACTAAGCACAGTGAAAAGATATTTGATGACATAGGGAAGCAATTTGGTGTGATCAAATATGCAAAAAATACGTTTAGGAAATGCTCGATAGTAAAGTCTAAAAAATATCACTAGATGAAAATACGGAAATTACAGAGTTAGAACACAATAAAAACTATAGATATTTAGGAATTAATGATGTGAATTGCAGCAATCATAGTATGTATAAAGAAAAGTTATAGCAGTTTATTGGCATTTCAGTCTCGGAAGACTAAATTTTTTGTGCCCCTGAAGTTACAGTGCCTCCTGTGACTGTAAAGTCCAAAGTTAGAAAAATATTTTCGATCACAGATATCGTATGTGAAGGCTGTCACTGAAGATGTTGATGAACCGGTGCTTTGTTGCCACTGCTTTCGTCTAGACCTCCTAGCTCCATAGTGCTGTGCCAAAGTGGCTTCAGATATGAACAGTTCTCTACATACTAACCCTGAACACCCCGATCGAATGGGGTTCCAAACCTGCTTGGGGTCCCGGAAGGGCAGATTTCATATATTGGCATTTCAGTCTCGGAAGACTATAATATAGTTTTTGTGCCCCTGAAGTTACAGCGCCTCCTGTGACTGTAAATTCCAATGTTAGAAAACATTCTCGATCACAGATATCGCATGTGAAGGCAGTCCCTGAAGTTGTTCGTGTGCCGGTGCTTTGTTGCCGCTGCTTTCTTCTGGAACTCCTAGCTTCATAGTGTTGACTTCAGACATGAGCAGTCCTCTACAGAGAGCCTGCCACCACCGAGGGCGGTCCTGAGCCAAATTTTCCCAGCTGGAAAGGGTAATGCCAAAGCACCTGAAATCATTCTTGCAGACATCTTTGAAACGCAGCTGGGGGCGACCAATCTGTCTCTTACCAGACGAAAGCTCTGCATAAAGGGTATCCTTCGGTATTCGTTCATCATCCATTCGGGGGTCATGACCCAGCCATAGCAGTTAACGCACTGTCAATACCAGTAGAGATATCATTGAGAATTAAAATCGCGCTTACACTTTAATATCTTATTATGATAGAGATTGTGTGTCTTTCTTTCTGTGACCAAAATTATATCAGTACTCAAGTCATAATTCCCTTAGTTATTTACGTCACATTCTCCATGATTTTATCTTTATTTAAACCTCAATTAATGATAAAATTGTTTTACATTATTAATACTATTTGCCTTATCTACATACTAATAACATGCAATTGTATTCATGTGTACAATAAAATAGCGGTTTACAGTGTTAACGAGAAGGCTAATTTGCATATTGATATTAAAAATTTAATTTTAATATGCGCTTGGTAGTATTGATTTCTAATTGTTCGGTTTTATTTGAATAAAGTAAATGTCGTCGGGGTGGCCTAAAGTCGGTATCAGCCAATCAGCGAGGGAGTATATCCCCTTTTCTCTAGCGCTTGACCAAGAAAATTGTTTTTGCGTCTGAGCTGGAGTGCAACACCTACCATCTGCTCCTTAGATCATAGATCCCTGTGCTACTCATACGCTGAGCTGACGAGGGCCGGTATCGAACTAGGAATCTTGTGGTTTCTAGCCGAACGCGCTGAATCTTAAAAGAAATCCACCAACAAGAAAAAATAACTGTAATTTTATTCTTTTCTTCTTAATTTAATTAAATAGTTAAATTAGGAAAAGTTAGCAATGAAAGACGGGAGGGACGGAAAATGATGGACGAGTTAGTTTCAAAGTTTTTCTATTTTTCGATTATACCCCCTCTGTTTCAAATCATTTTATCTACATTCTTATTTAGTTTCATTAGTCGTTCTAATTTTCAATTACATTAAAACTTAAATACTTGCGTCCGGGGGGTACATATTTTTGCTAGTGTTTACAATAAGGAAAAGTACAAAATTTAGTTCCTGATTTTTAATGATAAAATAAAATAATTCAATAAATTAAGTATCAATCGATTTGTGTAACTCTTCAAAGTTCTTCATAAGTAAAAACAAAAACAATTATGTTTCAAACGACTCAAGATTTTAAAAACAATTCTAACATAAAAATATTATAATATGCAAATTGTTAACTTTTATTGTTAAAAATAATTTCTCTTACTCTACTCCCTTTCTCTCATTCCTGGTGTTTCTAAAATCCTTTTAGTGTGGTCATCGACAAGGTACTTCTACTAGCATATATATATATATATATTATATATATATATATATATATATATATATGTGTGTGTGTGTGTGTGTGTGTGTGTGTGTGTGTGTGAAGAGAAAAATGGAAGCGAATTCGATGGTATGTAATATAGTGAAAAATTTGAAAAAAACACAGGTTCAAATAAAATGAGTGGTATTTATTCAGCCAACGCTGCAGTGTTTCAATCTCTTTAGTAGATCTTCTTCAAGGCCTTTGTTGATATAAGGAAAAGTTAAAATTTGATCACAGGATAATAAGGTAGCTGTTATCGGTTTGTTTACAAAGTTTTGAATGTTTTTATCCTGTGATAAAAATTTTTCCTTTTTTTACTGTAATAAATCATTGTTTTTACTGATCACAGTTTTTCCTTTTCCTTATATCAATAAAGGTCCTGAAGAAGATCTACTAAACAGATTGTTTTTTCAAAATTTTCACTATATTACATATATATAACAACTAAGTTACATTTTTTGTCAGGTAAAAACTTGGAGCAAAATATTTTCATTTTTAATCAGTGTCACTCAGAAACTCGAAAAAAGAAATAAATAAACTATTCATAGAATAAACGAAAACTTTTCATTTGAATTAATACGCGAAATTTTCCATCAATAAATAAGGACACACGTCTAATTCTTAGCTACTTTTTATCGTTACATTCTTAGGCGTAAAAAAAAAAAAATACAAATTAAATGAATACGTTTTTTATAACTTTAACTCAACAAGCAATTAAGAACAGAAATTAGATTTTTGTCATATGTACTAAAAAGTTGTTTTTTTCTATTTGAATTATGTTTCAAATCACTTACATGTACAGGGTTACATTTTTAAAAAATATTTAGATATAAACAAACGAAAACAAGTATTGGGCATCCAGCAAGGATTCAGTGGAAATGGATCTGCGAGACTAGCCTGCTGACCATTACAATACGATTGGACACGTATTGTATAAATATGTAGACGTCCAAAAATAAGTATACCCCTTATATATGTGAGAAAGATATCTGTGGATAAAGATATTTAAATTTATACGCAAGCACACAGGTATCCCCCCCACGCACATGTAAGTGTGTCTATGTACTTTTGGTATAAATATGTTTTCTCTGGCAAAACAGACTAGTTATGCGTATTAATATTTTTAATGAAGGTTCCTGTTCCCTCTTTTCCTGTTTCCCCTCGTTTCCTGTTGACTTTTGGGGAACCCACAAAGAGGAACAAGAGAATACAAAGTTCATGAGTGAATTAAAGATAGTGCTTTCATCTGACATCAGTCAAAAAACAAGAAAAGATATATATTATATATATATATATATATATATATATATATATATATATAGAGAGAGAGAGAGAGAGAGAGAGAGATAGATAGATAGATGGATAGATAAAAAGAATCCCTAGAGATAGGGATAAAATGGTATAAAATATATACATATAGACAAAAAAAATAGATAGATAAATATATAGATAAATATATGTAAAAATGAAACTGGAAGTGAATCCGACGGTATGTTGAAAAAAATGAATAAAGGAAAGAAAGTATAGAATGGATAATATAGGATATTTTAATCAATTTTACTTACACGTGTTTCGGTCAGGAGTTTATCCATGTGTACATTATTCAGACTATTATTATTTTCAAATAACCATATGAAATGAAATAATTCTTTTATTTTCTTCTATTATTATTATTTCATTTCATTTGGTTATTTAAAAATAATAATAGTTTGAATAATGTACACATGGATAAACTCCTGACCGAAACACGTGTAAGTAAAATTGATTAAAATATCCTATATTATCCATTCTATACTTTCTTTCCTTTATTCATTTTTTCAAGATAAATATATAGATAGAGGAAAGTGTGGATAAAACAACACAGACAAGAAAATACAAAATTCATGTGTGAATTAAAGCTAGCGTTTTCATCTAACATCAGTCAAAGCAAGAAAAGATTCATATATATATATATATATATATATATATATATATATAATATATAAAGAGAGAGAGAGAGAGAGAAGAGAGAGAGAGAGAGAGAGAGAGAGATAACCTACTCGAGATTCACCATAAACTCGAGTAGGTTATTTCTGTACACACTATAGTAATAAATCCGCTCTACTTACGTATTGAGCACTTTATATTTGTGATAACGCTGACTTATCCGAGTAACACTTATACCAACCAAATATTGAGACCAACCGAATATTTTTACCGGTAAGTCATTCCTTTTATATATATATATATATATATATATATATATATATATATATATATATATATATATATATATATAGTTCAATGAGAAATCAAAACAAATAAAAGTTTTTGCTTTTATTTATTTAATTACGGGAACGGTATTACGACCAGCGTTTTCTTGCTTAGAGCATTCATCGGGTAATACGAAAAGTTCCTTTAAAATATATATATATATATATATATATATATATATATATATAGAGAGAGAGAGAGAGAGAGAGAGAGAGAGAGATTTTTTTTGTATATATATAACACGATTTGTTTTTTTTTTTTTGTTTTTTTTTTGCACTTCTTTATACAGGAATCTTCAGTCAGAAAAAATGTCAAAATCTTATTAATCTTTTTTTTCAAATTGCAGAAACAAAAATATACTTTATTTACTAGACTGCACACACTGCCAAAAACAATATGTTGGAAAATCTGTATACACAAAGAATTAAGAAAAAACTGTCAAACAAACGGATAAACAAAATAAAGTAAAAAAATTATTATCTATTTGGACTTGCTCTTAAGTAAGTATATCAAACGTTATAATGATAAAATTATCATACTGTGGTATATCCACAGATCCTGCTAGTCAAGATTATCATACTTTTTACATATTGAACTATTTAGCAATAGCTCTTAAGGAAACATATCAAACGTTGTAATAATAAAATTATCATACTGTGGCATATCCACAGATCCTTCTCGTTGATTTATATTACAGATAAATAAAAAGTTTCGAAATTAATATACATTATAAACATTGTATTTACCTCGTACCCCACTTGTACGGGTTAGGCACAAGGCCCTATTAACGTGGGACCACCCACAAACCGAAGCTCATGGGTGGCAGGTGAAAAATTGCGTCGATCCCGTCGGCATTCCTCCTCAAGGGGGCGCCTCAGGCGCTGGGCAATAAACCCAGCCCTACCTCTTTAAATCGAGGGGGCAGGTGTTGCCTGGGGGGATGGCACCCTAGGATCGACGCTATTATTATAACATAACCGGTCCAGCGGCCGAAGCTCACCGGACCCCCGGTCGAAACCGGGTGGGTTAGCATTATACATTATAAACATGTTCAAACACAATATATTAAGTATATTAGGTTTTTACTTAATAGTTTAGTATTAGTATAAAGTGTTTTTATTCAAAGATAAATGTCATAAATTAACAATGGAATAAAAAAAAATTAGTCACACAATACCTGTTACATTTCAAATAGATATAATACTCGTGTTCCTTAAAAGTACGACCGTTATCATCTTACAACACCTCTGATTAAAAATGAGACCGTCCAACAGGTGAAATGCAAAAATTTAAACCCTGATTATCTGGTGTTGCTTGCTGAATTCTTATCTATTATAAGTGTCATCACCCCAGTTAAATAATGGACCATTCCGTTTTAATTATAAAGAAAGAAAGGGAAGAAAAAAAACATACTACACAGAAATAATATAAGAAAGAAAGGAAGTATGGGGAAAGATAGAGAGAGAGGGTGAGAGCACGGAATCGATTATGCTAATCTGTTTCAATGAAAAGATGAAAAGAAGGAAAGAAAGAATTTTTAAAAAAGTGGAAGAGAGTTCAATCAAGATTATTATACTTTTTACATATTGAACTATTTAGCAATAGCTTTAAGTTAACATATCAAACGTTGTAATAATTAAATTATCATACTGTGGTTTATCCATAGATCCTGCTAGTATTTATCAATATATACTCTCATGAATTTCTCAAATTGTTATTGAAACATTTTAATAAATATAATCATTAATATTATCTGCGTTATTCGGACTATTGTCCTCATCTTTATTCTTATATGTTCAACGTTTCGGCCGATATGCCCTCCGGCCTTCTTCAGGTATTTCTTGTCGGACTCGGGAACCTTCTTTTCGCACACAGGAACCTTCTTTTCGAACTCGGGAACTTTCTTGTCATAGTCGGGAACCTTCTGTCGTAATCGGGAGCCATCACGGAACTTTGAACCTAACCCTTTATTCAGTTCAGGGGTGTATCCTGTTCTCATTCCGCTAACCATAGCTGGGGTAGGAGTTGTGTTAATTATTTTCCTATGTTACTGCCGCCGCTCAAGATTGAACCCAGAATCCAAAGATAACTGTCACTTAGAACTGTCTTAAGCTAACTACCTTATCCACTAGGCCATGTGTCCAATACGAAAAGAAGGTTTCCGAGTCCGACAAGAAATACCTGAAAAAAGCTGGAGGGCATATCGGCCGAAATGATGTACAGATAACAATAACGATGAGGACAATAGTCCGAATAACGCAGATAATGCTAATCATCAAGCCTCATCTCAAACATTCAGAGAAATAAAATATAATCATATCAGGCTTATTCTCAATTAATTTCTGCACACTAGTTGGCTCCAATCCGGTGCAAACTAACCGAGGGCTACGTTAGCAAAACTCTATATCTACCCGTTTGGCTGCTTGCGTTGAAGCACATAGGTGACGCACTAGAGGGGTGATCGTCCCTAATGGGGTCTAACTAGCGATGGGGTATTATGTTGAAAGAACCGAAACCCTTTAAAATGCGTTTTAAAAAATTAAAACATTTTAAAAATGTGTTTGAGTTTGAGTTAAAAATAACCTTTTCTGGCATTAAATGACCCACAGAACTTGATATGCCGTTAAACAAAACTCAAACCCCATAAAACCACTACTTTAAAGACTGAAATCCAAAATAACCTTTTCTGGCATTAAATGACCCACAGAGGTTGATATGCTGTTAAACAAAACTCAAACCCTATAAAACCACTACTTTAAAGACTGAAATCCAAAATAACCTTCTTTTTTTTTTTAGAAAATTAAAAATTTTTCAGGGTTTGTAGTGTAAATTGAGTTTAAAAAAGAGAATGTTCGATTCCCATCAAGAATGAATAAAAAAAAAAAACGTCTTTGGGATAAAATTATCCAACACGGGTTGACATGCCGTAAAATCCAACCAACAAACAAACCAACTGAATGGCAAGTAGGAGAACAGAGGTGTTACTATTTAACCCATAGAAAAAAAGATGTTAATCTGGAAAGCCATGGAAAAACGAAGGTGCGGTACACGAGAGAAAGTGAGGATGCAGTTTAGTAA
>CM042168.1:41607294-41664794 GCA_023376005.1 Doryteuthis pealeii
TTATAATAAGATATATAAATATGTATATGTATATATATATATGTGTGTGTGTGTGTGTGTACACGTGTGTGCACGCGCGTGTGTACAAAAATTGTATAGCCAATATATTTAACTACTGCAAATGAAAGAATAAAAGTGTTGAAAAAATTAAATGTACTTACAACGGAAGGCCGTAGATAGAGAAACATAAGAAATATTTTGTAGATCTTGCTATATTTCGGGGAGACCTTACCTCTTCCACTTGCGATGAAAATCAACTCCAAATGAAACGGTCACATTTTACTGAACAGGAAGCAAGTACGATTCCGCCTCATTCTCTCTCTCTCTCTCTCTCTCTCTCCCTCCACCCTCTCTCTCTCTCTCTCTCTCTCTCTCTCTCTCTCTATATATATATATATATATATATATATATATATATATAATATATATATGGAACACGATGAGGAAATTAATCCGACAATATGTGAAGAAAATGTTTTCAAAAATATAACAGATACAGGATGTTATGATCAAAGAAAACAAAAGCAGATCATCATGATACAAGTTATTCTCTTCTATTATTCAGGTAGGTTCCAGTTGGAAGTATTAGACGACGTTAACGGTTTCGGTTTATATATTAAACAATCTTCAATGCATCATTAACTTTTGAATAATATCTCTATTAATAATGGAGATTCGCTTCCGGTTTGAGTCTGTAACAAAAACTACGTCACTGCTTACGTCACTATACCCGAAATCCTCATAACAGAATATATACACTCAAAATTTGAGCTTGCAGCATTAGACAGTCCTCATTGTTTTTTAAAACAAGTTTTAATAGATACATCCCCGGTATCATATATTTATATATAGTTAGTATAATTTTATTTTAATAGATATTCAAAGCTAATAGAATTTAGTTTCGATTTCAAATTGTTTTTTTTTGTTTTTTTACTCCTTTAATAAATTTGATGATTTTATGATTTATGGTTCAAAGACTCCGACATTTAATTTTTAACTTCCACCTCTTCAAGCAATATCTTTCAAAAATTTATTTTTACATCGCTCGGAGGGTATTTTTTATTTTGCTAGTTCAGTATAAATATGAACAGAAAAAATAAAAGAAACAAAACTTAGCATACTCTAGCCGTTAGTAGAGTTCTATTTTAAAAAAAAGTAAAGTCGTCCGGGTGGCCTGAAATCGATATTAGCCAGACAGCGTATGAGTCTATCCCCTTTTCACTAGAGCTAGACCAAGAAGATTGTTTTGGCGTCTGAGTTGGAGCACCCCACCTACCACCAGCTCCTCACTTTACCGCACATATCTCTGTGTTACTCATAGGCAGAGTTGGCGAGGGCCGGTATCGAAAGCGGAACTTGTGGTTCCTAGTCGAACGCTCAAGCCAGACAGCATATGAGTCTATTCCATTTTCATTAGTGCTAGACCAAGGAGATTGTTTTGGCGTCTAAGTTAAAGCACTCCACCTACCACCAGCTCCTCAATTTACCACACCGATCTCTGTGTTACTCATACGCAGAGTTGGCGAGGGCCGGTATCGAAAGCGGAACCTTGTGGTTCCATAGTTGAACCCTCTAACGACTGACGTAATTTGTGATGGAAATTATTTTAAAAATTCAATGTATATGTCTGTTTTTTTTATTTAAAAAAAATTTTTTTTGAGCATTATTATTATTATTATTATTATTATTATTATTATTATGTGAGCTGTTCCCACCAGTATAAGCTGATGGTATTTCACTAGAGTCTGAGTGACAACAAGTCTCCTCAGGTCTTCAGGACTCTTCTGAGTATTCTAGCTGTTTGCAGCAATGCAAGTAGTCTGGATGGTCTCAGTTCTTCCTCAGATTTCCAGATCCTCCAAGCTTTTTGGGACCGTCCCAAGTGCACCAATTACAATTGGTATCATTTTTACTCTCATATTCCACAGTTTTTTCAATTCTCTGGCAAGGTCCAGGTATTTATCCATCTTTTCGTTTTCCTTTATCTTCATACTGTGATTTGTTTAAAGGGTAGTTTATGTAATTATAGTTACTTTATATTTGTGTAAGGAGGCGGTCTGATTGATCTTGTTTTGCTTTTTTGGTATACAAGCCCCCAAGGATAAAACCGGGGTGATACCTAATTATCTAAGTAATACCTGATTACCATATATTTGTATGTATGGGGGAGGGGTTCTTTCTTTATTTATTTTTTCTGTCCTCTTTTTTTTTTTTGCTTTTGTTGCCGCCGTCACTAATTAATTTGTCTTTCATTTCACGTTTTGTGCCGATTTACTCACGATTCCACGATGAATAGACCTGACGATATATGTGGTGAAACCCTGGTAGACGTATTTTAACTTTGTTAGTTTTCTAAACCAGCTCAACGAACATCTCGAGTTTTTCATATAAATGAATAAATGGATATCTTGGTGTAGATATAAATTTATTTCAGAATTTCTTTGCCTCCTCAGTTTGATCTTTTCTAATTCGAAGACCTCATACCCAGTCTCACTGGTATGAACTTCCCGTTTCATTTGTTTTTTTTGGAGGGGGGGGGGGACACAAACATTTTTAAATGGAAAGATCATGCCGTTGAGACCGGGTATGAAGGTTTCGAATGAGTAAAGATCAGACTGACGAGGCAAAGAAATGCCGAAATCGATTTATACCTACACCAAAAAGTTTTTTTTTAAAGTCGTCTGGGTGGCCTGAAGTCGGTATCAGCCAAACAATGAGGGAGTCTATCCCCTTTTCACTAGCGCTAGTCCATGTAGATTGCTTTTTTAGCATCTGGGTTGGTGCGCCACACCTACCATCAGCTCCTCACTTTACCGCAAAGATCCCTGCCCTACTCATACGCTGAGTTGATGAGGGCTGGTATCGAACCATGGACCTTGTGATTCCTATCCGAACGCTCTACCAACTGAGTTGTGCAGTGTCCGAAATTTATTTAGAATTTCTGAATTATAAATACTAGTAAATATATGCACCCTCCGGGTGCAAGTATTTAAGTTTTAATGTAATAAAATATCGTATTAAATTAGAAAGGCTAATGAAACTAACTCTTCCATCACTCTCGTCTTTCATTGTTATTTTTTCTAATTTAAGTATTTAGTTATAAGAGGAAGTAAAGAATAAAATGACAGTTATTTTTTCTTGTTAATGGATTTCATTTAAGATTCATTGAAGAGATTTTTGCTTATTTTCATGAAAATAAAACCAAACAGTTAGAAATCAATAATACTAAGCACATATTTATCAAAATTACATTTTTAATATCAATATGCAAATTAACTTTCCCATTCACACTGTAAACCGCTATTTGTTGTATATATAAATATGATTGCATGTTGTTAGTATGTAGATAAGGTTAACAGTATTAATAATGTAAAACAATTTTATCAATAATTGAGGTTTAGATAAAAATAAATTCATGGTCAATGTGACGTCAATAACAAAGGGAATTGTGAATGGAGTAGTGATTTAGTTTCGGTTACAGACAGACAAACATAGAATCTCCATTATAATAAGATTAAACAAAACGTATTAACTACAAACCCGTGTTAGTGTTAGTGTGTGTGTGTGTGTGTGTGTGTGTGAATGATTATTATAGTTCTCAAGGTTGATGATGGGAGAAAAAGCTTCCACTACTTGGGAATCTAAGATAGTTATGGGAGAGTGATTTGCACCCACTTACTTTCCTCTATGGTATGTACGTAAAGCATCGGGTATGATATAGACATCTATTAATAATGAAGATTCGCTTTCGGTTTTTGTCTGTAACAAAAATTACGTCACTGCTATCGTCACATTACCCAAAATCGTCATAACATAGAATAAATACACTCAAAATTTGAACATGCAACATTAGACAGTCCTCATTGTTTTTTAAAACAAGTTTTAATATATAACACTGTAGTGTTATGGACTGATTGGCGATATCCGATTAGATACTTAAAAACAAAACAATTGAGTCTAGAATCGTACAAGCGACTTAGATTAGAGTAGATTCATCGAAAGGTCTGTTTTATCATATTATCATTTACATAGAGACTCCAAAAAGATAGGGAACCACTTTATCCAGGCTGAAAGTGGTTGATAAAGACGGATGTCTGACTGGATACTTAAAAATAACAATTGAGTCTAGAGTCATACAAGTGACTTAGATTAGAGTACAAGTCAGTGGTGTGGTAAAGTCAACACAAGATAAAATTAATTACTCTAACACAAAGAAATTCTAATGGCTAAAAGTCGGTTGATGGTTGATATAACACAAATGACTTTTTGTTTATACAAATGTTTTCACATAAATATATATTATCATTCTTGTAGCGTCGACACAAGATAGGAAGTAATTTTGAAGAAGGGGAATTCTAATGGCAGAAATCAGTTGATGAAAAAGGAATGGCTGCTGACATATCCATATCTATTATTGTTCTTGTGGGGACTGTGTAAGATAAGGACATTTATTTAGCAAAAACAGTTTAAAGATTAAATCTTTAAAATGTTGATAATCTCAATTTACCCGGGTGGTCTTAGGCCCGTTCCTGGGAATTATCATAGCAATTGACAGGACCATTTATACAATAACAAAAATATTATCAGGTGCCTCACCAATCAGGAAACTGGGGCGGAGACTTGTTACCTACCTCCGAGATAAGTAACCCAATGCCATGATTTTGATTGGCCGTCCAATCAAATGCGACCGCGTGGGTGGGGTTTCGTACACCTCCTGATGTTTACACTGTAGGGCCATTGGTCCGGCGTTTCGATTGGCTGGCCAATCAGAGCCCTGGATTCAGGGGTTTGGAATCCATAAAAGAGGACCCAAAAGGGTCCCAGGCAGATCGGACAGCTGGTTCTTGACCAGATTGGACAACTGCTTCCCTAGCAGATTGATAGCTCCATCTCATGGCCCTTGTCACCGTCTTTGCTTTGTCGTCTTGTTACTCAAAGTCCTGAATTTGAATCAGAACACAGCATATATCGCCAGTCAGTCCACAAAATACCGACTCAACTTCAACTCGATATCCCTTTGTGGTTGTACATGATTTTTAATCACTGTATGATTAATAAAGGTCTTTTATTGTTAAAAACGCGTTCGTGTTAATTGTGGAACAACCTTGATGAATTTGGTCATTTTCAGGTACAGCCCGGAACAAGCACTTCAACTTTCCTGTGGGTCAAAGAACACCCATCGCGTTAGATTCGACGCCGCGACAACATCGTACTACATTTAGAGCCGCGTGCAGCAAAACCAGCATTGTGTTACATTTGGTCCCGTGACCAGATCATAATATTACATTTGGCACCCCGACCAACATCGTATTACAAATAAATACATAACTGGTATTATATATCTATATATAGTTTGTTTTATTTTAATACATATTTAAAGTTCACATTTCAAATTGTTTTATTTTTTAATCCTTTAACGAATTTGTTGATTTTACTTACTTAGGGTACAAACTCGCTGACATTGAATTTTTAGCTCCCACCGCTCAGGCAATATGTTTCAAAAATCTATTTTTACATCGCCCGGAGGGTGTTTTTTATTTTGCTAGTGTAAATAATTTTAGTCTGCTATCTATCTATCTATCTATCTATCTCTCATAAACAATTACATCCTTAACATATTTTATAAAAGTTTAACATATTTTGAGCGAAGGAAACAAAGATTTGGCCGGTTTAGCCCAGTCGCTAGAGCATCCACCGCATAACCACAAAGTTACGGGTTCAATACCGGCTCTTGCCAACTCAGCACTTGAGTAGCACAACTGTTCGATTTAGGTTTTATATTCCTCTACTTGGCCAGTATTTGAACACTTCCTTGATCGTAAAAACTTTTTGTTTTTTCAAACGGTTTTTTAATTCCCTTGCGACCTGGAGTCACATCCTACCCCTGTCAAATTGGGTGGGTAAATAACTCTGACCCATATTGAACTCTCTAACAAAAAGTAAATGAAATCACACACACACACACACACACACACACACACACACACACACAGGGGTCGGTTTTGCTCAGTCGGTAGAGCACTTGCCTAAAAAATCGCAATGTTTCTGGTTCGATATCGGCCCTTGCAACTCAGCGTATGATTAGCAAAATATGTGCGGTAAATGGGGAGCTTATGGTAAGTGTGGCGCTCCATCTCAGACGTAAAACAATCACACTGGTCTAGGGCTAGCGTAAAGGGAATAGACTTCTTCGCTGCCTAGTTGATACCGACAATATCCCACTCCGCCGATTCTATTTACTTACTTAGTTTCGGTTTCAGACAAAGAGACACCAAATCTTCATTATGATAAGATTCTAGTCTATTTTCTCTTTTCTAAGTATTCTTTGACCAGACAGGTGATAATTTAAAATGTGGAAGGTATTTATATCCCACTCTCCATAATCTTAAAAAAAAATTATATGCTACCTCCGCGCGTAAGTATTTAAGTCTTAATTTAATGAAATATATTAAATTATAAAGACTAACGAAATTAAATAAGAACGTATGTAAAAAGATTACACTGATTTTAATTATTGTTTAAATGGTTTCTATAAAAAAAAATTCATGGGATTAATTTTAATACATTGGAGAATAATATTAGAGATCAATAACACAAATGGAAATTAAATGCACTAATAAGATGAGCTGTTTTGAGGCAAATCTAACTCAGATTTTCATAGAGACATAGATAAGATTTATTCTATATATTTATGATATAAATTAAATACTCACTGATAACCTTTCAAATAGGAAAGGCATGGTTGGCCACCAAAAAATTATCAGTCATATGGAAATCCGATCTCCCTGACAAGCTAAAGAGACGATTCTTCCAGGCTGTGGTTGTGTCGGTACTGCTGTATGGCTGCACCGCCTGGACCCTAACGAAGCGCCTTGAGAATAAGCTAGATGGGAACTGCACCAGAATGCTGCGAGCGGTCCTGAATAAGTCGTGGAAGCAGCACTCCACAAAGAAGCAACTGTATGGCCACCTGCCTCCCATCTCACAAACCATACGAGTAAGACGGCTAGGCATGCGGGACACTGCTGGAGAAGCAGGGATGAGCTCGTAAGCGACGTACTACTGTGGAAGCCAGCACATGGACATGCTAATGTGGGCCGCCCAACCAGGACCTACATTGACCAACTATATATATATTTACCAACCCCTCCGCACGAGCAGGATGTGACACAAGGTCAATTTCTAAATTGACCAACTATAAAAGGATGCTGACTGCTGCGCGGAGGAGCTCCGACAGTCGATGAATGATAGGGAAGTTTGGCGAGATGGATATCCATGCAAACTGCGCGTCATGATGATAATGATTGTGACGTAAGCAGTGACGTAGTTTCGGTTACAGACTTAAAGACACCGAATCTCCATTATGATAAGACTTCAGATTCATTTTATTTTTATAAAGTCACCCACTTGTGTGTGTTCATATCTATCTTTTGAGCACTTATTTTGTTGCTTGGGATAATTACGACGCATTTCTTGACGATGCTTTCTAAAACGTAATAAAGTGCGTACATATTCAATAACAAACTTTTAGTTAGGTAATTCCAGGTCTCCTATTGTATTCAGGTACCAAGCAAGTGTCTGCGTGGCTGTTGCGTATCCCTGGGACAATATTAAAGAATTAATAATCTATTCGTAAAATTACGCAGTGCGAATCTAGAAAGGAGGCGGCCTAATAACATGTCAGGTCTACCAGTGGAACAGATATGATGTTGTGAAACCCGAAATCTGTTAAATACTGGTGTAACATCACCTTTGATGCATCTCGACGATGTTTTACAAGAGAAGAGATGATAAAATTTTAGACGAGTATTTTTATCAAGTCACCCACTTGTGTGTTCATATCTATCTTTTGTGCACTTATTTTATTGCTTGAGATAATTACGAGGCATTTCCTGAAAAAGATTATCTTTTTATTTTTTTTTTGTGGGGGTGTGTGTGATAAAATCCTTCAATCTAAAGAGAAGTGTAAACCACCCATTTTTTTTTTTAGATTACAGAATGATTCAGTCCGATAAATCGTTGGGGGGCATGTTGAGACATACTGCAGTTTATGTTCAATTTTGTACGTCTTAAGCTGCATCTATTAAACGGTGATGTCACTTAAGTGAATAAAAGGTGAGGCTGAGAAGGGGGGGGGGAGAAAAGGAAAAGGAAAGGAAAGGAAAGGAAGAAAGAAAGAAAGAACGTGACAAAGAAAGAAAAACGTAAGGAGGGTTGAGGGAAAGAAGAAAAAGGAAGAAAGAAAGACTGAAATAAAACATAGAAAGAAAGATGGAAATAAAGAAAGAAAGAAAGAAAGAATGAAAGAAAGAAAAAGAAAAAGAAAAACGTGAAAAGAAGAAAAAGAAGGAAGTTTGAGAAGTTAGAAAAAAGAAAGGAAAAAAGGCTGGGAGGAAAAAAGGACGAAGAAAGAAATAAATAAAGAAAGAAAACGTAGAAAGAAAGAAAGAAAGGAAGAAAGAAAACGTAGAAGGAAAGAAAGAAAGAAAGAAGGAAAGAAAACATAGAAAGAAAGAAAGAAGGAAAGTGTGGAACTGAATAAGAAAAAAAGAAGAAGAAAAATGAAAAGATAAAATGAATGAATAAATAAATATAAACGGGACAAAGAAAGAAAAAAGTAAAGAAGGAAAAAGGAATGAGAATGGGAGAAAAAATGAAGGAACAAAGAAAGTCGGAAAAAAGGAAGAAAGAAAGAAAAAGAGGTAAGGAATATGGAGGAAAGAGGAAGGGACAAAGAAAGACAGAAACAGAAAAAAAAAGAAAGGAACGAGAAAGAAGAGGTGAAAAAAAGAAAGAAAGAGTAAAGACAGTCGATAAAGAATGTGTAAATAAACGAAAGAAAGAAAACAAAAGAAATATATGAACGGATAAGTAAATAAATGAATGAATATGAAAGAAAAAAGAAAGAAAAGAAAGAAAGAAAGAGAAAAAAGAAAGAAAGAAAAGAGGAAGAAGCGAATCAAAACGGATACCAAAAAAGAAAAAAGGAAAGAAACCAATAAATAAATAAAGAATTACAAAGAGAGAGAGAGAGAGAGAGAGAGAGAGAGAGAGAGAGAGAGAGAGAGAGAGAGAGGGGGGGAAGAAAAAAGCCTAAAGAAAAAGAAAGAAACAAATAAACAAAAGAGAAATTAAAAAGAAAATGGTAATAAAATGAAGAAAGAAAGAAAGAAAGACATACTCATGCGGTAAAGTGCGTAGATATTAACCTTTTTAACATACTTCCTGTCACGTGACATGCACCATAATCCTTCGAAAGCGCCACAAGTCTCAACGTGTTGAAAAGCTTTCCTGAAAACGCGGGCGGAAATCCGTATTACATACTTACATCTATATTAATAATGGAGATTCGCTTCCGGTTTTTGTCTATAACAAAAACTACGTCACTGCAACCTAAGATCGTCATAACATAGAATAGAGAAACTCAAAATTTGAGCATGCAACATTAGACAGTCCTCATTGGTTTTTTAAACAAGTTTTAATAAATACATACCTGGTATTATCTATCTATATATAGTTTGTTTTATTTTAATATATATTCAAAGTTAGAACTCAGTTTCAATTTCAATTTTTTTATTTTTTACTCCTTTAATGAATTTATTTTATTTTTTACTCCTTTAATAAATTTGATGATTTTACTTTACTTATGATACAAACTCTCTGATATTAAATTTTCAACTCCCATCCACTCAGGCAACATTTATTTTACGTCGCCCAGAGGACGTTTTTTTAATTTTGCTAGTACATGCTTATATACATAGATCCCTAAAAAATAGTTTCAAATGACAGTGTGCCACATTTTTTCAACTTTATTCCAAAAGACCGTAACCCAACATAACATACCATTTTGAAATCAACCCCACTTCGTTAGTGTTAGGTAAACCTAAAAGAAAGAGTTGTTCCTCTTGATTAGTAATGGACTGACGGGAAACCGGATATGGGAAATCCACCATGTTACTTTGGACTGGGGTTTTGGACTGTACAGACGTGCGTTAGCACGGTTGAACTAGTGACCATGTGCGTCAGCACGGTTGGACTAGTTAAGTCATTTTTAGGGTAGAAGCATTTTCTACCCTGTGTTAAATAAAGACTGACAAGCAGAGAGTCAGCAGACAAGGACTGACCCCATGTGTGACCACACACATGATACACACACTGTTGAATTCTATACAAAACCATCCCACAGTATTCCCGGTCAGTGAGAATAAATAAAACAAATATTGTTATATGTTAAACATATGTGGACGAGCAGTTTCCCAGCCCCCACGAACGAAACGAGTCCGGATATGTGTGGCCTGTGCGAGGGGGAAAGGTGTGGCGAGTGACCACGGAAATTGAACTCGTCACCTCTTCGTTGCTGAAATGCTGGTGAAATTCCGCACGAGCAGAGCAGAGTAACCCGGATGTAAAGTCTCGTCGTGAGGATTGACGCGTGCTGATGAATGTCGAACGTGCAATCCGAGTAAAGAGCCCGGATGAAACATATCAATGGGATATTTAAGGACCTGCCCTCCCAGATCGGGGGAGAAAGTCTACAGTAGCATTTTGGCTGTCGAAACGTGTGGAAGAGAAGATATATTTGGATAGTGCTAGTAACTAAGAACTAAGACTAGAACTGCTGGGAGAGCAAAGCAATTACGACGACTACGACTGTCTGATAACCTGAAGGTCCCTGGTTCAGTCCCGGGTTTCGGCACCACTGATAACCTGAAGGAAGCACTTCACTATTTTTATTATCATTTTGTATTTCGTACATCTCGGGATATAACAGTGAGTAAATTAAAAGTATTCAGGGTCGAATTCGAACCCACAATTCTGAAATTTTGGATTCCCAAGTTTTAATCATTGGGATTTTTTTCGGAGATTTTTAAGTGATTATTTTGCAATGAATTATTTTGGTATAGCCATCGTATCGTATACACCCAACATCGAGAGAGTGGACTCGAGTAACAGAGAGAGAGAGAGAGAGAGAGAGAGAGAGAGAGAGAGAGAGAGAGAGAGAGAGAGAGAGAGAGAGAGAGAGCTGAATTGAGACTTACTTGTTTTCTCTTTTCTATCTTCTTTGGCCGCTCGTTCTTCTAGCTTCATTTTTATTGTCTTCTTGTTGCTGTCTCTAACTAAGGGCTAGTTCTTTTAAGGGCTAGTTCTTTTGTCATGCAAACTTTGATTTCTTGTACAAGATGTATTTCTACTTTGCCCATTTTCATTCACCGCACGGTTGAGTTTCAACCCCAGCAGACCACGTTTAATCTGTTTCCATTTCTGGTGGAAACTGATTTCTTAACTAATCTCGTGTTTCTCGTGACGTCTTGTCCAGGGGTCAGATGGGGTTACCAACAGTTATGGTATTTTTCCAACGGAAATCTACCCGCCTACGCTCTGATTTGAAAGCCAATGGCCCCTTATTCTACAGGATTTATCCATAATTTATGCTGCCACATAAATTATGTAACATTGTTTGGTACGATAACAGGCTTAAATATCTGTTGTATTAATGGTTATGAATTTATTTCAACTGAAATGTTCTCGTATTTGACGAAATGGGTTTCCCCTGTATATAACCATCAAATTATTATACATTGAGCCCTCCATTCGGACTTCCAAGTTTTAATATATCTATAAGAAAAAGAACCCGAATAGAGTGCCTAAAAAGCAAGAAGGCCGGGGCTACAAAATTCCATGTAACATTATTCACAGAAAATTACAGAGTTCATTTTGTCATGGATATCCGTGCTAAGTGCGCGTACTGGTGATAATATATATATATATATATATATATATATATATATATATATATATATATGTATATATAAGGGTTTTGTAATTTGCTTGAAGCATTGTGTTTATATTGGTTTGCTGGTTGGTTTTGAAGGCTATCACAATGCAAGTGTAAAGAAAAAAGAAGGTAACTGTGGTGTTGTTTGTTAACCTGTGATTTACATAAATTACAGGTTAACAAACAACACCACAGTTACCTTCTTTTTTCTTTACACTTGCATTGTGATAGCCTTCAAAACCAACCAGCAAACCAATATATATATATATATATATATATATATATATATGAGTATGAAAAGGTGGAATGAAAACATCACACCATGCTGTTAAAGAGAAAACAATTTATAATATAACCATAACTGATATTGATCAATATTTCGATTTTACAAAAATCATCATCAGAGCTCATTTACTCCGTGGTGTTTGGGTCGGAGAAAAATGTCAAATCAGTTCAAAAACAAAAAACCTTGATTTTGCAAAAAAGAACGAAAGTTGTTACATTATTCACCAATGTGAGCATTCGCGCCATATTTTTGTCGGTCATGCCGATATGTATATCTTTTTTGTCGGTAAACTCTCCATTGTAGCGGATTTTGAGATGTTGGCAACAAGACGAATTAACTTAATCGAAAGGAGATGGGTATTAAAAAAAAAAACGTGACGGTTGAAATTCAAAAGATTTTTAGAAAAGGAATTTTTATGATTAATTATTTTTTATGTTCTGTATTTCATAAATGATTAATTATTTATTATATTTTGTTTTTTATATATAAAGTAAAAAAGTTATGGACGGAATTTGTTGTTATTTTAGATGATGTGAAGCATTTGGATCTAATGTAAGGTTTTTTATTTTCAAAACCGAATTCAAATCAAATAAAACGAAAAATTCTTATTTATAAATCAAAACAATAAACCTAAATTTTTATTTTAATGGGAAGTAAATAACGGAAAAAGTTATGAGAAGGGGATTTTATGGTTTCTGACTACAAGTGTCGCTAAATAAGGGGATATATTAAAGAAACCTTGTCTTATATATATATATATATATATATATATATATGAGATATGAACAGACTGAGATAGATAGTAGATATATAGATAATGAGGAGTGGCGACTTTGAATAAATCCGACAAAATGTGGTTGAGAATAGAGGAAAGTGTGGATATAACAACACAGAAAGCGTAAATTCAATTGATATTTCGCCTCATTTTGAATCAAGCCTCTGTACAAATACTTATGTTTAATAAAGCTCTGAAGAAGCTTCATTCAAAATGAGGCGAAATATCAATTGAAATCTACACTGTGTCACTTTCCTCTATTCTCAACCACATAGAAAGATAAATAGATCTTTTATAAATCATGTTCTTTAGCTCTCTGTGTCTCGTCAAAATGAAGCGTTTGTACTAAGATATACGACTCTTCCTATTATATCATTTGTTCTTTTGTCTTTTTTTTATTGTTTTTTTTTTTTGGGGGGGGGTTTGGGTTTTTTTTTTCTTTGCAACAGACCCACCGATATAATAATAGCCTTCCTTATTCAATCCTAATCATGGATACGAAGAGTCTTTCTCTGGCTAAATCACCGGAGACGAGAATGCCAGTCGTAATTGTATTAAAATGAGAGATTAGCGAACATTATTATTGATTAGACGAACGTATCTGCATGATACAATGCTTTAATAGACTAATGGTAACGTCCTGGGTGCACCTCCCAAAGTTTCGTCTCTCTGGAGTGCTGTCACATGATCTCGATCAAGATACAGACAAACACGCTGAACCATTACATCACCCTGTCGGAGAATGTAGTGAAATAATAATAATAATAATAATAATAATAATAATAATAATAAACTCGCACAAAGAGAGTAAACTCGCACAAAGAGAGTACAAGACTAGACACGACTAGGTGGGAAAGGTGATCCACTGGGAACTGTGCAAGAAATTCAATTTTCACCATTCAACTAAATGGTATATGCACAAGCCTGAATCTGTCCTGGAGAACGAGAGGCTTAACATTCTCTGTGACTTTGAGGTACAGACAGATCACCTAATCCCGGCCAGAAGACCAGACCTAGTTTTGATTTACAAGAAGAAGAAGACTTGTCATCTCGTGGATTTTGCCGTCCCGACCGACCACAGAGTGAAAATGAAAGAGAGCAAAAGGATAAACAAATACCTAGACCTTGTCAGAGAACTGAGTAGACTTTGGAACACGAAGGTGAAGGTAGTGTTGGATTGTCTTCCCTTGGATCTGGAAGAGATATCTTCCCTCTCGTTTCTTATTCTCACCACCAGGCGTCTTTCTGTATTTAAGCAGGAAGCGTCAGATTCAAGATCTCTCTTTTCTCCTTCTTCTTGGACTGGACAACATGGGTTAGACATTTGTGTCTACACCCATCCTCGTGGGGGCCTCTATCCCCCACGCACGGACTAAGTCAGTAAGTGACTTTAACCTTATGGACTATCCATAACTCTATCTATGTCTTTTATATGTACATGTAGGTAACTATTGTTTATGTTCTTATTGTACCTTGTGCCATACACGTATTTCTTGTATATATTATAAATGTCTCTCCTCGTGCTCGTATATTAAAGTCCATTATGTTCTGTATTTTAACACTCGAGTCGGAGTTGTTTTGTTCTTATTATAACTTTGAACCTAACAGTAGTACCAATTGTAATTGGTGCCCTTGAAACAATCCCCAAATCTCTGGAAAAGAATTTGGGTGAATTGGAAATCAAAAGAAGAATCAAGACCATCCAAAATACAGCACTTTTGGGATCGGCTAGAATACTCAGAAGATTTCTGGATACCTGAGGAGATTTGCTGTCACTCAGCCTCCAATGAAACACCTGCTGTGGCAGGTGGAAAAACCACAATAATAATAATAATAATAATAATAATATCCCAGCCAGGAGACCAGACTTAGTATTGATCAACAAAAAAGAAAAAAGAAAGAAAAGAGAACGTGTCAACTGGTGGACTTTGCGGTCCCAGCAGATCACAGGGTGAAGCTGAAGGAAAATGAAAAGATACCCCGACCTTGCCAGAGAATTGAAAAAGCTGTGGAATATGAGAGTGAAAGGGATACCAATTGTAGTTGGTGCACTTGGAACGGTTCCAATAAACTTTGAAAAAAAAAAGACTGGAGGATATGGAAATCAGAGGAAGAATTGAAACCATTCAGAACACTGCACTGCTGCAATCGGCTAGAATACTCAGAAGAGTCCTGTAGACCTGAGGAGACTTGTTGTCACTCAGACTCCAGTGAAATACCATCAGCTAACGCTGATGTGAAAAAAACTCAAAAGGAGTGATAATAATAATAATAATAATAATAATAATAATAATAATAATAATAATAAGAAACCTCAAAAGAGAAACAGAATCACTTATAATTGCTGCACAAAATAATGCCATAAGGACAAACTACATCAAAGCGAAAATTGATAAGACCCAACAAAATAGTAAATGTAGACTTTGCGGTAATAGAGATGAGACTGTTAACCATATACTCTGCGAATGTAGCAAACTAGCACAACGAGAATACAAAACTAGACACGACTGGGTTGGGAAGGTGATCCACTGGGAATTATGCAAGAAATTAAATTTTGACCACACAACAAAATGGTATATGCATAAACCAGAATCTGTTCTTGAGAACGAAACGCACAAAATTCTCTGGGACTTTGAAATTAAAACGGATCACCTTATCCCAGCAAGAAGACCAGACCTAGTGTTGATTAACAAAAAAGAAAGAACTTGTCAACTGGTGGATTTTGCAGTGCCAGCGGATCACAGGGTGAAGTTAAAGGAAAATGAAAAAATTGACAAATATCTGGACCTTGCCAGAGAACTGAAAAAGTTATGGAATATGAAAGTGAAAGTTATACCAATTGTAGTTGGTGCACTTGGAACAGTCCCAAAAGCATTAGAAAAGGGTTTGGAAAGTTTGGATATCAGAGGAAGGATTGAAACCATTCAGAACACTGCACTGCTGCAATCTGCCAGAATACTCAGAAGAGTCCTGGAGACCTGAGGAGACTTGCTGTCACTCAGACTCCAGTGAAAGACCATCAGCTAACACTGATGTGAAAACTCAAAAGGAGTAAATAATAATAATAATAATAATAATAATTGAGGAAACTGTAGAACATGAAGGTGAAGGTAGTACCAATCGTAATTGGTGGCCTTGGAACGATCCCCAAAGCTCTGGAAAAGAATTTGGACCATATGACCTTTAGGCACCCCTTTTGCTTTGCTGATTCATAAGTACATTTTTTCATTTACATCCTCAACATCCAGTTGTTTGTTAGGGGTTAGGGTTAGGGGTTAGTTTTATAATTTTTTAAAAACCCTCTAAAATCGTCTGTTAACATACAACCGGATGTTGACGGTGTAAATGAAAAAATGTACCTATGAATCAGCAAAGCAAAAGGGGTGCCTAAAGGTCATATGTTCCAAGAATTTGGGTGAACTGAAACATGAAAGTAAAGGTCGGACCAATCGTAAATGAGGCCCTTGGAATGGTTCCCTAGGGTTTGGAAAAAGATTCTGGAGGAATTGGAAACCCGAAGAAGAATCGAGACCACCCCAAAACAGCACTGTTAAGATCAGCTAGAATACCCAGAAGAGTACTGGAGACCTGGGGAGATTTACTGTCACTCAGCCTCTAAGGTGGGCGTTACAAACCTTCATAATAACGAATAAAAATCGGCAACGAAATACGTGCGGGGCTTGAGATCTCCCAAGGGAAATCCTATGCCAGCAAATGGAACTGGATTACCGTTAAGAAATCAATTACAACATTATATATAATGACACACTCCATCCTAAATAACTGAGAGTAGTGAAATGTGACTCCATGAGAATATGCAAAATGAAAGAATTGACAAACAGTGATATCTCCGGAGAATTTGCGAAATCTTAGAACTGAAATCAATGAATGCTTAACTCATGACGGCAAAAAGAAGAAAGGTCGAATGGATTAATTGGTCACCAGAACACTTTGTTGCCAAGATCTCTTCCTCTCTCTCTCTCTCTCTCTCTATATATATATATATATATATATATATATATATATATATAGTTCCATATATACATGAATATATTCCAGTCTGTTTATCTATCTATCTATCTCTCTCCCTCTCTCTCTATATATATATATATACACACACACATTTTCTCTCTCAATCTCTTTCTCTCTCTCTCTATATATATATATCTTATTATGATGGAGATTGTGGGTTTGTCTGTCTGTAACCGAAACTATATTACTATATTACTATACAAGTCACAATTCCCTTTGTTATTTACATCACATTCTCGATGATTTTATTTTTCATTTAAACCTCAATTATTAGTAAAATTGTTTTACATAATTAAGACTGTTAACAATATCAACATACTAATAACATGCAATTATATTTATATATTCAACGAAATAGCGGTTTACAGTATGAATGGGAAGGCTAATTTGCATATTGATCTTAAAAAATTTGATTTTAATAAATATATGCTTAGTATTATTGATTTCTAATTGTTTGGTTTTATCTTAATAAATATGAGCAAAAATCTCGGGGATAAATCTTAACAGAAATCTATTAACATAAAGAAATAACTGTAATTTTATTCTTTTCTTCCTATTTAACTAAATAGTTAAATTAGGGAAATTTACCATTGAAAGACGGGAGTAAGGGAAAATGGAACAGTTAGTTTCAAAGTTGTTCTATTTTCCGATTCAAAATATTTTTATCTGAATTCTTATTCAGTTTCATTAGCCTTTCTAATTTAACATATTTCTACCGGTAAGTCATTCCTTATATATATATATATATATATATATATATATATATATATATAGAGAGAGAGAGAGAGAGAGAGAGAGAGAGGGGGGGAGAGAGAGATAATGCACGAAACCATGTGACATATCCATTTCTTGAGTGAAAACCATCTTCCGGCTGAATTATCTTCAATTGCCTTTTCATATATCCTTTTGTGTCTGTGGTGAAGGCACTTGACTAATTAGATTTGGGATTGGTTCGTTTCAATCTAGATGCGACGTTGGGTGGGGTGGGGTGACCAGTAGCCGATGTATTTGTTTATGTAGGTGTTTAATGGATATGACACTTTTGTGGCTTATCAACCATTTTGAAAACGTTTTATGAAAAAAGTTTCTAAACTCCTTTTCTCCAAACAATGACCTAAGTTCGAAACTAGTTGAAAACAATCAAAAAATAAATTACATAAAAGTAATATATCTATTTGTCCAACCACTTTTTTTTTTCATCCTTTATTTATATAACTAGCAAATATATGCACCCTCCTGGTGCAAGTATTTAGTTTTAATATAATGAAATATCGCATTAAATTAGAAAAGCTAATGAAACTAATAAAAACAGATAAAAAGATTTGAAACAGAGGGGGATATAATCGAAAAATAGAACAACTGAAACTTACTCTTCTATCACTCTCGTCTTTCATTGTTATTTTTTCTGATTTAACTATTTAGTTAAAAGAGGAAGCAAAGAATAAAATTACAGTTATTTTTTCTTGTTAATGGATTTCATTCAAGATTAATTGAAGAGATTTTTGCTTATATTCATTAAAATAAAACCAAACCGTTAGAAACCAATAATACTAAGCATATATTTATTAAAATTACATTTTTAATATCAATATGCAAATTAACCTTCCCGTTCACACTGTAAACCGCTATTTTGTTGTATATATAAATACAATTGCATGTTATTAATATGTAGTTATGGTTAACAGTATACATAATGAAAAACAATTTTATTAATAAATGATAAATTAATAAAATAAGGATAAATTCATGGTGAATGTGGCGTCAATTACTAAGGTAATTGTGACTTGAGTAGTGATTTAGTTTCGGTTACAGTCAGAAAAACACACAATCTCCATTATAATAAGATATATATATATATATATATATATATATATATATTCTCGTACAGCTCCCATCTAGCTTATTCTCAAGACGCTTCGTTAGGGTCCAAGTGGTACAGCCATACAGAAGTACCGACACAACCACAGCCTGGAAGAATCGCCTCTTTATCTTGTTGGGGAGATCGAATTTCCATATGACTGATAGTTTGTTGGTGGCCAACCATGCCTTTCCTATTCGAGTGTTAACATCGCTTTCTGTGGATGAGATATTACTCCCTAGGTATGTGAATTTTTCTACTGACTTAAGAGGCTTGCCGTCAAGTGTGGAGATGTCCCCTTGCTTTTTGAAGCTCATGAACTCAGTTTTATCAGAGTTCACATAGAGGCCGACGTTCTTTGCTGCCTTCTCCAGGCTGTGTAGTAGTGTCTCAGCCTGTGTCGGCGTATCGGCAAGGAGCGCGAGGTCATCAACATAGTCCACATCTGTAACTGTTTGTGCGGGGTATCGCCTGCTTCTTGCTTTCCTTAGTGTGAGACCTTTTTCTTTTAGGGTATCTAATGATGTTCTGAGTATGTAGTCTAGGCATATTATAAATATATATGGTGCTAACGTATCTCCCTGCAGAACCCCAGCGGTGATGTCAAAGAAATCTGTGTCGCCATCAGGTGAGCGTACCATTGCTTTAGTGTCTTTGTAGAGCATCATTATGGCGGCAACCGTTTCTTTGGGGAGATGCTACGGACGGTCCTGGATAGGTCGTGGAAGCAGCACCCCACAAAAGAGCAACTATATGGCCACCTACCCCCATCTCACAAACCATACGAGTGAGACGGACTAGACATGCAGGTCACTGCTGGAGAAACAAGGACGAGATCGTAAACGACGCACTACTGTGGAAGCCAGCGCATGGGCGCGCTAATGTGGACCGCCCAGCCAGGACCTACATTGACCAACTATGTAGGGATACTGGCTGCTGCGCAGAGGAGCTGCCGGAGTCAATGAATGATAGGGAAGGCTGGCGAGAGATCATCATGGATATCCGTGCAAACTGCGCGACATAATGATATATATATATATATATATATATATATATATATATATATATATATTAGATAAATAAATAAATAAATATTTTTGTTTATATTTATTTACATTGGAACAATTTTGCTACCATTGGTTTCTTGCAGTGTGGCAGTCATATAAATATGAATTAAAATATTTATTAATTTATCTATTAACGCTCTATCACAGATATTGAGCACTCTTCTAATAACACTGTACGTTGGATTACTACCCTTTTTCAAGTATAATAGTAACAACCATACACATTGATATTATGTATATTATATATATTAGGTATAAATAGGTATTATATATATATGAATTGGTATATCACACTCATAGGGTTTTCAGATGCCCATTGGTGGAAATGGACCATAATCAATTAATACTCGATTTTTAAGCCTTTTATCTTTACAAATATATATATATATATATATATATATATATATATATATATAAAGGGATCAGATGGTCCTGTTCGTAAACAAAAAATAACATGCTTAGAGGGCGAGCCAAATCTGGAATAATAACTTTTAAAAAAAGGAAATGAACAGACACACAGACATAAGCGCGCACACACACACACACACACACAAATACCACATAAGCAAGCACCCCCCACACCCCACACAGAATTTGGAAGACATGAGACAGAACAAATGAACAGCCACTTGCAACAACTTCAGTTCTAGTTATCTTCTGCGGAAGGGATTTTTATCCCGAAATATTAGGAATTAAGAATTTATCACAGGTTAACAAACAACACCACAGTTACTTTTTTCTTTACACTTGCATTGTGATAGCCTTCAGAACCAGTCAACAAACCAATATAAACACAATGCTTCAAGCAAATTACAAAACCCTTATATATATATATATATATATATATATATATATATATATATATATATATATATAAGATCAAAGCACTGTCACCCTGAAAAAGAGAAGATGAATTGAAACCCGATAACATCACTGGGATCAGGAGGAAATGTATAAAAGCAATCTGAATTCATCTGTTTACGATTTTCAAAAAGAACGTGATCAAAGGAAAAATAGGGTTTTCAGATGCCCATGGGTTGAAATGGACCATAATCAATAAATATCCGATTTTTAAGCTTTTTGTCTTTACACTTTACACCTTTAACCAAATTTTTTTGAATATATGCTGCCCAAATATATCTATTTGAAATATATATAAAATATATTTCAAATAGGTATATTTGGGCAGCATATTTTCAAAAAATTTGACTAAATATAATGGAATCCTTATTGTTTTGGAATTTTGTTTTTTAGATTTTTTCTTACAATTTTTTCTTACAATTGTTTTTTAATGTTATCATCATGAAATGATTTAATGTTTTGTCCGAAAGACTTAACGTATACCAAGTACTTTTGGTTCTCTTCTGAACCATTATCAAGGCTGCTTACACGTTAGAAATTTTAAAAATTATAATTAAATTTTCCAAAATAAACCGCTTGCGTTATTTAGCGCCACCTTAGTGTTAAATACAAAACAATAATTTAGATAATTAATAACAATTAATAACATACACAGCGTTTTTAATAACGAGAATTATATCATTTTAAGCAACTACCGTATTTGACGGCATATAAGACGACCGGGCATATAAGACGCACCCACATTTCAGCAAGAGTGGTAGTACCTGTTAGGGTCACATCTATGGGTTAAATAGAAAAACATGAGTTGATAAACAAAATTGTATTATCCATTAAGAATTGATTTATTTCAAAACTTTATCGACATTAAATGACCCACTGAGGTTGATATGCGGTAAAACAAATCAAGCCAAACCAAACCATTTCAGCAGGTCAGATTCAGGAAAAAAAGTTTTTAGTCTATTAAATTCTTTCATTGATAAATCAACACTGAAATTTTCATTAAAATCTGATAATTCCCTGATTTTTGGTAAATTATTTACTGTTGGGGGGGGGGGGGGGCTAAATTCATTTTGTCAAAAACGAATTTTACGTCAATTTTGGGTATACCTAGATTACTCTGAACCCCCCCCCCAAAAAAAAATCTGTTGGTAAAAAAAATATCGACATTTTAATTGTATTTACCACGTACCCCACGTTGTACGGGTTAGGCACAAGGCCCTATTAATGTGGGACCACCCACAAACCCAAGCTCATGGGAGGCGGGTGCAAAAATGCGTTGATCCCGTCAGCATTCCCTCTCAAGGGGGCGCCTCAGGCACCGGGCAATAAACCCAGTCCTGTCCTTAAAATCGAGGGTGCAGGTGTATTTAAGCACATATTGTTGAAAAAAGTCTCCTGCTAACCTTGATTATAACAATACCAGCAATAAAATAAGGATGCATGGAGTTTAGGGTAGGTAAAAGTACTGAGCGTAAGCTGGGTTAGTGAGCATCATAAGAAGATTAGCCTAGGCCTACGGGAGGCCTCAAACTTCACCTATGATGTATAAGATGCAGGGCAATTTTTTTTTTTTTTGGGGGGGGGGAAAATTTTGGGGAAAGCGTGTGTCCTATATGCTGTCAAATATGGTACTTTTATTATGCTTTTCTTTTTTGTGTTATCTGTTATTATTATTCAATAAGTAAACCTATCAAATGTTGTAATAATTAAATTATCATATTGTGGCATATCCACAAGTCCTGCTAGTCAATTAAGAATTCGAATTTGCAGTAATAAACATTTGCACGATGCATTCCTGTGTAAAGTTACCTGTTAAGATGCCTAAATTCAACACGTGGATATTTCCTATTAGATCATAATGGGGGGGGAGAGATATACGTGAGATAGACTTATACACACGTAAACACGCGAACAATTTAGGCATCTTAACAGGTAACTTTACACAGGAATGCATCGTGCAAATGTTTATTACCTGCAAATTATTACTTATTACTATACACATCTTTCCATATTATATCTAACTGTAGGCACATAAATAGGCATTCATCTGATGGTCAAGAATGTATAAATCCACTTTAACTCTTAACATCCTGTTGAGAATTTTCAAAGTCAAGAGCCCCATTCCTATAAGGATTTATCAAAAAATGGCCTTTTCCTTTGAAGTTACCTATTATTTCCCTTAAATCAAAGACTTCTAAATATGTTTAATATTACATTTAAACAATGGCTATTGTTTGGGGTAGATTAGAAAAATGAATGTGACTTCCGGCCGGGTGGAAATAGGATGTTAAAAGTTAAACTATTTCTTTTGGGAAATTTCAGTTTTCAAATAAATCAGTTCTTGGATATAATTTTGGATTATACACCTACGATGTATAAGACGCAGGGCAATTTTTTGAGCCAAAATTTTAGAAAGAAGTGCGTACCTATATGCCGTCAAATACGGTACTTTTTGGGAAGTATTGTTTTTTTCTTGTTTTGGAGCGGACTGGAAAATATAAGTGTCTGTGAGTGAGTGCACGCGTGCACCTAGCTTAAAGGTGACTAGATCGTAATGCTTCCGAAGGTCGAATACTACGTTCATTACCTTAGGTATTTTCAGGATAAAAAAAAACCCGCTGTACATTACGCTTATCAACCCGAATAGGTTTCAGCATTTCTCGTACCTCTGGTGATTAGAGAAAAAAAAACAAAAAAAACAAAAAACAAAAACAAAAAACAAAACCGTTCGATTATTCATTTATTTATGTATTTTCCTTCTTCAAGGTTCTTGCAAACCGGTGTGCGTTGATATGGATCGTATCAACTTTAGCCCCGGATTGCATTTCGATTGGAGACGGAGATTTATTTCCTTGAAAGGAGGTGGAGGGTTAAACGTGCCCGCATCTGAACGAACTTTGCAATGTCAAATAGCGGATGGAGTTCCCCCCAGAGAGTTCGGGAAGTTTCATGGAACGATTTCTCTTAGATTGAATACATCTAAGAAGAAAATTGATTTTATGATGTTATCGTCATATGATTACTCTCAAATATTCTCATATTTCGTTGCATTTATATATATAAATATATAAATAAATAAATAAATAAATATATATAATGTATATATATATATTATATATATATATATATATATATATATATATATATATATATATATATATATATATATATATATATATATATATATATATATATATATATATATATATATATATATATATATATATATATATATATATATATATATATATATAGTATATGGTATGTAAGTATCGAATTATAACTCTAAAAAGAGCGGTCACTCAGATTAGAAATCTTGCATACACATTATTAACCCTTTAACTAAGGAACACACCAAATTTGGTTATTGATGTTTCTGATTAAGGGATATAATTAATTAAACAAAAATCATCGATTTTCAGAAAGCATCATATACCTGCTGCTGCTGCTGCTGCTGCTACTTTTGTATCAGCAGGAGCTTGCATGCTGGCTATATCAGCCCTCCTTGGTGTTGCTAAAAATGTTTTCGTCTAGTCATGGACCAGGTACTTTTGCTAGTATGTATATATATATATATATATATATATATATATATATGTGTGTGTGTGTGTGTGTGTGTGTGTGTGTGCATACAAGTGTAACGTAATATGCGAATATATACATATACATATATTATATATATATATATATATATATATATATATATAATGTGTGTCATAAAGGTATCGAGATTGAAGCTGTATAACAAACAATGAACAATGAATGGAACGTTATTTTTTTCAGAATACGAGGTGTGTCATAAAGTGCCAAGTTTTGAAGCTGTACCTGGATTGAAATGAGCAATGAATGGAGCGTTAATTTTATCGGAATACAAGGTGTGTAAAAAAGTACAAAAAATCTCGGTACTTTTTGACACAACATGAATATATATATATATATATATATATATATATATATATATATATATGAGTGTGTGTGTGTGTGTGTGTTAACGAAAAATCGAAGTGAATCCGACAATTATGTTGACACCTGTTTTTGACCATGAATTTGTCTTTGTATACATAGTATCCAATTTAGTATTATTCTAAATATAAAATTAAAATAATAAGAGAAAAACATAGAATTTGAGTATACACAAAATAGGTCTTCTTCGTGGCATAATATTTTGATTTTTGAAAATAAAGCGGTTTTTGAAAATGTGGATGTGTTCGAAAAATAATCTTTTTTGAGTACTATATATATATATATATATATATATATATATGTGTGTGTGTGTGTGTGTGTGTATATATCTATATGATTGCTTGGAAATATACTTTCATGTGATTACTTACAAATAGATTTTAATGTGGTTGCTTTGAAATATATTATGATTTCCTTGAAATATACATTTATTCAATTGCCTTGAAATATACGTTTACAATTTAATTGTCTTGAATTTTATAATCAATTTATTGTTACATTGTCTTGACTAATACATTTTTCAATTTTTTAATTATATACTTTTATTAATATTTTTGAAATATAACTTATAAATCTTTGAAATCATTATATTTAAATTTTGATTGGAAATATACATTTATCCAAATTTTGCCTTGAAATATACATTTAAATTGCCTTGAAATATTATAATAAATCCTTGAAATATACATTATTTGCCTTGAAATATTTATTTAAAATATGCCTTGAAATATACATTTATTCCTTGAATATGCCTTGAAATATACACTTATTTAAATATGCCTTGAAATATACACTTATATACAATTACCTTGAAATATAAATATACACTTATTGAATTGCCTTGAAATATACATTTATTTAAATTGCCTTGAAATATACATTTATTTAATTGCCTTGAAATATACATTTATTTAATTACCTTGAAATATACATTATTCAATTGCCTTGAAATATACACTTATTTAATTGCCTTGAAATATACCATTTATACAATTGCCTTGAAATATACACTTATTTAAATTGCCTTGAAATATACATTTATTCAATTGCCTTGAAATATACACTTATTTAATTGCCTTGAAATATTTTATAATTGCCTTGAAATATGCCTTGAATATACTTTTATCAATTGCCTTGAAATGTACATTTTATTAATTGCCTTGAAATGTACATTTATTTAATTGCCTTGAAATATACATTTATTTAATTGGCTTGAAATGTACAATTTTTGTAGTTTCTTTGAAATACAATTTCATGTGATTGCTTCTATGTGATTGCTTTGCAAGTTATTCCATGTGATTGCCTTAAAATGTACTTTTATACGAATGCCTCTAAATATGATTTTTCGTGGTTTTGAAATATACATTTATAATTGCCTTGAAATACACGGTGAGTGCGTTAAAATACACGTTCATGTGAGTGCGTTAAAATACACGTTCATGTGTGATTTCTTTTGCATAACATTTCATTCGATTGCCTTTGAATATATTCCTTGTGATTTCTTTGAAATATACTTTTTACGATTGTCTGGAAATGTTCAGGTAATTGTCTTGAAATACACATTTACGCGAGTGCCGTAAAATATACGTTTATGTGATTGATTTGAAATACAAGATGTGTCAAATAAGTATTGAAATTGAAGCTGTATTTACCAAGATAGAAATGAACAATAAATGTAACGTTAATCTATTTTTTTTTTTCAGAATAAAGGTGTGTCAAAAAGTACAGATTTTAAAGCTGTATTTACCTAGATGAAAATGAAGAATGAATGGAACGTTAATTTTTCAGAATAAAGGTGTGTCAAAAAGTACAGATTTTAAAGCTGTATTTACCGAGATAAAAATGAAGAATGAATGGAACGTTAATTTTTCAGAATAAAGGTGTGTCAAAAAGTACCGAAAATCTCGATACTTTTTTGACTAACCTTATATAATCCGATGTGATTGCCTTTGAATATATGTTTATATAGGTGATTTGATATATATTTTTGCAATTACCTGGAATAACACGTTCATGGATTGCCTTTAATTATACTCTTATGTGAGTGCCTTTAAAATACTTTTAAATGTTTGCTTTGGAATATACTTGCATGATTACCTTTAAAAATATATTTTTGTAGTTTCTTTGAAATATAATTTTATAGTGGGGTGTTGCATGTCATGGACTGCTCAACCACCAGGATTCAGCCTTTAAGCATCATGAGTCGCCACTAACGGCCAACAGGTGGTCTCATTTGAAGTGATTTTACCCCTCTGCAGAGGTGCAGTTGGTGTATTCTACTGCCCCAACTGACAGTGTTTGAAGCAGAAGGAAAGTCCAAAAAAAAAGGATGCGTACTAACCAAAGTATTGATAACAGACTAGTGCTTATTAAATAGTTGGAGTCGGAAGTTTCTGTTGACAAAGTGTGCGATGAATGTGGCACGAAGAAAAAACAGTTAGTTTGTTACATAATTCATGGGTACCCTACGAATTGTGTAAGTAGTGTAGAATTTGAATTGAAGTTCGGAAGATTCAAATAACGGGGGTTAAGTAGAAAATTACAGTCAGTCGTTATAGTTATGATTGGCATGTGGTAACCTCTACTCGACCCAACACGCCAATAAACCGCGTGAGACAGAAATTAGTTTTTAGTTAGCAGTTGCCGACAGAAAGTCAGTGTGAGCAGACGCAGAAGTCCCTCGCTCAAAATGCCCAATTCTCATCTGCGCAGTTCTAGAAATCCTTTGGGCTGTGGTTCTTTTCAATAAAGGCTATAATAAAAACAACACAAAAATAAATGAAATCTTTTTATATGCATTCGTATTTAATTTCGTTAGTCTTTCTAATCTAATTCATTTCATGACATTAAAACTTAAATACTTACACCCGGAGTATTTAAGTTTTAATGTCATGAAATGAATTAGATTAGAAAGACTAACGAAATTAAATACGAATACATATACCCTTGCTAGTTCACCTAATAACTACATGTCAGATATATCAACTGTAGAAATAGATAGATATATACTTTTATAGTTACCATTGTCCATTTGTCTTTTTGCTTTCTTTTATTCCTTTTCACCCCGAAACAAGGAGATTTGGTGTGTATGTGAACTTCAATTCAAATTCTACACTACTTACACAATTCGTAGGGTACCCATGAATTATGTAACAAACTAACTGTTTTTTCTTCGTGCCACATTCATCGCACACTTTGTAAAACAGAAACTTCCGACTCCAACTATTTAATAAGCACTAGTCTTTTACCAATACTTTGGTTAGTACGCGTCCTTTTATATGCATTCGTATTTAATTTCGTTAGTCTTTCTAATCTAATTCATTTCATGACATTAAAACTTAAATACTTACACCCGGAGTATTTAAGTTTTAATGTCATGAAATGAATTAAATTAGAAGACTAACGAAATTAAATACGAATACATATACCCCTGCTAGTTCATCTAATAACTACATGTCAGATATATCAACTGTAGAAATAGATAGATAGATAGATAGATAGATAGATTGTGCGCGCGTTCGTTCCTGTTCGTGGGCGTGCGAGCCTGAGTGTGTTTTTAATCAACAACAAGAAATGCACCGACTGCCCAGCCCAGAAAGAAGAAATCAACCCACAGAAGAAGCCCAAGGGAAGATGACGCCCGACAAAGTAGACAAGCAGAGAAAAGTATATATCTCTCTCGCCAATTATATACCTGATGTAAAGGGGTATATAATAATATTCAAGCATCATGGGGCACCAACCACGGCTAACAGTTGGAGCCATTAAGGATATTTTACCCCTCTGCAGAGATGCAGTCGGTGTATTCTACAGCCTCGGGCGGGAACTTTTATAGTAACCATTGTCCATTTGTCTTTTTGCTTTCTTTTATTCCTTTTCACGCCGAAACAAGGAGATTTGGTGTGTATGTTTGCATGCATTTCTGGATGAAACTATGAAAATAAAACAATTAACGACTGAGTAAATATATTCTTTCTTTCTTTCTTTTGGAAGACCGTCACAGACGACGATGACGTCACTCCATATCTTCATTTGTGGACCCTATGGTGGCTCATTAGTCCAATTCTGGACTTGCAGATGTGGCCACACAAATCGTAAATTGGAATTGGAAATTCCCATCTACATTTGGTTGTTCATGACGATGAAGACGTCGCAGCTCTGCAGTCCTGTTTATCTCATTATTGAGCTACTTAACTCCTGTGTGGATGGCGTCTCACTAACCCTGTCTGTTGGAGGTCAGGACTTCCCAGCTTGAAGGTGTGATGTTACATTTCTTCAGCGTTGTCTTAATATGGTCTTTGAGCCGCTTTGGGGGGCTCCTGTCCTCCGCGTGTCATCTGTGAGTTCACTGTTAAGTAGTTTATGGGGGAGTCTGTCTGCAGGCATGTGGATGGTGTAACCCAACCATCGCAGTTGGCATTGCAATAGGATGGTCTCAATTGGGTCAATGCGTGCTCTGCTTCTAATTTCTAAGTGGGGGTTTTGTGCCACCACTTTATGTCCAGTATGCGTTGGAGGCAGTTGATGTGGAATACCTCCAGTTTTTTCAGGTGTCTGTAAGCATTTTGGATGAAACTATGAAAATAAAACAATTAACGACAGAGTATATATATATATATATATATATATATATATATATATATATATATATATATAAGTTAAAAATCACAGCTGCTTTTTTGTGCAAAAATTATGTAGATTTGATTTATATCCGAAAATATTCAAAAATGAAAATATACATAGAAATAACATTGATATTCTACTTTTAAAAAAGTCCAGCATTCCTCCCTCTACCAAGGTGACGGTGGATAGCCGCCTCTAGTTATATATAAATTCATGTAATGGTTAGAGTCGTGGGAAATGGACTCGTCGATTCAAATCCTGGACTGTTTGCAAAACAAGATAGAAGTATTATTTGGATTATTCGGACTATTGTCCTCATCTTTATTGTTATCTGTATAACGTTTCGGCCGAATTGGACACATAGCCTAGTAGATAACAGAGTTAGATTAAGATAGTTCTAAGTGACAGTTGTATCTAGACTTCTAGTTCAATCCTGGTCAGGGGCAGCAGTAATATAGAATAATAATTAATAGAGCTTAACACTTGTACCCAGCTATGGTTAGCAAAATGAGAACAAGATACCCCCGTGGACTGAATAAAGGGTTAGGTTCAAAGTTCCGTGATGGCTCCCGATTACGACAAGAAGGTTCCCGAGTTCGAAAAGGTTTCCGATCCGAGAATGTTCCCGAGTCCGACAAGAAATACCTGAAGCACCGGAGGGCACATCGATCGAAACGTTGTACAGATAACAATGAAGATGAGAACAATAGTCCGAATGATCCAAATAATACTAAGCTGGAATATTTGAATAGATAAGGTGTGTTACAATACACCACTTAAATTTACAGACTAGCCAAAATCACGTGGTTTAAACCTCAGCCAATCAACAGCCATAATGCGTGGCTGGTTGACTACATAATCACTGATACTGAGAGACGTACATTTGTAATAATTGACGAAGGACTTGCAATACTGGGGAGCACCAAGGAACAACCAAAACATTTTTTACCAAGGAATTCTATGGAACAAGCGCTCTTGCTTGAGGCCTAAAGGATGGCCCATAAAATCGTAACACTACGCATGTTGGGGGTTAAGGAAAAAACCCAAGACCTCCCCTAATAACCTAAACCCAACTTTTACATTATTGCCCTTAAAATCGTATTTTATTTGTCTTCCTTTGAATCAAATCAAAGTACATTACAATGGCAAAGTACATTTCAATAGACTTTTATGATTGCCGGGGATTAAACTTTTGTTTGTTTGCCTTAAAGGGTACTTTTATTTCATTTTCTTAAATGCATTTTTATGTGATTACATTGAAATATATTATTATTTTTTACTTGCATTTTCAAACATTTTATGAGTGTCGTGTATATATATATATATATATATATATATATATATATATATATATATATATTATATATATATATCTTGAAAGGAAGGAAAAACTCAACACCGTTTATTCCATAATAAATAAGTTTTAGATACCTCACATCTATCTATCTCTCTCTCTCTCTCTCCCTCTCTCTCTCTCTCTCTCTCTCTCTATATATAACTATATATATATATATATATATATTATGATATATATATGTATTTATGTAATCTCTCTTNATATATATAATATTATATATAATATATTGTTGTGTGTGTGGTGTGTGTGTGTTGTGTGTGTGTGTGTGTGTGTGTATAATGTATGTGATATATAGGGAGATAGAAGGTATGGGGTTAAAAACAGATTAAGAATTTTTAGAGTGACAGAGCAGATAGATTCTAGATAAATTGGAACAGAAGTAGGATAGACAGATAAATAGATAGAAATAATGACATACAACAACATAACACACATACATATCGAACAGACTACATAGATAGAGAGATAGACAGGCAGCGAACAGATAGATAGTAGATACGATAGATAGAAGATAGATAGATAGATTGAATACTGGGATAGCATAGATAGATAGATAGAATAGAAACAGACTGGGAATATAGAGAGATAGAGAGAAGGATATTGAATACTGCGATAATAGATAAATGGATAGATACCAAGTAGATAGTAGATTAGATATGAATATTGGGATAGATAGATAGATAGATAGAAGGAGAGAGAGAGAGAGGGGGTGAACGAATACTAATAGATAGATGATAGATAGATCGAAATGAATACTGGATAGATATAGATGGATAGATAGATAGAATCTGGGATAGATAGGATAATTGTAAGAGAAGAGAGAGAGAGAGAACGATGAAACTGGATAGATGTAGATGATAGATAGATAGATAATGAAATCCTGAAATAGATATAATACTGGAAAGATAGATAGAAGATAGATAGATATACATGACCTGGGAATAAGATTGGATAGATAGATAGATGATAGATAGATAGATGAATACTGAGATCGATAGATAGATAGAAGATAGATATAAATGCTGGGATAGATAGATATATGGATAAGAGAGAGAGAGATATGAATACTGAAATATATATATTAATATATATATATATAATATTAATATAAATATAATATTAGATAATATTATAAGAGACAGGAGCGAGAGAGAGAGGATAGATGATAGATAGATCAGATAGATATAAATACTGGGATAGAAAGATAAATGGCTAGATAGATGGATAGAAGATAATGAACGGATTGTTAAACAATATTTCGTGGACAGATGACAATAAAGTCTTTTTTTTCGTTTGTTTTCTTTTTGCACTTTTATTCCCAATCTGTTTCCTTGTCACGAGATTGGTTCAATATTTCTTTTCTTTTATTGTCATTTTTTAATGAAACAATTTTCATTATTGTATCTTTTTTATGTCGACGACCGAACAATATACAATCTTTTAACGCCTACTTTAATATTCCACTCTCGATGTTTCTTTTTTCTTGTATTGTTTTTTTGGGTTTTTTTTTTTTTTCATTTTTTGTTGCAAAAAATGTTTCCACCTCACCGCCTTTGTCTTTAAGAAAATACACCATCACGACATACCAAAGCGACCAGGATTTCTACTAACTAAGTAGTTATATTTTGGCACACACCACAACTACACAAACCCACACACACACCACAACACATCAGCACATATATATATTAAGTTATATTATATATATATATAATATATATAAATATATATGCGCGTGGTGTGTGTGCTGTATGTTGTGGTGTTTGTGTGAAATAAACAAAACAAAGTACACAAAAGATTTAATTTATTTGTAAATAGTGAATTTCGACGTTAAAACGTTTCCGGTTACTATAAAAACTTCACCAGGAACATTATATATATGATATATATATATTATATATTTATAATATATTATATATATGCGTGTTATATATTATATATATATATATATTATACGAAATAAATTTTAGAAAAAAGCAAAGAAATATGTTATATGACTTTTTTTCCTTAAAAAATATTTTATACTGTGATTCCACTTTTCATAATATATATATATATATATTATATATAAATTATTACAATATATATATAATATATCTACACATTATAATATATATATAATATTATTATATAATATATATTATAATAATTTAGGTGTAAAGATGGAGGAATGAAAAAACAAAACTCAGACATTCCTCACATCTCACATTCTGTCGAATTCCATTTTCAATCCTTCTTTCCACACAACATATACAATATATGTGTGTGTGTGTGTGTGGTGTGTGTATGTTGTGTGTGTTGTTGTGTGTGCTTTGTGTATTTGGGCAACATTCTTTTTCATTTATACTATACGAATTAACAAACGACATGTCTTGTTTTCTTAAACAATTTTATCAACGATTCCCGAGTACTTTTCGGCACTCGAATGCTTTATCGGGAGGGTGTGTTTAAATGTCCGTTTTTTTCCAAGAGTCCCTAGAAGGTTTTGAAGGCTAGACTAATTCGCAGCTTCCCACCCATAATGTAAAAATGTTGGCCAGAAAGCTTGAAAAAGATCGTTAGTAAAATGTTTAACAGGGCGTGCTTTTGTTTAATTCTACGTATACATATATATTAATATATAATATATATATATATATATATATAGAGAGAGAGATGAGAGAGAGAGAGAGGAGAGAGAGAAGAGAGAGATAGATAGATGTTGAGGTATCTAAAACTTATTTATTAATGGAATAAACGGTGTTGAGTTTTTTCCTTCCCTTTCCAAAAATATATAGTATATATAATATATTATATTATATTATATTAATAAATATATACACGCACTCATAAAAATGGTTTTTGAAAATGCAAGTACAAAATAAAATAATGATATTTCAATGTATCACATAAAAATGCATTTAAGAAATGAAATAAAAGTACCTTTAAGGCAAACAAACAAAAAGTTAATCCGCGGCATCATAAAAGTCTATTGAAATGTACTTTGCCATTGTAAAAATTGTACTTGTGATTTTGATTCAAAGGAGACAACTTAAAATACATTTTAAGGGCAATGAACTGTAAAAGTTGGGTTTAGGTTATTACGGGGAGGTTTGGGTTTTTTCCTTAACCCAACATGCGTAGTGTTACGAATTTTAAAATGGGCCATCTTTAGGCCTCGCAAGAAGCGCTTGTCCAATAGAATTCCTTGGTAAAAAAGTTTTGGTTGTTCCTTGGGCTCCCCAGTATTGCAAGTCCTTCGTCAATGTATTACAAATGTAACGTCTCCAGTATCAGTGAATTATGTAGTCAACCAGCCAGCATAAATGCTGTTGATTGGGCTGCAGGTTTAAACGCACGGTGGAATTTTGGCTAGTCTGTAATTTTTAAGTGGTTATTGTAACACAACCTTATAATTCAAATATTCCAGCTTAGTAAATTATTTGGGATCATTCGGATTTTGTTCTCATCTTCATTGTATCTGTACAAACGTTTCGATTCGAATGTGCCCTCCGGTGCTTCCAGGTATGTTCTTGTCGGACTGCGGACATTCCGGACCGGGAACCTTTTCGACATCGGGACACCTTCTGCGTCGTATCGGTGAGCCATCACGGAACTTTGGAACCTAACCCTTTAATTCAGTCCACGGGTACTTGTTCTCATTTTGCTACCAAGCTGGGTAACAAGTGTTTGCTCTATTAATTATCTAATTCATACTGCTGCCCTGACCACGATTGAACTAGAAGTCTAGGATACCAACTGTCATATAGAACTATCTAATCTAACTCTGTTATTACATAGGCTATGATCAATTCGGCCGTAAGTTATACAGATAACAAATAAAGATGAGGACAATAGTCCGGAATAATCCAATAATACTTCAGATCTTGTTTTTGCAAAAAGTCCGATTGAATCGACGAGTCATTTCCCACGACTCTAACCATTCATGATTTAATATAACCGAGGGCGCTATCCACCGTCACCTTGGTAGACGGGAGGATTGCTGACTTTCTATTAAAAGTAATTCATGCTATTTCATGTATATTTTCATTTGTAATATTTTTCGGATATAAATCAATCTACATAATTTTGCCAAAAGCAGCTGTGATTTTCCTAATATTATATAATATTATATATATATAATATAATATATAATTATATATACTTTGTCGTTAATTGTTTTATTTCAAGTTTCATCCAAGAATGCTTAACAGACACCCTGAAAAAACTGGAAGGTATTCACATCAATGCCTCCAACGTCATTACTGGGAATTAAAGTGGTGGCAAACCCCCCACTTAGAAATTTAGAAGCAAAGCACGCATGACCCAATTGAGCACACCTATTGCAAATGCAACTGGCGTGGTGGGTTACACCATCCAACATGCTGCAGACAGCATCCCCATACAAACTACAACAGTGAAATCAACAGATGACACGCGGAAGGACGGCGACCGCCCATAAAGGGCTCAAAAGACCATATTTAGACAACGCAGAAAATGAACATCACACCTTTCAAGCGGGAAGTCTGACCTCCAACAGACAGGGTTAGTGAGACGCCATCCACACAGAGTAATGTAGCTCAATAATAGATAAACGGACTGCAGAGCTGCGACGTTCTGTCATCGTCATGAACAACCAATGTAAGATGGGATTTCCAATTCCAATTTTCGATTTTGGTTGTGCCACTGCAAGTCCCAGAAGTTGGACTATGAGCCACCAAAGGGTCCACAAATGAAGATGGAGTTGAACGTCCCATCCGTCGTCTGTGACTGTCTTCCAAGAAGAAAGAAAGAAAGATATATTTACTCAGTTCGTTAATTGTTTTAATTTCATGAGTTTTTCATCCAGAAGCATGCAAACATACACACCAAAATCCTCTGTTTCGGCGTCGAAAAGGAAATAAAGAAGCAAAAAGACAAATGACAATGTATCCTTAAAAAGTTACCGCCGAGGCTGTTAGAATACACCGACTGCATCTCTGCAGAGGGCTAAAATCCTTAATGGCTCCAACTGTTACGGGTGGTGGTTGTGCCCCATGAGCTTGAATTATTATATACCCCTTACAGTCAGGTATACTAAATTGGCGAAAGATATATACCTTTTCTATGCTTGGCTTACCTTTTGTCGGGCGTCCATCTTCCTTGGGTTCTTCTGTGGTTGATCTTCTTCTTTCTGGGCTGGCAGCGGATGCATTTTCTTTGTTGTTGATTTAAAATAACACACTCAGCCGCCACGCCACAACAGGAACGAACGGCAGCGCACAATCTATTATCTATCTATCTATCTATCTATTCTTAAGTTGATAACTGCACATGTAGTTATTAGCATGAAACTAGCAGGGTATGATGTTTACGTATTTATTTTCGTTAGTCTTTCTAATTTAATTTACTTCATGACATTCAAAACTTAAATACTCCGGGTGTAAGTAATTAAGTTTAATTATGTCATGAAATGAATAATTAGATTAGAAAGACTCACGAAGTTAATACGAATGCATATAAAAAGGACAGCGTCAACCAAAGTATTGGTAACAGACTAGTGCTTATTAAATGTTGGAGTCCGGAAGTTTCTGTTTTACAAAGTGTGCGATGCAATGTGGCACGAGAAAAAACAGTGGTTTTGTACATTTTAATCATGGGTTCACCTCGAATGTGTAAGTAGTGTATTAGAATTTGGAATTGAAGTTCACATACACACCAAATCTCCTTTGTTTCGGGGATAAAAGGAATAAAGAAAGCAAATAGACAATGGACATGGTAACTATAAAAAAGTATATTCTATCTATTTTCTACAGTTGATATATTCTGACATTAGTTATTAGGTGAACTAGCAAGGTATATTGTATTCGTATTTAATTTCGTTTCTTTCTAATTAATTCATGTTCATGCATTAAAAACTTAAATCTCCGGGTGTAAGTATTCAGTTTAATGCATGAAATGAATTATAAGAAGATAACGAACTAGAATTAATACGAATGCATATAAAAAGATTTCATTTATTTTTGCTGTTGTTTATTATAGCCTTATTTGGAAGAAGACACAAGCCCAAAGGATTTCTCAGAATCGCAGATGAGAATTGGGCATTTTGAGCGAGGACTTCTTGCCGTCTGCTCACACTGACTTTTTCTGTCGGCAACTGCTAACTAAAAAGATTCTGTCTCACGCGTGGTTATGGCGTGTGGTCGAGTAGAGGTTACCACACTCCAACATCAACTTATAAACGATGACTGAAATTTTTGCTCTTAACCCCCGTTTTTAATCTCGAACTTTCAATTCAATTCTACACTACTTACAACAATTCGTTGGGTATACCCATGAATAAATGTATTACAAACTAACTGTTTTTTCTTCGTGCCACAATTCATCGCAACTTTGTCAACAGAAACTTCCGACTCGCAACTTTAAATAAGCACTAGTCTGTATCAATACCTTTGGTTAGTACGCATCCTTTGGTTTTTTGGGACTTTCCTTCTGCTTCAAACCACTGTCAGTTGGGCAGTGAGATACCAACTGCACCTCTGCAGAGGGGTAAATCATTCAAATGAACCACCTGTTGGCCGTAGTGGCGACTCATGAGACTAAAGGCGAATCCTGGTGGGTTGAGGCAGGTCATGGACATGCAACACCCATATAAAATTAATATTTCAAAGAAACTAAAACATTTATTTTAAAAGTAATCAATGCAAGTTATTTCCAAAGCAACATTTAAAGTATTTAAAGGCATCACTAAAGTAATAATTAAGGCAATCCCATGAAGTGTTTATCCAGGTAATTGCAAAATATGTATATCAAATCACCTATATAAACATATATCAAAGGCAATCACATCGGATATATAAGGTTAGCAAAAGTATCGAGATTTCGTACTTGTGACACACCTTTATTCTTGAAAAATTAACTGTTCATTCATTCTTCATTTTTCTCGGTAAATTACATGCTTAAAATGCTGTACTTTTTGACACACTATTATTCTGTAAAAATACCGTGCCATTATTTCTCATTCATCTAGGAAATACAGCTTTAAATCTTGTACTTTTGACACACGCTTATTCTGAAAAAAAAAAAAATAGATAGTTACATTTTATTGTTCCAATTTCTATCTTGTAAAATACAGCTTCAATTTCATACTTATTTTGCACAATCTTGTAATTTCAAATCAACACATAACGCTATATTTACGGCACTCGCGTAAAATGTATTCAAGGACATATACCTGAACATTTCCAGGAAATCGTAAAGTATAGTTCAAGAAATCACAGATATATATTAAAGCAATCGAATGAAATTGTATGGCAAAGACACAACAATAACGTGTATTTAAACGCACTCAACATGAACGTGTAATTTTTACCGCACTCACCGTGTTTTCAAGGCAATTATAATATGTTATATTTCAAAAACACGAAAATCCATATTTAGAGCATTGTACTAAAAAGTACATTTTAAGGGCAATCAACATGGAATAATTGCAAGAGCAATCACATAAAGGCATACATGAAATTGTATTTTGCAAGAACTACAAAATTGTATCATTGTCAACCAATTAATAAATGCTATATTTTCAAGGCAATTAGAAGATTAGAATTTCAGCATTTCAAGGAATTAAATAATTGACATTTCAGGCAATTGAATAAAAGTATATTTCAAGGCAATTCGATATATGTATATTCAAGGCAATTAACTAATGTATATTTCAAGGCAATTGTAGAAATGTATATTTCAAGGCAATTAAATAAGTTATATTCAAGCCAATTGTATATAATGTTATATTTCAAAGCAATAAATAATGTATTTCCAAGCAATTGTTAAATGTATATTTCGAGGCAATTAAATAAGTTGTATTTATTCAAGGCATTGAATAAATGTATATTTCAAGGTAATTAAATCAATGTATATTTAGCAATTGTATAAATGTATATTTCAACGCAATTAAATATAATGTATATTTCAAGGCAAACGATAAATGTATTTCAAGGTAATTGAATAAATGTATTTTCAAGGTATTGAAAAAATTATTTTCAAGGCAATTAAATAAGTGTATATTCAAGGCAATTGAATATATGTATATTTCAAGGCATTAAATAAGTGTATATTTCAAGGCATTCAATAAGTGTATATTTCAAGCATATCAATAAGTGTAATATTTCAAGGCAATTAAAATAAATGTATATTTCAAGCAATTAAATACTGTTTTCAAGGCAATTCAATAAGTTGATATTTCAAGGCATAAATAGTGTAATATTCAAGGAAATTGAATAAATGTATATTTCAACGCAATTCAATAAGTGTATATTCCAAGGCAATTAAATAGTGTTATTCCAAGGCAATTCCAAAAGTTGTAATATTTCAGCAATTCAAAAGTGTATATTTCCAGCAATTAAATAAGTGTATATTTTCAAGGCAATTGATAAATGTATATTTCAAGAATAAATAAGTGATATATTAAGGCAATTCAATAAGTGTATATTTCAAAGGCAATCAAAAGTGTAATATTCAAGGAATTGATATAAGTATATTTCCAGGCAATTACAAAATGTATTTTAGGCTTCATAATGTATTATTCAAGGCATTGTATAAATCTATATTTCAAAGGCCATTAATAAACTGCAATATATGCACCCTCCGGCGCAAAGTATTTAGTTTTAAATGTACACAATTCTATTAAATTAGAAAGGTCAATTGAAACTGAAATAGAATACAGATAAAAAAGCATTTAACAGAGGGAGTCAATAATAAAAATTTGAAACGAGGAGTAATAAAAAAATGGAACAACTGAAACTTTACTCTTTCCATCACTCTCGTCTTTTCATTGTTATTTTTTTCTAATTTAAGTATTTAGTTATTAAGAGGAAGTAAAGAATAAAATGGACAGTTATTTTACTTTGTTAATGGATTTCATTTAAAGATTATGAAGAGATTTTTGCTTAATATTAAAATAAAACCAAACAGTTAGAATCAACTAAACAGCACATATTATATTAAATTCGATTTTTATTATATAATGCAATTAGCCTTCCGTTCACACGTAAAACCTGCAATATTATATTGTTTTACTATAATATAATCTGATTAACTATGTCAGTACTGACACATGAATTCTAATTATATATGAACAATTTAATAATAATGGGTTTACAGTGTGAACGGGAAGGCTAATTTGCATATTAATATAAAAAAAATCGAATTTAATAATATGTGCTTAGTATTATTGATTTTCTAACGTTTGGTTTTATTTTAATAAATAATGCAAATTCTTAATGAATCTTAAATGAATCCATTAAACAAGATAAATAACTGTCATTTTATCTTTACTTTCCTCTTATAACTAAATACTTAAATTAGAAAAATAACAAGAAAGCGAGAGTGATGGAAGTAAGTTTCAGTTGTTCCATTTTTATTATACTCCCTCTGTTTTAATCTTTTTATTATACTCCCTCTGTTCAAATCTTTTTATCTGTATCTTATTTAGTTCCATTAGACTTCTCTACTTTAATACGATATTTTGTTTACATTAAAACTTAAATACTTGCGCCCGGAGGGTGCATATATTGCTAGTTTATTTAATTGCCTTGAAAATACATTTATACAATTGCTTGAAATATACATTTTATTGAATTGCCTTGAAATATCATTTATTTAATTGCCTTGAAATATACAATTATTCAATCGCCTTGAAATATACACTTCTTGAATTGCCTTTGAATTATACACTTATTGAATTGCCTTGAAATATACACTTATTTAAATTGCCTTGAAATAAATAATGCCTGAAATAATACACTATTTAATTGCCTTGTAAATTACACTTATTGAATTGCCTTAAATATACACTTATTGAATTGCCTTGAAATATCACTTATTAATGCCTTGAAATATACACTTATTGAATTGCCTTGAAATAACATTTTATTCAATTTCCTTGGAAATTATACACTTATTTTAATTGCCTTGAAATATACACTTATTGAATTGCCTTGAAAATATACATGTATTTAATTGCCTTGAAATATACATTATTTAATGCCTGAAATATACACTTTGAAATTGCCTTGAAAATATACACTTATTGAATTGCTTGAAATATACACTTATTTAATTGCCTTGATAATATACCCATTTATTCAATTGCCTTGAAATATACACTTATTTTAATTGCCTTGAAATATACATTTATTCAATTACCTTGAAAATATACATTTATTCAATTACCTTGAAATATACATTATTCGATTGCCTTGAAATATACATTTATTATTGCCTGAATATACAGTTTATTACAATTTGAAATTACATTTATTTTATTTGAAATATACATTTATCAATTTGCTTAAAATATACACTTATATGCCAAATCTACTTGCCTGAAAATACACTTATTAATTGCTTGAAATATACATTTATACAATTGCCTTGAAATATACACTTATTATATTGCCTTGAATATACATTTTACAATTGCCTTGAAATATACACTTATTTTAATTGCCTTGAAATATACATTTATACCAATTGCCTTGAAATATACTTTTATTCAATGCCTTGAATAAGTGACATTTATTTATAATTGCCTTGAAATGTACTTTATTTAATTGCCTTGAAATATCATTTATTTAATTGGCTTGAATGTACATTTTTGTAGTTCTTTGAAATACAATCATGTGATTTGCTTCTATGTGATTGCTTTTGCAAGTTATTCCATGTGATTGCCTTAAATGTACTTTTATACGAATGCCTGCTAAATAGATTTTTCGGGTTATGAAATATATTTATAATTGCCTTGAAAACACGGTGAGTGCGTTAAAATACACGTTCATGTGAGGTGCGTTAAAATACACTTCATGTGTGATTTCTTCTTTGCATAAACATTTCTATTGATATGCCTTTGAATATATCCTGTGATTTCTTTGAAATATCTTTACGATTGTCTGGAAATGTCAGTAATTGTCTGAAAACACATTTACGCGAGTGCGTAAATATACGTTTATGTGATTGATTGAAATACAAGATGTGTCAAATAGTATTTGAATTGAAGCTGTATTTACAGAGATAGAAATGAAAATAAATGTAACGTTAATTCTATTTTTTTTTTTCAGAATAAAGGTGTGTCAAATAGATTTTAAAGCTTATTTCACCTAGATGAAAATGAAGATGAATGGAAGTGTATTTTTCAGAATAAAGTGTGTCAAAAAGTACAGATTTTAAAGCTGTATTTACCGAGATAAAAAATGAGAATGAATGGAACGTTAATTTTTTCAGAATAAAGGTGTGTCAAAAAGTACCGAAAATCTCGATACTTTTTGACTAACCTTATATATATCCGATGTGATTGCTTTGAATAATGTTTATATGGTGATTTTGATATATATTTTTGCAATTACGCTGGAATAACACGTTCATGGGATTGCCTTTTAATAATACCTTATGTGAGTGCCTTTTAAATACTTTTAAATGTTTGCTTGGATATATTGCATGATTACTTTAAAAATATATTTTTGTAGTTTCTTTGAATATAATTTATAGTGGGTGTTGCATGTCATGACTGCTCAACCCACCAGGATTCAGCCTTTAAGCATCATGAGTCGCCACTAACGCCAACAGGTGTCTCATTTGAAGTGATTTACCCCTCTGCAGAGGTGCAGCTTGGTGTATTCTACTGCCCCAACTGACAGTGTTTGAAGCAGAAGGAAAGTCCAAAAAAAAGAGATGCGTACTAACCAAAGTATTGATAACAGACTAGTCTTATTAATAGTTGGAGTCGGAAGTTTCTTTGACAAAGTGTGCGATGAATGTGGCACGAAGAAAAACAGTTAGTTTGTTACATATCATGGGTACCTACGAATTGTGTAAGTAGTGTAGAATTGAATGAAGTTCGGAAGATTCAAATAACGGGGTAAGTAGAAAATTACAGTCAGTCGTTATAGTTATAATTGGCATGTGGTAACTCTATCTTCGACCCAACACGCCAATAACCGCGTGAGACAGAAATTTTTTAGTTAGCAGTTGCCAACAGAAGTCAGTGTGAGCAGACGCAGAAGTCCCTCGTCAAATGCCCAATTCTTCATCTGCGCAGTTCTAGAAATCCTTTGGGCTGTGGTTCTTTTCAATAAAGGCTATAATAAAACAACACAAAAATAAATGAAATCTTTTTATATGCATTCGTATTTAATTTCGTTAGTCTTCTAATCTAATTCATTTCATGCATTAAAACTTAAATATTACACCCGGAGTATTTTAAGTTTTATGTCATGAAAATGAATTAGATTAGAAAGACTAACGAAATTAAATACGAATACATAATCCCTTGCTAGTTCACCATAATATCACATGTCGATATATCAACTGTAGAAATAGATAGATATTAACTTTTATAGTTACCATTGTTCCATTTGTCTTTTTGCTTTCTTTTATTCCTTTTCACCCGAACAAGGAGATTTGGTGTGTTGTGAACTTCAATTCAAATTCTACACCTACTTCCACAATTCGTAGGGTACCCATGAATTAGTAAAAACTAACTGTTTTTCTTCGTGCCACATTCATCGCACACTTGTAAAACAGAATACTTCCGACTCCAACTTATTTAATAAGCACTAGTCTTTTCCAATACTTTGGTTAGTACGCGTCCTTATTATATTGCATTCGTATTAATTTTCGTTAGTCTTTCTAATCTAATTCATTTCATGACATTAAAATTAAATACTTACACCCGGAGTATTTAAGTTTTAATGTCATGAAATGAATTAAATTAGAAGAGACTAACGAAATTAAATACGAAAACATATACCCCGCTAGTTCATCTAATAACTAATGTCAGATTATACAACTGTAGAAATAGATAGATAGATAGATAGATAGATAGATTGTGCGCGCGTTCGTTCCTGTTCGTGGGCGTGCGGCCTGAGTGTGTTTTAAATCACAACAAGAAATGCACCGACTGCCCAGCCCAGAAAGAAGAAATCAACCCACAGAAGAAGCCCAGGAAGATGACGCCGACAAAGTAGACAAGCAGAGAAAAGTATATATCTCTCTCGCCAATATATACCTGATGTAAAGGGGTATATAATATTCAAGCATCATGGGGCACCAAACGGCTAACAGTTGGAGCCATTAGGATTTACCCCTCTGCAGAGATGCAGTCGGTGTATTCTACCATCCTGGGCGGGAACTTTTATAGTAACATTGTCCATTTGTCTTTTTTGCTTTCTTTTATTCCTTTTCACGCCGAAACAAGGAGATTTGGTGTGTATGTTTGCATGCATTTCTGGATGAAACTATGAAAATATAAACAATTAACGACTGAGTAAATATATTCTTTCTTTCTTTCTTTTGGAAGACCGCACAGACGACGATGACGTCACTCATATCTTCATTTGTGGACCCTATGGTGCTCATTAGTCCAATTCTGGACTTGCAGATGTGGCCACACAAATCGTAAATTGGAATTGGAATCCCATCTACATTGGGTTGTTCATGACGATGAAGACTCGCAGCTCTGGCAGTCCTGTTTATCTCATTATTGAGCTACTTAACTCTTGTGTGGATGGCGTCTCACTAACCCTGTCTGTTGGAGTCAGAACTTCACAGCTTGAAGTGTGGATGTTAATTTCTCTTCAGCGTTGTCTAATATGGTCTGAGCGCTTTGGGGGCTCTGTCCTCCGGTGTCATCTGTGAGTTCACTGTTAAGTAGTTTGGGGAGTCTGTTGCAGGCATGTGATGGTGTAACCCAACCATCGCAGTTGGCATTGCAATAGGAATGGTCTCATTGGGTCAATGCGTGCTCTGCTTCTAATTTCTTAAGTGGGGGTTTTGTGCCACCACTTTATGTCCAGTATGCGTGGAGGCAGTTGATGTGGAATACTCCAGTTTTTTTCAGGTGTCTGTAAGCATTTTTGGATGAAAACTATGAAAAACCATTAACGACAGAGCTATATATATATATATAATAATATATATATATTATTATATATATATAAAGTTAAAATCACAGCTGCTTTTTGTGCAAAAAATTATGTAGATTTGATTTATATCCGAAAATATTCAAAAATGAAAATATACATAGAAATAACATTGATATTCTACTTTTAAAAAAGTCCACTTCCTCCCTCTACCAAGGTGACGGTGGATAGCGCTCTATTATAATAAATTCATGTAATGGTTAGAGTCGTGAAATGGACTCGTCGATCAATCCTGGACTGTTTGCAAAACAAGAATAGAAGTATTATTGGATTATTCGGACATATGTCCTCATCTTATTGTATCTGTATAACGTTTTCGGCCGAATTGGACACATAGCCTAGTAGATAACAGAGTTAGATTAGATAGTTCTAAGTGACAGTTGTTATCTAGACTTCTAGTTTCAATCCTGGTCAGGGGCAGCAGTAAATATAGAATAATAAATTAGATAGAGCTTAACACTTGATACCCAGCTATGGTTAGCAAAGAATGAAGAACAAGATAACCCGTGGACTGAAATAAAGGGTTAGGGTTCAAAGTTCCGTGATGGCTCCCGTTACGACAAGAAGGTTTCCCGAGTTCAAAAGGTTCCCGAGTCCGAGAATGTTCCCGAAGTCGACAAGAAATACTGAAGCACCGGAGGGCAATCGATCGACCGTTGTAAGATAACATAAGATGAGAAAAGTCCGAAGATCAAATAATACTAAGCTGGAATATGTGAATAGATAAGGTGTTACAATACACACTTAAATGTTACAGACTGCCAAAATCACGTGGTTTAACCTCAGCAATCAAGACATAAAATGCCGTGCTGGTTCTAACATAATCAACTGATACTGAGAGACGTCATTTGTAATAATTGCGAAGCTGCAATCCGGGGAGCACAAGGAACAACCAAAATTTTTTACCAAGGAATTCTATGGAACAGCGCTCTTGCTGAGGCCTAAAGGATGGCCATAAAATCGTAACACTACGCATGTTGGGGTTAAGGAAAAAACCCAAGACCTCCCCTAATACCTAAACCCAACTTTTACATTATTGCCCTTAAATCGTATTTTATTTGTCTTCCTTTAATCAAATAAGGTACATTACAATGGCAAAGTACATTCAATAGACTTTTTTGATTGCCGGGGATTAAACTTTTGTTTGTTGCTTAAAGGGTACTTTTATTTCATTTTCTAATGCATTTTTATGTGATTACATTGAATATTATTATTTTTGTACTTGCATTTCAAAACATTTTTATGAGTGCGTGTATATAATATTTATATATATATAATAGTATATATATATATATTATATATATATATAATCTTTTAAAAGAAGGAAAAACTCAACCCGTTATTCATATATAAGTTTTGATAACCTCACATCATCTATCTCTCCTCTTCTCTCTCCTCTCTCTCTCTCTCTCTCTCTTCTCTATATATATATATATATATATATATATATAATATTATATATATGTATATGTAGAATTAACAAAGGACGTCTCCTGTTTAACAATTTTACTAACGATCTTTTCAAGCTTTCTGGCCAATTTTTACATTTGGGGTGGAATCTGCAGATTAGATCTAGCCTTCAAACCTCTTAGACTCTTAGAAAAACCGGAACATAAACACACCCTCCCTGATAAGCACTTCGAAGTGCGAAAGTACTCGGGAATCGTTGATAAAATTGTTAAAGAGAAAGACATGTCGTTTGTTAATTCTATATGTATAAATGAAAAGATGTTGCCAAATACACAAGCACACACACAACACACACAACATACACACACCACACACCACACACTATATGTATATGTGTGTGAAAGAGGATTGAATGAATCTGACAGAGATTGGTGTAGATGTGAGAAATGTCGAGTTTTGTTTTTTCATTCCTCACATCTACACCATATATATATAATATTATACTATATATTATATATTATATATATTATAATATATAAATGGTGTAGATAATATTATATATATGTATATATATATATATATATAATATATATATATAGTATGAAAAGTGAATCCGACAGTATAAAATATTTTTAGAACAAATCATTAAACATTATTTTCTTTTTTTCTAAAAATATTTATTTCATATATAATTATATATATTATATAATAACCGCATATATATATATATATATATATATATATATATTATAATATATATATATATAATGGTCCTGGTGAAGTTTTTATAGTAAACCGAAACGTTTTAACGCGAATTCACTATTTACAATAAAATTAATCTTTTTTTGTACTTTTGTTTTTCTTATTTCCACACAAACACACCACATCACACACACACACACGCGCATATATATAATAATATATATAATAATATATATAATTAATAATATATATGTGTTGTGTGTGTGTGTGTGTGTGTGTTTTGTGTGTGTGTGTGTGTGCCAAAAATATACTACTAGTTTAGTAGAAACTCTGGTCGCTTTGTGTATGTTCTGTGATGGTGTATTTGTCTTAAGACAAAGGCGTGACTGGAAACATTTTTGGCAAAAAGAAAATGAAAAAAAAAAAACCCAAAAACAATAACGAAAAAAGAATCATGAGAGTGAATATAAAGTAGGCGTAAAAGATTGTATATGTCGTCCCGTCGAACATAAAGATACATGAAAATTGTCATAAAAAGAAATAAAAACAAAAAATATCTGACCAATCTCGTGACAAGGAACAATGGGAATAAAGTGAAAGAAAACAAACGAAAAAAAAAACATTTATTGTATCTGTCACGAATAATTGTACAATCCGTCATTATCTATCTATCATCATTCTAGCATTTATCTTCCTATCCCAGTATTTATATCTATCTATCTATCTATCTATCTATCTCTCTCTCTCTCTCTCTCTCTCTCTCTATATATATATATATATATATATATATATATAATATATATATATATATATCAGTATTCATATCTCTCTCTTTCTCTATCCATATCTATCTATCCAGCAATTCTATATCTATCATATCTATCTATTACTATTCTCAGTATTCATATCTATCTATCTAATCTATCTATCTATCTATCCATCTTCCCGTATGTAATCTATCTATCCTCATCTTATCTATTCCAGTATTATATTCTATCTCAGTATTCAATCTTATCTATCTATCTATCTATCTATCTATCTAGTATTCATCTTTCTCTCTCTCTTCTCTCTCTATCCATCTATCTATCTATCCCAGTAATTTCTATCTATCTATCCATCTACTATCTACCCAGTATCATTTCTATCTATCTACTATCTATCTATTCAGTATTCGTATCACCCCTCTCCTCCTCTCTTCTTCATCTATCTATCTATTATCTATCCCAATATTCATATCTATATCCTCTCTGATCTATGTATCTATCCATTATCTATTTTCGCAGTATGTCATATCCCTCTTCTCTATCTCTCTATAATATATCCCAGTCTGTTTTATCTATCTATCTATCATATCATCTATCCCAGTATTCATATCTATCTATCTATCTTATCTAATCTATCTATCTATCTTCTGTCTGTCTGCCTGTCTATCTCTCTATCTATGTAAGTCTGTTCATATGTATGTGTTATGTGTGTATGTATTATTCTATCTTTTATCTGTCTCCTCTCTGTCCAATTTATCTATATATCTATCTGTCTGTCACTCTATAAATATATCTTATCTGTTTTCCCCATACTATCTATCTCTCCCTATATTATACATATACATATATACACACCACAACACACACACACACACAACACACACACACACACACAACATATATATATTTATATATATATATATATATATATATAAGTATAAAATTTTGTCCCTATATATCTATTTATCTATCTCAATCTGTTTCTTTCTGTCTTTCCACCTCAATCTGTTTTCAATTTCTCTCTCTCTCTCTCACCTCTCTCTCTCTCTTCTCTCTCTCTCTCTCTCTCTCTCTCTCCTCTCTACATATATATTTATAATATATATATAATATATACATACATACAATGTTCGCAATAAATATCGATACTGAGCTGTATGTACTCGGCATCTATGAAATGTTGAATGAAGCGGCATTTTCTTTAATTAAAATGCATTTTAATAGTAAAAATCATTGGCCAATTGATTTTTTTATTTTAAAAATGATTTCCAATGCACTTCCAATATATATATATATATATATATATATAATATATATTATACTTATTATTTATATTTTTTCTTGAATGCAATTACAATGCGTATATCGCATAAAATTCGATAATTATAGAAATAATCACGACAAGTGAATCTCGGCAAAGGATTGTTCGATGTGTAGAACATCGTACAGACTGTTCAATTTTATTAGTCTCATCAGCGATGTATACTAACGATTTCCCTCCGACAGAAATCGAACCCCGGGACTTCAGCAGGCATAGTCAAAGACGATATGCTTCAGCCACGAAGGCACGGACAATCCTTACGAAATTAACCTGTCAATGATACTGATAGCTCTACCATATGAGGTATGGGACGTTGAGTGAACAATAACAACCAGGCCTATGCCTCGGCGAAGGAAATAAGATTTTGGATGTTTTGTTTTTTTAGAAGCATTGTTGAACAAAGTATATATTATTATTTATTTTTGCTTGAAGCAATTAAATAATATATATACTTTATTCAACAATTGCTTCTAAAACCAAACATCCAAAATCTATTAAATATATATAATATATACACTTTGAAGGGTCGAAGGAGAAGGCAATATCGAGCAAGTTGCAATATTGGCTGCATAAAGATAATTAACCGAATAAATTGAAGCTTATATGAATATAAAGTTGCTCAATACGTTTGTAGAGCAGGTTATATAAACTGATATAGTCAGAATATGTTTTACCGTGAGGATTATCAGGTCGTAAAATCGTTTTTATCTTGCGTACAACATAAATAGATCTTTTTTATTATTACTTATAATTATATTTGTACACTAAGCTTTGTATACGATATTCGCTCTGTCATTTCCCTTTAGAGGACACTTCTTTTCTTTATTATTACAAATAGCAAAATAAAAGACACCTCCGGGTGATGTAAAAATAATTTTTTGAAATATATTGCCTGAGGGGATGGGAGCTGAAAATTCAATGTCATAGAGTGGGTACCATAATTATGAAAATTGTCAAATTATTAAAGGAGTAAAAAAAAGAAGAAAGAAAGACAATTTGAAATGGAAACAGTTGCGATACTTTAGATATAATATTAGAATAAAAACAATATATTATAAATATGTAACGCCGGGCATCTATTATTGAAACAATGAGGATTGTCTAACGTTGCATGCTCACATTTTGAGTATATTTATTCTATGTTATGACGTTGGATTATGTATGGTTAATGTGATGTAAACAGTGACGTAATTTTTGTTACAGACAAAAACGGGAAGCGAATCTCCATTATTAATAGATAACGCCGGCATCTATTATTGAAACAATGAGGATCATTGCATTATTGTGCTATTCGTTGCATGCTCACATTTTGAGTTATTATTCTATGTATGACGTTGGATTATGTGTTGGGTAATGTGGACGTAGGCAGTGACGTAATTCTTTGTTACAGACAAAAACCGGAAGCGAATCTCCTTATATAGATTGCATGGAAGTCTTTTGTTTCTTTCGTTTTTCTTTTTTCTTTTTTTTTTTTTTAGTCTCGTTAATTTTGCTGATGTTTCCGGTGGCAACATAAGCATGCAACTGTAACTTAATTTCACAGAGTATTATTGATATTTTATATAATTTGTTTCGAGTCGAAAATTTTGAAAAGATATTTCCCAATTATGTTTAATGTTATATGAACGGGGTGCGAAACATACAATTTTCATGACCTGTTTTTTTTCTTCTCTTCTCTCATTAGCACTATATAAAACGCTTCCTTCTCACAAATGCACTTAGTGAGACACCCAATCATGACAAGAGGACTAAGTAGGATCACGCAGCTTAATAAAAAAAAGTTAGAAATCCATTTTATTTTGATATCCAGATAAGCAAAATTCGTCCAAGTCTGGAAAATAATATAATTAAGTTTTTTTATTTAAAATATTAATTTTTAGGGTTTTTTTCAAGGGTATATGAGATCTACACAAAAAGAAAAAGAGAGAGATATAAAAGTATAATTTTGCCTATATATTCTATTTATCTATCTCAATCTGTTTCTTTCTGTCTTTCCACCTCAATCTGTTTCAATTTCTCTCTCTCTCTCTCCCTCTCTCTCTCTTCTCTCTCTCTCTCTTCTCTCTCTCTCTCTCTATATATATATATATATATATATATATATATATATACATACATACAATGTTCGCCAAATAAATATCGATACTGAAGCTGTATGTACCTCGGCATCTATGAAATGTGAATGAAGCCGGCATTTTCTTTAATTAAAATGCATTTTAATAGTAAAAATCATTGGCCAATTGATTTTTTATTTAAAAATGATTTCCAATGCACTTCCAATATATATATATATATATATATATATATATATATATACATTATTATTTATATTTTTTCTTGAATGCAATTACAATGCGTATATCGCATAAAATTCGATAATTATAGAAAATAATCACGACAAGTGAATCTCGGCAAAGGATTGTTCGATGTGTAGAACATCGTACAGACTGTTTCAACTTTATTAAGTCTCATCAGCGATGTATACTAACGATTTCCCTCCGACAGAAATCGAAACCGGGACTTCAGCAGGCATAGTCAAAGACGATACTGCTTCAGCCACGATAGGCACCGGACAATCCTTACGAAATTAACCTGTCAATGATACTGATACGCCTCTACCATATGAGGTATGGGGACGTTGAGTGAACAATAACAAACCAGGCCTATGCCTCGGCGAAGGAAATAAGATTTTGGATGTTTGTTTTTTTAGAAGCATTGTTGAACAAAGTATATATTATTATTTATATTTTTGCTTGAAGCAATTATAAATAATAATATATACTTTATTCAACAATTGCTTCTAAAAACCAAACATCCAAAATCTTATAAATATATATATATACACTTTGAAAAGGGTACGAAGGAGAAGGCAATAAATCGAGCAAGTTGCAATATTGGCTGCCAATAAAGATAATTAACCGAATAAATTGAAGCTATAAATGAATATAAAAGTGCTCAATACGTTTGTAGAGCAGGTTTATAAAACTGATATAGTCAGAATATGTTTTACCGTGAGGATTATCAGGTCGTAAAATCGTTTTTATCTTGCGTACAACATAAATAGATCTTTTTATTATTACTTTATTAATTTGTACACTAGCTTTGTATACGATATAGTCGCTCTGTCATTTCCCATTTAGAGGACACTTCGTTTCTTTATTATTACAAATAGCAAAATAAAAAGACCCCTCCGGGTGATGTAAAAAATAATTTTTTGAAATATATTGCCTGAGGGGATGGGAGCTGAAAATTCAATGTCATAGAGTGTGTACCATAATTATGAAAAATTGTCAAATTTATTAAAGGAGTAAAAAAAGAAAGAAAGAAAGACAATTTGAAATGGAAACAGTTGCGATAACTTTAGATATTATATTAGAATAAAACAATATATATATAAATATGTAACGCCGGGCATCTATTTATTGAAACAATGAGGATTGTCTAACGTTGCATGCTCACATTTTGAGTATATTTATTCTATGTTATGACGTTGGATTATGTATTGGTTAATGTGATGTAAACAGTGACGTAATTTTTGTTACAGACAAAAACGGGAAGCGAATCTCCATTATTAATAGATAACGCCGGGCATCTATTTATTGAAACAATGAGGATTCATTGCATTATTGTGCTATTCGTTGCATGCTCACATTTTGAGTATATTTATTCTATGTTATGACGTTGGATTATGTGTTGGGTAATGTGACGTAGGCAGTGACGTAATTCTTGTTACAGACAAAAACCGGAAGCGAATCTCCATTATTAATAGATTGCATGGAAGTCTTTTGTTTCTTTCGTTTTTCTTTCTTTTTTTTTTTTTTAGTCTCGTTAATTTTGCTGATGTTTCCGGTGGCAACATTAAGCATGCAACTGTAACTTAATTTCACAGAGTTATTATTAGATATTTTATATAATTTGTTTCGAGTCGAAAATTTTGAAAAAGATATTTCCCAATTAATGTTTAATGTTTATATTGAACGGGGGTGCGAACCATACAATATTTCATGACCTGTTTTTTTCTTCTCTTTCTCTCATTAGCACTATATAAAACGCTTCCTTCCTCACAATATGCACTTAGTGAGACACCCAATCATGAAAGAGGACTAAGTAGGAATCACGCAGCTTAATAAAAAAAGCTTAGAAATCCATTTTATTTTGATATCCAGATAAGCAAAATTCGTCCAAGTCTGGAAAATAATATAATTAAGTTTTTATTTAAAATATTAATTTTTAGGGTTTTTTCAAGGGTATATGAGATCTACACAAAAGAAGAAAATCACATGCTACACACAAAAAAAACAAATAAAGAAAGAGAAAGTGAGTAGGAGAAAGAGAGAGAGAGAGAGAGAGAGAGAGAGAGAGAGAGAGAGAGAGAGAGAGAGAGAGAGAGAGAGAGAGAGAGAGGGGGGGTGAGCACGCCGAAGTGATAACGCTAATTTGTTTTCAATCGAATATAATGAAAAGGTAAAAAGAAGGAAAAAGAGTGAGAGAGAGTTGAATCAATATTATTATACTTTTACATATTGAAGTATTTTGCACTAACTCTTAAGTAAACATATCAATCGTTGTAATAATTAAAATTTCATACTGTGATATATCCACAGGTCCTGCTAGTATTTTCCATATCTTCTTTATACTACTGCGAATTAGTACACACACACACACACACACACACACATATATATATATATATATATATATATATATATTATTATACTTGACGCCTTTCACATGCGTTGTCTTCGTATCATTTGCGGTATAAAATGGGATGATAAAGTAAAAAATAGCACAATATTTAAAAAAATATATAGCATTGCTGGCATCGAAACCTTACTAGCAAAGGTTCAGCCTTGGTGGGCTGGTCACGTTGTCAGAATGAATGAGAACAGGCTTCCAAAGAAGATATTATAAGGACAATTACCAAATGCTAAGTGTTCTATTGGACGTCCTCTCTTACGTTATAAAGACAAATTGAAGGACAATTTGAAACGCCTCATATCAACCTTGGTGCTTGGGAAAATCTAGCATCAAATTGGAAAGAATGGCGTAAGACATGTTTCGCCAGACTAAAAGGCTTTGAAGAAGATAGACTGAAGCATCGAGATCAGCTCTGCCTAAGTTTAAAACAAAAACATCTGACTCCCGCCTTTGAACATTTTATTTGTTAGTGTGGCTTCATAGCTCGCAACAAGGCTGAGCCGCTATCACCCTCGAGGAAACACAAAATGTCTTCTTGATAGCATGCACAACAAATCACTCATTGCTGACCTTCATCTATCGTTCATGATAGGAGAGTCCACCATATATTACTGATTTTCCTACCTTTTTACGTTTAATCTAAACAAGAACAGCCAGTGCCTAATCAAGAGAGAGAGAGAGAGAGAGAGAGAGAGAGAGAGAGAGAGAGAGAGAGAGAGAGAGAGAGAGAGAGAGAGAGAGAGGGGGGGGGTCTCAAGTACTCACACACCAAGAACTTTTATCTGTTAAGCAGTGTTACTGAGACGCGACGGAAATTTGTCTTATCAATAAATATAGGACGTATGGCAACAAATAGTTGTTCTTTCAATATTTCCCACATTCTCTAATCATTTGCAATGTACTTTTATGATAAAAATAATTTCCAATGCATTTTCGTAGTAAAAATAATTTCCAATGAACTTTTATTGTAAAAAGCTTTTCCAATGCATTTTTATAGTAAAGATCATTGGTTAAATGCATTTTCATAGTAAAAACCATTGGACAACGCATTTTCATAATGAAAACATTTCTAATGCGTTTTTATAATAAAAATCATTTCCAATGCATTTTCAAAGTAAAAACTATTTCAAATGCATTTCCATAGTAAAAACCATTTCCAATGCATTTTTATAGTAAATATAATTTCCAATGCATTTTCATAGTAAAAATCATTGGACAATGCATTTTTATAATAAAAACATTTCCAATGCATTTTTATAATAAAAACTATTTCCAGTGAATTTTCATAGTAAAAATCATTGGACAATGCATATTTATAATGAAAATATTTCCAATATATATTTATAATAACAATAATTTCCCAGGCATTTTTATAGTAAAGATCATTTCCAATAAATCTTTATTGTAAAATCATTCCCAATGCATTTCTATAGTAAAAATCATTTCCAATGCATTTTTATAGTAAAAGTCATTTCCAAAGCAATTTCATAGAAAGAATAATTTCCAATGCCCTTTTATTATAAAAATCATTTCCAATGCATTTTGAGAGTAAAAATCATTTCCAATGCATTTTTATAGTAAAAATCATTTCTAATGGATTTTTATGATAAAAATCATTTCCAATGCATTTTTATAGTAAAAATCATTTGCAATGCTATTTTATAATAAAAATCCCTGGCAATGCATTTTTATAGTAAAAATCATTTGCAATGCATTTTTATATTTTTTCGGCACATATATATCTTACTAATTTTCTTACTGCTTTATATTTAAACAAGACCAACCAGTTCATAATATATATATATATATATATATATATATATATATATATATATATATATATATATATATATAGAGAGAGAGAGAGAGAGAGAGAGAGAGAGAGAGAGAGGGGCTGTTTTCTCCTGTGCTCACCTACCAAGCACTTTTATTTCTGAAGCAACATTACTAAAACTCGATGGAAACCTGCCTTATCAATATATTTAGGGCATATGATAAATTTTGTTCATTTTAGTTGTTTAATGTCATGTTAAACCTTATCAGATTATCTTATACCGAAGGCAGTCTATTGGTGATCAATTATTTGGTTTCAAGTAACTACAATGGTACTCCACAAAGTTAAGCCTCCAAAGCGCCGAGGACGCATGGAAACTGTTCACGCAGATATTCGTAACACTGTTGTGTCTAGTATTATTTGTATTATTCGGACTATTGTCCTCATCTTCATTGTTATCTGTACAACGTTTCGGCCGATGTGCCCTCCGGCCTTCTTCAGGTATTTCTTGTCGGACTCAGGAACCTTCTATTCGGACTCGAAAACCTTCTTGTCTTAATCGGGAACCTTTTTGTCGTAATCGGGAGCCATCACGGAACCTAACTCTTTATTCACTCTACGGGTGTATGCTGTTCTCATTAAATAATAATACCTGAAGAAGGCCTGAGGGCATATCGGCCGAAACGTTGTACAGATAACAATGAAGTGAGCACAATAGTTTGGATAATACAAATAATACTAAACATACAGTATCAAGCCACATCTAAAAACATCAGAGAAGTAAAGACAAACAAACAAGGAACAAGCGTATTAATATATAGATTTATTTTTCTTTAGGCAGAGAAGACAAAAATCAACAAAAAAAAACAAAACAAAAAAAAAACAAAACAAACAAAAAACAGACAAACAAGGAACAAGCGTATATATATATATATTTATATATATATATATATATTTGAAACGAAGGAATAACTCAACACTGTTATTCTATAATAAATTTATTTCGACCAAAATTGGGGCCTTTATAAATCTAAGTTGATTTAACAATGCTCCACAAATTAAGTCTCATCAATTTAGATTTATAAAGGCCCCAATTTTGGTCGAAATAAACATATGCACGTGAATACAGACGCTCACACGTCCGCATTGATCAAACGTTACACATTCATAGAACAATGTATTATGTGTGTGATCAGTTATCCCGTATACATAACCTTTATACTGTCCATAAACACTCAAATACATTCAAAACACCACCACATACGTACGCATAACATTTTATCCAACCATATACATCCTATGTCTATTGAATATTCTCAAATCTTTTGCAATTTTTCGATTTTCCTCGCATTTGCAACATGTTCCCTGATGATTGTTGACGCATGAAACCAAAATGGTCTTGAATGTTCCTATGTCACCAAATAAATAGATATGTAAAACCTTTATATATTCATTTTATTATATTATATATATATATATATATATATATATATTGCTCCGTATATAATCTTATTTATTGATTATTATACATTGAGCTCTCTTTAGAGGTTTATAAAAATACTTGGATGAGTATATGTTTGCATCTACAAGAGCATACAGTATGATTATACAGTGAGATTTTGAAGATCCCAAATAGAATCATCCCTTACAACCAGTCATTTAGATTACCTTACATATATATATATATATATATATATATATATATATATATATACATATATATATATATATATATATATATATATATGCAAGGAAGACCAGATTTCATTCTTCCTGTCTTCCCGCTGTCTCGATATTTTCTCAGCTGAATTTTGTTTAGCGCAAGACCAGACAAGGGAGAAATCTGAGATGAAAGATGTTGATGTTATACAGACTCGCTTACCCACAACAGTTGCAGCCGGAGATCAGGCAGCTCAGGGAAGATCCCCTCCTGTATCTTTAAAAAAAAAATGAGAAAACTACATTGCCTAGCTGTTACAATTTTTGTGGCTGTTTTTAGACTTCAAGTGAGAGCACAAAGGAGATCCCTTGTGTAAAGCAGTTTGGTTTGGTTTGTTTTTGTTTTACGGCATATCAACCTCAGCAGGTTATTTAATGCCGATAAAGTTTTGAAATAAATCAATTCGTAATGGATAATACAATTTTGTTTATCAACTCATGTTTTTCTATTTAACCCATAGATGGAACCCTAACAGGTACTACCACTCCGGGTCAGAGTGGACCAGGGCGCAATGGTGATGGAGGGTGCTCCACATTCCCCAAACCTCCAAAACTGGAACCTCACCATCAGATAGAGTTTAAC
>CM042168.1:41672294-41682294 GCA_023376005.1 Doryteuthis pealeii
GAGGGGGTATGATTGAAAAATAGAACAACTTTGAAACTAACTCTTCCATCATTTTCCATTACTCCCGTCTTTCATTGGTAAATTTTCTTAATTTAACTATTTAGTTAAAATAGGAAGTAAAGAATAAAATAACAGTTATTTCTTCTTGTTAATGGATTTCTTTTAAGATTTATCCCAGAGATTTTTGCTCATATTCAATGAGATTAAACCAAACAATTAGAAATCAATAATACTAAGCATATATTTATCAAAATCACATTTTTAAGATCAATATGCAAATTAGCCTTTCCATTCATACTGTAAACCGCTATTTTGTTGTATATATAAATACAATTGCGTGTTATTAGTACGTAGATATGGTCAACAGTCTTAATGATGTAAAACAATTTTATTAATAATTGAGGTTTAAATAGAATAAAAATCATGGAGAATGTGATGTAAATAACAAAGGGAATTGTGGTTTGTATAGTAATATAGTTTCGGTTACAGACAGACAAACCCACAATATCCATTATAATAAGATATGGTAAGTATAAATCTCCCAAGAATATGAATGGGAAAATATAATGGAAAAATCTTGTGCCCTCTTATTAAATATATTGTCAATTGTTCTGAGATTGCACTGCATATGCCAACGACTAGTTGAATCGTACAATCGTACTGGACAGAGGGAAGAATAATGGGAAATTGACAAATATAAGGGCCGAAGGGTGAGTGACATTCAACCATTCTGAGTTCATTTCCTGCTGAGCCGTTGCATGCAGGTATAAATTCTTTGAATAAATGAAATTATTCCCCGAGGGCTTTCATGCAAGGAAAAGCCGATGAAATTGATTTTCAATGTTAAACCTAGTAGGTAATTCTACGAAAATATATCTATGAAATACTTACTTTGGCTAAGGGAAATATATGCTTTTCTATAATTCCGTAAAGAATTATTACGATAGCTCACACTTATACAACCCATTTACCACTGATATCATGTGACAACAAGCCATTTACCACTGATATCATGTGACAAAAAGCCCTCTTTTTTAAATCCATTTACCTCTATTCTAAACCTCAATTTATTTTCTTCTTTCTTCCTACTCACAATCATTAACGACTTTATTTACACACCTTATCCTCATTTATTGAATAATATTCTCGCATCCATTTTATACACATACTCTTTTTTCATAATCTTTTCCCTCTTTTATCTTATTAATTTCTACCTTAAATAATCTAAAAATTCTGATCTTTATGCTGTTTCTTTTCTTTCCAAACATTTATTAAATAATATCACCACATCACTTTATTTAACATTTCATTATTTAATTTCACTTCATTATTTAACACAATATTCCATACTTGACCCATTCGCTCATTTTGAGGGATTAACTCTTTTCGGTTTTCACCGATTTCTTTCTTCTTTCCTTTTTTATTCCCCCAAACAATAACAATGAAAACACATTTCATTCAAACATCAACAAGTTTTAAGATTATTAATAAAATTTCATTCTTTGCAATACAAATTATACCCTTCCACCAAAACTTTCAATTTTTTTTAACTGTCTCTAACAGCCTCTGCGTTCCCAACGATTTAAAAAATATTTTTCGAGCATTTAAAATTCTATTCTTGTCTCCAACTCAAAAAATAAAAATACTTCTCTGATGAAGGTCGTCAAAATCTCTCTGTGTACGGAACATTTTATACATTTTTCCTATCATTATTATCATCATCATTTCAACTCCATCTGATTATTTTAATAATAATAATAACGTAAATCCGTATACATTTTGATAAACAGACCGAAACACATGTGTAAGTGATATCGATTAAAAGTGATATCGATAAAATTGATTTTTATCCATCTACATTTCTTTTCTTTACTCATTTTTTCCTCATATATATATATATATGAGGAGTGAAAGATTTGAATAAATCAGACAAAATGTGGTTGAGAATAGAGGAAAGTGTGAATATAACAACACAGACAGCATAAATTCAATTGATATTTCGCCTCATTTTGAATGAAGTTTCTTCAGAGCTTTATAATAAAAAAGAAACTTCATTCAAAATGAGGCGAAATATCAATTGAATTTATACTGTATGTGTTGTTATATCCGCACTTTCCTCTATTCTCAACCACACACACACACACACACACACATATATATATATTATATATATATATATATATATATATATAATGGATTATTCATTGCTTATTAACTTTGTTCTTGTAAATGTTGTTTTTATATTATGAAGCATGGGAAATGAACAAGCGAACAAAAACCAAAACAAACAAACAAACAAAAAAATTAACAAAAAAACAAAGTATTATCTGTATATGTTATCAGTACAATACCCAGCCATTGTTTTGTCCCTGATTCGCTTTTTTTTTAATTCAATATTTCGGGTGACCTTCACCCTTTATCAAGGTATTATATGACAACTATGACTGTGTAAAAAATTTGAAATGAAAGAAATGTGAAAAAAGAATATATTTTCCTGATGAGAATTATTCTATGAGGGGTCCAACTGTAATATTACAGATAATTCACGGAGAGAGAGAGAGTTAGCTGTACCTAGTACCAGTACGTGGATGGACAAAGCAATATGGTAAACAAATGTAGGAAATTAGTATTATTTGTATTATTCGGATAATTATCCTCATCTTCATTGTTATCTGTACAACGTTTCGGCCGATGTGCCCCCCGGCCTTCTTCAGGTATTTCTTGACGGACTCGGAACCTTCTCGAACTCAGGAACCTTCTTGTCGTAATCGGGTCCATTATTGTCGTAATCGGGAGCCATCACGGAACTTTGAACCTAACCATAGCTGGGGTAAAGGTGCTAAGCTATGTTAATTATTATCTGATGTTACTGCTGCCCCTGATCAGGATTGAAACTGCTGTCTAGAGATAACTGTCACTTAGAACTGTCTTAACCTAATTCCTTTATCTATTAGGACTGAATAAAGGGTTAGGTTCAAAGTTCCATGATAGCTCCCAATTACGATAAGAAGGGTCACAATTACGACACGAAGGTTCCCGGGTTCGAGAAGGTTCCCGAGTCCGGCAAGAAATACCTGAAGAAGGTCGGAGGGCACATCGGCCGAAACGTTGTACAGATAACAATGAAGATTAGGACAATAGAAAAATGTAGAAAAATAGATACATGTTCCAAGTTTAAAGTAGTAAAAACATCATTGACAATAAACATTAAACCTTTCTGTGATTTCTAAATATTTTGGATACATTTACGATGGAGGGGCCGGGTTAGCTCACTCGGTAGACCGTTCGGCTAGAAACCGCAAGGTTCCTAGTTCGATACCGGTCCTCGTCAACTCAGCGTATGAGTAGCACAAGGATCTGTGCGGTAAAGTAAGGAGCTGATGGTAGGTGTGGCGCTTCACCTCAGACGCCAAAAACAATCTCATTGTCTAGCGCTAGTGAAAAGGGGATAGACTCCCTCGCTGACTGGCTGATACCGACTTTAGGCCGCCCCGACGACTTACCTTTGGAATTACCCTCGCATATGGACCCAACCCATCGAGCAGGAGGTGGCAAAAGGTAATTTTTTTAAAGCAAAGTAACGATGTTTGAATTCTGAATTTCACTTTCCGACACTTCAATAAACAATAAACGTTTCTGTGATTTCTAAATATTCTAGAGAACTTGCTTTTGAGATTTCTCACGTACATTGACCAAACCCTTCTGCCACGAGTTGGATGTGGCACAAGGTAAATTGTAAGCAATGTGACTGTTGTAATGGAACAGTCCACACTCCCTCTCACCCCTGTAGTCTGACTTTATATATAGTAAGCACGGCAGGGCTGGCTTCGAGTATTAGTAGTGTGCCTCACTATTCCTTGTCTGTCTTATTGTATCTCTCTGCAATAAAACCTTCTACCTTAATCTACGAACATGTTGACTGGTTCTTCCACCTGACTACAACCATATCTGATTGTATTCCTTTTAAGGGATACAATCAGACAAGGTTGTAATTTAGAGTTTTAATCTTGTTGGAATATTTTGTGTATACGGATATTTACTAAGCGTAGCTTAGATTCGGCACAAGGCCAGAAGTAAGAGGCACCCAGGGAGAATCGAACTCACCAACAACGGTTGGTTAATTTTAACTTGCTAACCATTACACCACATGAGGTGCCTATATTTTGTGTATATATAGTGTGCTAAAATTCACCACCTAAATTTATAGACTTGGCGAGGTCACGTGGTTTATTTCTCTGCCAATCATCAGCCATAATACGTGGCTGATTGACTACTTAATCACTAATACTGAACAGACGTCCATTTGCAATCATTGACGAAGGAATTTACGACCAAAGGATTCTTTACCAAGGATTTCCGCTGGACAAGCGCTCTTGCTTGAAGCCTAAAGGATGACCCATGAAATTGTTACAGGTCTAGGACTGGAACTAACTAACTCTAACACATGACTCGCGAGATTCTCGCCTCTGGGGTCAGTTGGGACCATAACCATTTACTGATATTTTCCATCCCCGGATCAGAAAAACAATGGCACCTTAGAATTCTTGCTACAGGTTCAAGTTGCATTTACATCTTTTTAGGGAATTTTACTACTAAGGGACCTACTTTTTCTTGGCGAACGGTTAATGCAGAGACAAAGTAGCTGGGTTATAGGGTGCAAAGTAAGGGGAAGTTGTAATTTAGAGTTTTATTTTCTGAGATTTCAGTGAATAATAAACATTATACATTTCTGTGATTTCTAAATATTTTGGAGACCCTTATATATGTGATTACTCTCTTACAATCACTGTTTTGGTTATATAATATTTATAAGAGTGCTAAAAAGCTATTTTTAGTTTTATTAAGTTTTGATAAAGGGGTGAACTTTCCTGTGCACGTTAATGTTTAGGCTTTTTTTTATTTCATTGCCTTTGAAAACATACACCGTCTAGACAGACGCCCACATGAGTAGGTAGACACGCAAGGAGAAATTAAGTACAATCGTTTAGAGGTGACTAATGAAAGCTTATATATATATATATATATATATATATATATATATATATATATATATATATATATATATAATAGTATTTGATAATTTGCTTGAAACATTGTTAAGTATATTTATTTATTATATTTAGAAGGCAATTACAATGGTATAAAAAATAAAATAATGTCCAGTGTCTAATCAATTTCGAAGGAATTTCATCTTCAGAGACTGTTTTTGAAATGGACGCGGTCTTGTGTTTTTTGTTTTGGACGTTATAAACACGCGTCTCGTGGGTTGTTATAACGCCACGCGGAAGAGCCGTGATATCCGTTGTTCAATCAATTTCAATTTCATTCCTTTTATTCATATATTTATTATATATATATATATATATATATATATATATATATATATATATATGTGTGTGTGTGTGTGTGTGTGTGTGTGTGTGTGTGTATTTATGGAATTGTATGTTAACTAATTATATATTCAGTGTTTAATTAAACACTGAATATATAATTAGTTAATAATATAAATAAATAATATATATATATATATATATATATATATATATATATATATCCAAAAATCCAGAGAAGAAATCTTCCTTACGACACAAGAGTTTTTTTAAAAAACAAGTCGCAGTTTGAGAGCTCAATGTGTGTCTTAATGTTAGAGTCACAGAAATATATAAGTAAAGAAATAACAAAAGACTTAGAGATTTAGCATTATAGTCTATTTCCGGGAGCTTAGACAAAGTGTCTAACTCTCCCGACTCATCGCATCTGATGAGTCGGGAGAGTTATTTGTCTAAGCTAAATAGACTATAATATAATATATTTATATATATATATATATATATATATATATATATATTATATATATGTGTGTGTGTGTGTATGTGTGTGGAGAAAGGTAGACAAACACGGGATGTTGTAGAAAATGGATGTTTATTGTAGGTAGTGATGTCGACGTGCAACGTTTCGGTCTGTTATACCTTCTTCAGGACTTTAGGAATAGAGTTCTTGCTTCACTGGTAAACATTTTCTTTCAGTGTTTTACTATAGGAATGCATTAGAACGGGAATTACAATATGAATGCATTGCACAGTCTTAATATAGGAATGTATTGGAAAGTGTTCTACTATATTAAAGCATTGCACTGTATTTTGCTATAGGAAAGCATTGTAAGAGGTTTTACAATAAGAATTCATTGGAAAGAATTTTTCTCTAGGAACCAATTGGAAATGCTTTTACTATTTGAATGAATTGTAATGGCTTTTAATATAGGAATGTATCAGGAAGAGCTTTATTGTAAGAATGCATTGGAAAGTGTTTTACTATGAGAATGCACTGGAAACGGATTTACTATAGGAATGCATTGAAAAGGGTTTTACTATAGGAATGAATTGGAAACAGATTTACTATAAGAAAAATTGGAAAATATTTTACAAGAGGAATGCATTGCGCAGTGTGTTACTATAGGAATGCATTGGAAACTGATTTATAGGTACCACCAAATTTCCCTGTGAAATTTACTATCCCCCCATATTAAAACAAAAATGAAACTTGCATAAACCTTAATATCATCTTGAAAATCTTTTTGCCATTCAAAAGAAGAAACATTAAACAAACTCCTGATGATTTTTAAAAAGTTTGTTCAGCTTACGGAAATAATAAAAATCATGAACGAAAAACAATGTTTACATTTTTGCACCGTTAAATCAATTGAAATTTAACGTAGCCAAAAACAAGTTATGACTAGAGACTTTTTAAAAAATTCTATGAAAAATCAATTAATGGATTTTCACGAGAATTTCCAGAATTGCTTACCTTTTGATGAAAATATGTCTGAAATGTTTTTTTTTTTGTAAAATATATTAGGGAAATATCTTTTTTACGAGGTCTACTCCCCTATTTTATTTTATGAAATACGAAAAAATGAACGGACAAAAAACGATTTTTACTTATTTTCTATAAAGATAAGAGTCTGAATAATTATATCAAAAGATTTTTTAAAGTTTCAATGCGAAAGCTTTTTAGTAAAAGAACCATGAATACAGAATTCTGCTAAAAAATATCAATAAAGAAACTGACCGTGTTGTAAAAAACGGACTGTTTTACTTATTTTTTTCAAGATAGCATGAGTAATTTTTCCCCAATCGGATAATTTGATCTTTGAATTAACTGTTTTTCTTTGTAGCAACTCTTTATATTGGTTACTTCTTTCAGCGAGATTTTAAAAGAAAAAGTTAAAAAAATATTTACGTTTCTTCCTTCAGTATGGCCTAAACTGATCACGTGACCTATTTTGGTGGTACCTACTGATTTACTATAGTAATACTTTGGAAAGAGCTTCTTCAGTAACATTCATTCTCTGGTTAGAGCAGCACACACAATAAACACCACACAACTAAGCTCATGTGATCCTATTTTTTTGTGGATCCACCCTTGTGGGGGCGGTGGGTGGTAGGGGTGGGTGTGTCTCTTAATTCGGTAAATATGCATATTTTCTGAGAAAAATCTTCATACCAACTGAGGCAACACAATTTTCCAACATTTTAGCTCTGCTCGACAATTTGTATCTTCCACACCCACCCTCCTCCTCCTCGTCACTGACGCAACACCCCCACCACACTGCCACCCGTCCCACTTTGCCGACGACAGCCACCCACCACGACGACGACGGCGACGTCATTAGCCTGAATTTGCTACAATCGACATTTTACGACATTTCTCTGTTGCTGCTCGACCCGCTAATTCTGGAGTCGAACGGGAAGTGTTTTCTCGCTTTGTTTCGTTCGTTCTTTTTTTTTTTTTATCTTTCTTTTTGAATATTAAAAAAAAAATAGAAAAAAGAACAAAGCAAAAAATTAAAAATAACAAGACAAAGAAAAAAAAACACTTTCAATTTCGTTTTTGTCAGCAATGCATTAGTAAACGCAAAGTGCGCATGCGTGAAAAAAAAAAAAAAGATTTGCCGCCAACAGGTTTGACGTCACCGACATCTTTGATCATATTGATGTTGATGGGAATAAAAAGCTACAATGAAATTATTTATTTATTTATTTATTTATTATTCATTTGATACAAGAAACTGCTGTAAAAGTCGAAGAGTGTATCGGTCGAAACGTTGTGCATGTAACAATAAGGATGAGGACAACAGTCCGAAAAATCTAAACGATACAAATTATCTAGCCTCATCTCAAAAATTCAGGCAAATGAGGATAACAATCCTAAAAATACAAACAATACAAATTATCAAGCCTCAACTAAAAAAAACAGACTAGAAAACCCGAAGAAGTTTGGAGGGTACATCGCCCGAAACGTTGTATATGTTACAATAAAGATGAGGATAACAGTCCGAAAAATACAAATAATACAAATTATCAAGCCTCAGCTAAAAGAAATGAGACAAGAAATACCTGAAGAAGTTCGGAGGGTACATCGCCCGAAACGTTGTATATGTTACAATAAAGATGAGGATAACAGTCCGAAAAATACAAATAATACAAATTATCAAGCCTCAGCTAAAAAAAATGAGACAAGGAATACCTGAAGAAGTTCGGAGGGTACATCACCCGAAACGTTGTATATGTTACAATCAAGATGAGGATAACAGTCCGAAAAATACAAATAATACAAATTATCAAGCCTCAGCTAAAAAAAATGAGAAGAAGTTCGGAGGGTACATCACCAACAAACATCATCATCATCATGTCGCGCATGCAACACGGGTATCCATGACAATCTCTCGCCAACCTGCCCTATCATTCATTGCACCTGGGAGCTCCTCTGCGGAGCAACCAGCATCTTCGCATAGTTGGTCAATGTAGGTCCTTGCTGGGCGCCCCACACTTGCATGTCCATGTGTTGGCTTCCACAGGAGAACGTCGCTTATGAGTTCATCCTTGTTTCTCCAGCAGTGTCCGGCGTGCCTTGTCCGTCTCACTCGGATAGTTTGTGAGATGGGGGTGACCGTACAGCTGTTTCCTTGTGAGGTGCTGTTTCCACGACTTGTTCAAGACTGTACGCAGCATTCTTGTGCAGCTCCCATCTACATTATTCTCAAGACGCTTCGTTAGGGTCCAGGTGGTGCAGCCATATAGCAGCACCGACACAACCACAGTTGGAAGAACTGTCGCTTCAGCTTATCAGGGAGATCGGACCTCCATATGACTGATAATCTATTTGTGGCCAATCATGCCTTTGCTATCCATGTATTAACATCGCCCTATGTGGAGGAGATATTACCACCCAGGTACGTGAATTGTTCTACTAGCTTAAGAGGCTTGCCGTTGAGTGTGGAGATGATTCCTTTATTTTTGAAACTCATGAACTCTGTTTTACTGGAGTTACACCACTTAAATTTATAGACTAAGCGAGGTCACGTGGTTTAAACGTCAGCCAATCAACAGCCATAATGAGTGACTGGTTGGCTACTTAATCACTTATACTGAGAGACGTCTATTTGCAATCATTGACGAAGGACTTGCAATACTGAGGAGCACCAAGGAACAGCCAAAGGATTCTTTACCAAAGATCTCCGCTGGACAAGCACTCTTGCTGGGAGCCTAAAGGATTGCCCATAAAATCATAACCGATCTAGGACTGGAACTTTATCACTAAATGGAGTTTGACATCATACCCAAGACTCTAAGCCACCACCTTCAAACATATACATGATTAAAAGGGCTGGGGGTTTGCTTTAAGAGCAAATACAGTCGAGACAATCATATAAGTGTGCTAGGCCTTGATGTGACCTGCCGATTGATTGGAGGAGGCCATTTGCAATCATTGATGAAGGACTTGCAATACTGAGGAGCTCCAAGGAACAACCAAAGGATTCTTTACCAAGGATTTCCGCTGGACAAGCGCTCTTGCTTGAAGACTAAAGGATGACCCATAAAATCGTACCAAAGATCCAATGAAATTATTATTTATCTATTTATCAGATATCGCTTTATCGACGGAATGATTTTAACGTCATATCAACCCGTCTAAGGTTATGTGTGGTTTCCAAGATTTT
>CM042168.1:41687294-41694794 GCA_023376005.1 Doryteuthis pealeii
ACTGTAATATTATCCTTTACTTCCTATTTTAACTAAATAGTTAAATTAGGAAAATTTACCAATGAAAGAGGGGAGTAATGGAAAATGATGGAATAGTTAGTTTCAAAGTTGTTCTATTTTTCGATTATACCCCCTCTGTTGCAGATCTTTTTATCTGCATTCTTAGTCAGTTTCATTAGCCTTTCTAATTTAATATGATATTTTATTATATCAAAACTTAAATACTTGCACCCGGAGGGTGCATATATTTGCTAGTAATAATAATAATAATAATAATAATAATAATAATATATATATATATATATATATATATATATATATATATATATATATGAAAGCCTTAGAGAGATTTAATCAGACATGTCTCAGAAATATTTTAAACATTGGGTGGCAGTCCCTCACAACAGTTGCCGATGTCCTGCAACAGGCCAATGCGTCCAGCATAGAAATGCGCATAATACGAAACCAGATGCGCTGGGCTGGACATCTTGCTAGAATGGGAGACAATAGACTCCCGAAGCAACTATTCTACGGAGAACTGCAATTTGGTAAACGTCCAAGACACAAGCCCAAAAAGCTCTTTAGGGATGTCATCAACAACCTTAGAGCTCTCGATATAAATCAACAGGAGTGGGAGAAAATAGTTACGAATCGTGTGGTTTGGAGGAGACTTGTTTATCACGGTTGCAAGGAGTTCGAGGTAAGGGGGCTTGAGCACTTCACCCTGAAGCGGGCTCTACGTTAACAGCAAATGACGGGCGTCCTGTACACATTCCCTACGTTTACGCCTGGACACATTCCCTACATTTACGCCTGAACACATATGTGATTTATGTGGAAGGGCTTGCATGTCGAGGGCCGGACTTCTTAGTCACGTACGGTCCCATACGAGAAAAAAGATCTCAAGACGTTTTCGTGTAGCAGGCCGTGTAAAAGCTGAACTCTGAGCCATCTACGTACTTACAAACCGAACTTGTAGAAATGGCCTTCTTCTGAGAAGAAGTGGCAATTATATATATATATATATATATATATATATATATATATATATATACATATATATATATGTGTGTGTGTGTGTGTGTGTGTATGTGTGCGTGTGTGTGTGTGAATGTGTGTGTGTGTGGAGAAAGGTAGACAAACACGGGATGTTGTAGAAAATGGATGTTTATTGTAGGTAGTGATCTCGTCGATGCAACGTTTCGGTCTGTTAGACCTTCTACAGGACTTTAGGAATGTGCAACCTCATCACATGGCATATCATATGATATTAACAGTATATATTACAATGTACGTGATACACAATAATAGTAATAATAATAATAATAATAATAATAATAATAGAACGGTCCCAAAAGGATTGGAAAAGGGTTTGGAAAATCTGGAAATCAGAGGAAGGATTGATACCATTCAGAACACTGCACTGCTGCAATCTGCCAGAATCCTCAGAAGAGTCCTGGAGACCTGAGGAGATTTGCTGTCACTCAGACTTCAATGAAAGACCATCAGCTAATGCTGATGAGAAAACTCAAAAGGTGTAAATCCTAACCCAAACACCTAACACCTGTGGCACTATCAGAATCCACTAATGATACACTTCCTATTGGAGAAAAGGAAAATCCACCTCCAACCTCTTCTGACACCATCACCCTTATTCACGACCTGCTAATTCATTAGAGAGAAAATGCTCACCTCTGAAGCAAGAACTCTATTCCTAAAGTCCTGAAGGTCTAACAGACCGAAACGTTGCGACGTTGACATCACTACCTACAATAAACATCCATTTCTACAACATCCTGTGTTTGTTACCTTTCTCCATATACTGTCGGATTAATTTCCTCTTGTTTCTCCATTATATATATAATATATATATATATATATATGTGTGTGTGTGGTGTGTGTGTGTGTGTATTGGGTTTATTTGATTGTATTTGGTTTATTTGATCAGCGTCAGCCGGTGAAACTATTAAGTTAATTAATGCGGTCGCTGGTATCAAAGAATAAAGAGCAAGGGTTCAAATCTCACTGGCGGCAGTACCAATAATAGCTTCTGACCACATCTGTCGACATTTATCCTGAGTTATTAAACTAATAAACAAATATAACAGCCGGTGTTTTTGATTGATTTGAGGAATATTAGTTTAAACAAACATTGTTTATTATTTTATCAATAATTCTTTTTATATACACTCGAAGTTTAATTTTCTATTTGATGATAATAATAATAATAATAATAATAATAATAATAATAATAATAATAATAATAGTTGGTGCACTTGGAACGGTCCCAAAAAGATTGGAAAAGGGTTTTGAATGTTTGGAAATCAGAGGAAGGATTGAAACCATTCAGAACACTGCACTGCTGCAATCTGCCAGAATACTTAGAAGAGTCCTGGAGACCTGAGTAAACTTGCTGTCACTCAGACTCTAGTGAAAGACCATCAGCTAATGTTGATGTGAAAACTCAAAAGGAGTAAATAATATAAAATTTTGCAGTCCCAGCAGAGCACAGGGTTAAGATGAAAGAAAACAATAAGATAGATAAATACCTGGACCTTGCTGGAGTATTGAAATAAAAAAGGTGGATTATGAGGGTGAAAGGGATACCAATTGTTGTTAGTGTACTTGGAACGGTCAGCAAAAGTTAAAAAACAGACTAGAGGAACTGGAAATAAAAAATAATAATAAAAAAATTCTCTAGGATTTCGAGATAAAGACTGATCCCATTATCCCAACTAGGAGACCAGACCTAGTGTTGATTGATAAAAAAAAAGAAAAAAAAGGAGAACGTGTCAACTGGTGAACTTTGCGGTTCCAGTAGATTACAGGGTGAAGCTGAAGGAAAATGAAAAGATGGATAAATTCCTGGACCTTGCCAGAGAATTGAAAAAGCTGTGGAATATGAGAATGAAAGTGCTACCAATTGTAGTTGGTGCACTTGGAACGGTCCCAAAAAGCTTGGGGAAAAAACTGGAGGATCTGGAAATCAGAGGAAGAATTGAGACGATCCAGACTACTGCATTGCTGCAATCAGCTAGAATACTCAGACGAGTCCTGGAGACCTGGGGAGACTTGTTGTCACCCAGTCTCCAGTGAAAAACCATCAGCTAACGTTGATGTGAAAAACTAAAAAAGAGTGCAGATAATAATAATAATAATAATAATAATAATAATAATAATAATAATAATAATAATCAGAAAGTTATGAGTTCCCGCTGGTGTTTGGATTGATAGGAATATTAGTTTAAACAAACATTGTTTATTATTTTATCAATAATTTATTTTAGTATACATTCGAAGTTTAATTTTCTATTTGATGATAATAATAATAATAATAATAATAATAATAATAATAATAATAATAATACTATTATTATTATTATTATTATTATTATTATTATTATTATTATTATTATTATTATTATTATTATTATTCAATCATAATCAAAAAGTCCCTGACAGCTGTTTCCTGTTCAGGCAATTAATCAAACCGAGATTCAATATAGACATTCCAATAAATTCTTTATCCTAATATATATATATATATATCTTTTGGGTTACAATATATATATATATATATATATACATATATATATATATGTATATATATATATATATATATATATATATATATATATATATATATATTATATAATATATATATATAATATATATATATATATATATATATATATATATATATATATATATATATATATCAATGAGTATTTATTCACCTGTGTGCCACATTAATGAGTAAGATCTTTGTGAATCCTGAAAAACAAATCAATTAAAAATCACAGGTCACGAAGAGCACGTCTCTGACCACAGCCACAGACAGGCACACGAGCTCAAATATATATATATATATATTGTGTATATACAAATCAACATCTCTCTCTCTCTCTCTCTCTCTCTCTCTCTCTCTCTACACACACACATATATATATATATATTATATATATATATATATATATATATATGAGGTTAAGTAAACAAACAAATGTGTTTATTTTTATATGGCTTTAAGCCGACAATTTTTGGAGGATATATGCTTAATTGAAGTCATACCTAATTTTGAAAATTAATTAGTTAATAATTAATGAATTTAGGCGGGCATATATGTTCAAATGTAAGGATAAACGAATCGAGAAAAAAATTCATGAAATATAAATCATCAAATCATCAAATTTATTAAAGGAGTAAAAAAAATTAAAAATTTGAAATCGAAACTAAGTTTGAATATCTATTAAAATAAAATAAACTATATATAAATATATGATACCGGGCATGTATCTATTAAAACTTGTTTTAAAAAACAATGAGGACTGTCTAATGTTGCATGCTCAAATTTTGAGCGTGTTTATTCTATGTTATGATGATTTATGACGGGTATAGTGACGTAAGCAGTGACGTAGTTTTTGTAACAGACAAAAGCCGGAAGCGAATCTCCATTATTAAAATAAATATAAATGACACATTTTGTTGGCCGTGGGTACCGACATGTAATGCTTAAAGATGGAACTCCGGTGGCTGAGAGTCCATATCATGTATCACTCTACTTTGGCCATTACTTAGGCTATACGGCCGGTCGGAGAGGACCCTTCCGATCAATCATCTGGTCACGCCAAGCCCTAGCACCTATAGGATTGTCCCAACCCTACTGTCCTTAGGGTGAAACCGTAACCCTTTTTATCATACTATTTCTCTGAATGTTTGAGATGAGGCTTGCAGATTAGTATTATCTGTGTTATTCGGACTATTGTCTCCATCTTCATTGTTATTTGTACAACGATATGCCCTCCCGCCTTCTTCAGGTATTTCTTGTTGGACTCGGGAACCTTCTAGGACTCGGGAACCTTCTTTTCGGACTCGGGAACCTTCTCGGACTGTGGAAAAGAAGTTTCTCGAGTCCGACAAGAAATACCTGAAGAAGGCCGGAGGGCATATCGGCCGAAACGTTGTACAAATAACAATGAAGATGGAGACAATAGTCCGAATAACGCAGATAATACTAACCTTTTTATGATATCTGCTAGAAGGCGGTGACTGGGGGTTCTAGTGTTCTTGGTATGACGTTAAACTCTAAATGATGGGGGAGTTCCAATTCTGAAGAATAAATAAAACAGAACGTCTTAACAATTAAAATAAAATAATCCGACTAGGGCTGACATGCCGTAAAACACAACCACTTTTCAATTCCGAATTCCATCCCTATATCTTGGCTATATATTCTAATGGTTTGTACTAGGGTTTCTAATTCTTTTTCATTTTCTGCAAATTTCTTTATGTCATCCATGTACATAAGGTGGTTTATTTTTTCTCTTTTTTTCTCCTTCGTTTTGTTCTTGTGAGTTAGTGAATTTGTATCCCCCTGTACATTTTTAAGCATATGATTGAGTGGCATCATTGCTATAATAAATAGGAGTGGTGATAACGAGTCTCCTTGGAAAATATCTCTTCGGATTTTTACTTCTGACAGGGATTGTCCTCCGGCTTTTAATTGGACTCACAAGGTTTCCATGACTTGTTTGATGAAATTTATAATGTTGTTGGATATTATTATTATCATTATTATTATTATTATTATTAGTAGTAGTAGTAGTAGTAAAAAAATAAAAAAAACATTTTAAAATGGAAACTTAGTTCTGATAACTTTAAATATATATTAAAATAAAACAAACTATATATAGATAGATAATACCAAGTATGTATTTATTAAAACTTGTTTTAAAAAACAATGAGGACTGTCTAATGTTGCATATTTAAATTGTGAGTGTATTTATTGTATGTTATGACGATTTTGGGTAATGTGACGTAAGCAGTGACGTAGTTTTTGTTACAGACAAAAACCAGAAGAGAATCTCCATTATTAATAGGATATATATATATATATATATATATATATATATATATATATATATATATATATATATATATTTGGGAGAATATGTGCTTTTTAATTTTTAGTCAGACCTAATTTTTGAAAGTTAATTCATTTATGTTTAATTAGGCGGGATTTAAACATAAATGAATTAACTTTCAAAAATTAGGTCTGACTAAAATTAAAAAGCACATATTCTCCAAAAATATACTGTCGGCTGAAAATAGCTAAAAGTTGTTTACATATATATATATATATATATATATATATATATATATATATATATATATGCTAATGTTATATACTGGACCCGTCAAGGAACACGGAACACTTGTATTTATAAAAATATAAGATTATATGCAGACTGAGTGTCGTTAGCAGGATTTACACATACATGCTAAATTGATTTTAACAGACGTTTTTTTTTTATTATAGTCCAACTCACAGGGTCACGCCTCTTTGATCGGGACACCTACGCAGTGTTTCTACACACCGCATTGCCCACGCACCCTATTTTCATTGGTTATGGCCTACGCCTACTGATTTTCTGTGCCTACACGGTGTCAAATGTAGACCTGCATCTCTGGAGAGAGGTAGACAAACATGGGATGTTGTAGAAAATGGATGTTTATTGTAGGTAGTGATGTCGACGTTGTAACGTTTCGGTCTGTTAGACCTTCTTCAGGACGTCAGATTGAGTTCTTGCTTCAATGATTTTCATACTGGTGAATTAGGAGGTCGTGAATAAGGGGAGGGGTGGTCAGTTGTTAGTGTTAGCAGAGGTTGGTAGAAGGAGATTTTCCTTTTTTCTCTCAGATGGGGTATGTAGCAGTGAGGTTTTTGATATTATGGCACAGGTGTTTAATATATATATATATATATATATATATATATATATATATATATATATATATATATATATATATGTGTGTGTGGTGTGTGTGTGTGTGTGTGTAATATAATCAAAGATTTGAAAAAGCACAGGTTCATAAAATTAGTGATGTTTATTTCGCCAACGCTGCAGTGTTTCAATCTGTTTTAGTAGATCTTCATCAGGGTTTTATTATGGAAATCTATTAAGATAAAACTGGTGAAAAAGCTAGATAGAAACTCTCCCTCTTTCTCTCTCTCTGTCTCTCTCTCTCTCTCTCTCATTCTATATATATATACATATATATATATATATATATATATATATATATATATATATATATATATATATATGAGAAAGAATTTTTTATATGAAATTCCCATTCTAAATATTTTTTGTTGCATATCCTAAGTGCTCTAAGGAAGAAAACTATAATTGTTCCACTCTTTATCTTATTGTTGTGATGGGAATAAATGAATGTAGTCGTTTTTGTTAGTATTCTTGTGGTGGATTTTAAATTCTAAATTGTTGTAATTATTTATTATAAAGTGTGTCTAAAAATGGTAGAGTATGGTTTCGTTCAAGTTCATAAGTGAACTTAATGGAGGGTTCACATCATTTAATTTCTCAATGATATCAGTTAAATTACAGTTTTTTTGGTAAATGAATAATGTGTCATCGATGTCGCGGAACAAAAAAATCAGAGTTATTAGGAAGAATATATTTGGAGGGAGCAGATTCTAAG
>CM042168.1:41699794-41702294 GCA_023376005.1 Doryteuthis pealeii
ACTCACATACAACACACACAATCACACACACACACACACACACACACTCACACACGACATTCACAGACATATACACTCACCACACACACACACTCACATACTCACACATACACACACAACATTCACATACTACACACACCACATACAACACTCTCTCTCTCACACACACACACGCACTCACACTTACACAGTTGTACTAACACAGACTCACATACACACTCACACACACACACACACACAAACATACACTCACAAACACACTCGCACATACACGCACGCACACACTCACACACACACACAACAACACACTCTCACACACACACACCACATACTCACACACACAAATATTCACAGACATATACACACTCAACACACACTCACACACACACACTTCACAGACATATACACACTCACACACACACACACACACTCACATACTCACACACACATACACTGACACACACACATGCACACGCATATACACCCACACACATGCATATATATATATATATGTATATATTTAATATATATATATATTTGTGCGTTTGTCAGAGTTGGTGAGGCTTGATTTTTGGGAAGTACTACTTCCTATATATATATATATTATGTATATAATATATATATATATATGTGTGTGTGTGTGTGTGTGTGTATAGTGTGTGTGTATATATGTGTGTGTGTGATATATAATATATTATTATTTATATATATATATATATATATATATATAAAGAAATTCAATATTCGAGGAACAAACAAATTTACTAAATTTTATTTCAACTAAAATAACTTCCTGTCGTATCGTTTTTTTTTCACTGCCATTCAGTGTGTTTTTTTTGTGTTTTTTTTTGTTGTTATTTTTTTACATTTCATTAAATTTTCTTTAGCCCTGCAGTCGTGAAAATGACAGATGAAAGAGGGAAATAGAAATAGGGAAATGAAAAAAACAAGTAAGTAAGAGACCTGTCTACTTTTTTTATGTTGTATGCGCGCTTCAGAGAAACTGAGGAACATCTAGGTTAATTCCTATAACTCCAACCTAAAAAGGGAACACTCTGAATGAAATTTGTCTGTTATTAATCTACCGATATTTTCCCATAAGGAAAGGAAAAAAGAAAGGGGGTTAGGGTTAGGGGTTAGGGTTAGTTTAATGGGAAAATAAGGGTAGATTAATTAACAGATAAAATTCATTCAGAGTGGTCCCCTTTTTTAGGTTGGAGTTATAGGAAATAACGACATCTATATATTTAATACTTGGTGTCCTTAAAAGTATGAGCGTTATAATCTTGCAACACCCTCAGGTTTAAAAATGAGACCGTCCAAATCGTCCAAGATGAAATGCAAAATAATGCCAATCCTAATTATCTGCTGTTTCTCATCCGCCGATTCTTTATTTTTTATAGTATCGTTACCTTAGCTACATTAATGGACTTATTCCGTTTTTATTAGAAAGAAAGAAAGAAAAAAAAGGGACATGCTACCACCGAAAAAATATATATAAAAAGAGAGAAAGAAGACAAAAAGAAAGAAAGAGAGTAGGGGAAAAATAGAGAAGGGGTGAGCGCGCGGAAAGTGATAGCTAATCTATTTCAATGAAGATAAGGATGAATGAAAAGAAGGAAATAAAAAAAAGGAGTTGACAGAGAGTTAAAATAAGATAATTGAACTTTTTACTAATTGAGCTATTTCGCAATAGCTCTTAAGAAGCATATCCAAAACGGTTTGCAGAGAGAAGATCCGGCTTTAGATAAACCGAAAAGGGTTGATTATGCGTAAACAAACAAGTCAAACCAAACCGCATCTAATATACACTACACAAATTGCATTGTTTTCATTTTCGTTTTGGTTTCTCAGTTGAAATAAAATTTATTTTATCAATTTTCTTCCTTTTTTTTTGTTGTGAATATTTCGTAATTCACCATAGTAGTCTTAGTTTATGAGAATTATTTGCTAACGTACTCCTTACTAGTGAAATTCTCCTCACTAATAAAATCGGACCAAGTAACCAATAAGCACCCAAATCATCAACATAATGAAAGGTTCATATTTTACTCTACATCGGTAAGTTTCGCTTTCAAATATTTTGAAAATAAACGAACAGATTTGTTTATGCAATTATATTGTATCTGACAAAAAAAATTTTACAAATTTGTGTGATACTATTTCTGAACGACATCCTTTTATTCAAATAAGCATAAACATATTTTGTAAAGAAAAAAACTGTATTTTTATTTAATAAACATAATTGCATTTCTCTTCTGATTAAGTAAAAACCATTTTAGAATAAAACGTTTTCGTCTTTGTTTTAAAAATCATCGTGAGTGTTGAAGAATATTCATAAACTTTTGATTAAAAAGTATTTATTTGAAAAAAAGATTTTGCTATTGAATTTTAATTTGATTACGTGTACCAACCATCTATTTATTTAATTTATCGTAATTCAACATCTCCATAAACTTCTGATTTTAAAATCATTTGTTACAAAATTTGGCAGTGGAAG
>CM042168.1:41707294-41709794 GCA_023376005.1 Doryteuthis pealeii
TCCTTCTTTCAAATTATTTTAGGGGGTGCTATTTACAAAAATATTTACATTTATTTGTCGAAAAATCAAAAAAATATTTTATGGTACGATCAAAATGTCACGTGATTAGTTTACGCCATATTGAAGTAAGAAACGCAATACACTTTTCATAACTTTTTTTAAATTTATTTTTTTTGTAAAATACAAAACAATAAACATAATTGTATGCTTCCAAATAATTTCATTTACTTATACTTTTAAGAACATTTATAAGTATTTACTTTTTTATTAAATTAGCTTACCCTCAATCCTAAATATTCCTTTTCATTTTGGTGTTTCTGCTGCGACTATTATATCCGTATTAATTCCTAATTTAAGCACGCTGGTGGGTTTTTTTTGTTGGTTTTTTTATATAGAGAAAAATCATAGCTTTTAAAAATCGTAGCTTTAAAACTACTGGACAAATAAATAAAAAAAACAACAACAAAAAACCCAAATTACTATACATTTAATTGACTATTGAAATTAATTAATGAATCCAATGGTAGATACGTTAGTTTCAGTTGTTTGTGTTAGTATTGCAATGTAGAATTTCAATTAAACATGTTCTTAAAAAATATTTTTCAACATTAAATGTATAGTAATGGTTTATTTTTATTTTTTAAGCAATACGTAATTAAAAACAACCTTAATCCCCAAACCCCTAAACCATAACCCAATTCGCAAAAAAGTTCATTCATACACTGTAGTTAAACTGTCATGGATCACCACCAAATAAGTTTCCGTTTTAATTTTGACGACGATTTGCAAGTTTAACCGATTTGCGATGTTTTGAGATTAAAAACTGTATGAATTAAATGAGTAAACAAAACAAAACAAAAAAAAAAAAAAAAACAATACCTTTTTATGTTAACTAAGTTTTTGTCGGTAATGTTAATATATACTTCTTATGAAATATTTATTATGTTTCCTACAGTTTTTAATACAAAACAAATCAAGAGTATATTAGAAAATAAGTTGATTAAAATTAAATTCTCAGCTACCAAAGACAATTTATTTACTAAAAGAATAGGTAAATGAAATTATTAGTAAGACCATACAGGTCTCACTAATAATTTCATACTTATTATTTTAGTAAATAAATTATTTTCCTTTACTTTAATTAACATTTACATTTAATTCTACTTAAATTCATTTACATTTAAAAAATTATCTAGCCATATTTCTTCTTTATTATTCTATAGGTGATTTAAGGCGTTTTTCCCGAAAAGTTAAAGTCAAACTCGGTTGTATTTGTATAAAAATTCGTGGCAGTTGTTTTGAATTAAAATAAAATGAAAATACCGAATAAAAAGATTTTTGAAGGAGGGTGTATATACATTTGCTTGTCGATAAAAACGCCTTCAAACCGCTAACATATTTTAAAGAGGGGGAGGGTAAAATATTTACATCTACATGTCGAGAAAAGACTTGGGGGTGCAAAATTTTGGTTTCAATCGCTTTAACCTTTCGGGAAAAAAACGCCTTCAAACAGCTAGGGAGTTCATACGTAGTACGGGTCGAATTTTCAGCAGGCACCGCTTAGGTTTTTTTTTAGAGCATTTATGCGATATGCAGAATGAGCATCAACAAAAAAAATCAAAATAATATTATATATCTAATTTTTTTTATACACTTTTAAATAATTAATTTCGTCCCAAAAGGCGTTTTTGCTGTTTAAGTTAATGACTCTAAAAAAAAACTGTAGTACAATCTTTTTTAAGAAAAATCATAGCTGAAGCGGACTTTTTTTTTCCTTCGAAGTAATTTTTTATAGTCTGCTGTAAATAAATGAGAACAATCGTTAGTAAAAAAAATTTTTAAATTGAATACATAAAAAATCGGAATACATGTCTGATTTAACATGATTAACTTTTTTTTATAGTCTAGATAAATCTTTTAATTTAAAATATTTCATAACGTGCTAAAAAACGTGCTGATGCTGGACACTGCTGGAGAATCAAGGACAAACTCATTACATTTTTTATGGAAACCAGCACACAGGCACGCCAGTGTGGACCGACGAGCAAAGATGTACATTGACCTACTCTGCGCATATATTGGATGCTGTGCAGAGGACCTCCTGAGAGCAATGATTGATAGGGTAGGGTCGGCTAGGGATTGTCATGGATATCCATGATTAAAATCCTAATTACCTTTAATTACAAATTAACTAACTAAGTGACTCTTATCTTGTTTTTCCTTTGGTCAAATGAAAATGTTTACTCCAGTTTAAATAACTTATTTGGACAGTTTGGGAAAACTTTAAATTAGCGAAATAATATTATCATGTGATTTTTCCAACAATCTAATTCGAGCACAATGGGTGACCCAACGGGTCACGTATTTTCTAGTATATATATATATATATATATAATATATATATATATTATAAAAGAGATGATCGTTTCCCCTGAAATTTGATCTCTCAGTGACCGTAAAATACATAAATAAACCTATGTACTTAATAGTTTAAAAACAC
>CM042168.1:41712294-41734794 GCA_023376005.1 Doryteuthis pealeii
TCTCACCCAACGTGAAATAATCCGTCTTCATTTCACACGAAACAGGTTTCCATTAAAATACTCGAAAAAGATTTTTTTTTCTCCTACTTTATTTCATTCACAATGATACGGGCATTGTGGCACATTGATTGAGATTCGCGATTACGAAAAGAGTAACTGAGAAATTTACTTTTCTTGGCTTTTATCAAATCGAAAACTCACAGAAAAAGAAAAAGAAAATTATAAAATAGATTTTATTCAGCTGCAAAAGCGATACAAAAATGAGTGTAAAGGCAATTCAGGTTGTGTGTGTTCGATGTTGGTTTAGTTTGATTGCTTTACGGCATATCAACCCTTTTCGGGTCATTTAATGCCGAATCAAGTCATTTTGATAAACAAACGACTCAGGTTGGTTGGTTGTTTTGTTTTAAGGCATATCAACCCTTTTCGGGTCATTTAATGCCGAACCAAGTCATTTTGAAAAAAATATTTTGATAAAGGCTTCATTGTTTTAAGTACTTAATATCTTCAAATATGTATAAATCTTTTTTTAGAGACTTGATATGCATAATTTTAATTTTTCGGACTGTTTTCCTTATCTTCGGTTTGGTGTGGTTTGTTTGTTTTACGGCATACCAACCCTTTTTGGGTCATTTAATGCCGAAATAATTTATTTTGAACAAATATTTTGATAAAAGTTTCATTGTTTTCAAGTTCTCAATATCTTCAAACACGTATAGATATTTTTTAGATGCTGCTTAATGTGCATTAATTTAATTTTTCGGGCTGTTGTCCTCATTTTCGGTTTGGTGTGGTTTGTTTGTTTTACGGCATATCAACCCTTTTCGGGTCATTTAATGCCGAAACAAGGCATTTTGATAAAAATATTTTCAAGTTCTTACTATAGGTTCTAATTCTGGAGGTCTGTGGAGATTGGAGTATCCCTTCATCACCATTACTCCCAGGTCCACTGATCTGGAGTGGTAGTACCTGTTAGGATCGCATCTATAAGTTATATATAAGAGTTTTTTTTTTTAAATTGAATACCCAACAAGAATGAATAAAACAAAAACATATTCGGCATAAAATAACCCACCAAGGGTTGACATGCCGGAAAATCTAACTACCCAACTAAATATCTTTTTGTTCGGTTTAGTTTGGCTTATTTATTTTACGGCATATCAACCATTTTCGGTTCATAAATGTCGAAACAAGTCATTTTGATAAAAGTTTTTATGTTTCAAGTTCTTAATATCTTCAAATTGGTATGAATAATTTATAGATTTTATGGACCAAGTAACCAATAAGCACCCCAAATCATCAACTTAATGAAAGGTTCATATTTAACTCATCACCGGTAACTTCCACTGCCAAATTTTTGTAAACAAATGATTTTAATCAGAAGTTTATGGAGATGTTGAACTTACGATAAATTAAATAAATAGATGGTTGGTACACGTAATCAAATTAAAATTCAATAGCAAAATCTTTTTTTCAAATAAATACTTTTTAATCAAAAGTTTATGAATATTCTTCAACACTCACGATGATTTTTAAAAAAAGACGAAAGATGTTTTTATTCTAAAATGGTTTTTACTTAATCAGAAGAGAAATGCAATTATGTTTATCTAAATAAAAATACAGTTTTTCTTTACAAAATATGTTTATGCTTATTTGAATAAAAGGATGTCGTTCAGAAATAGTATCACACAATTTATAAAATTTGTTTTTGTCAGATACAATATAATTGCAAAATCATCTGTTCGTTTATTTTCAAATATTTGAAAGCGAAACTTACCGATGTAGAGTTAAAATATGAACCTTTCATTATGTTGATGATTTGGGGTGCTTATTGGTTACTTGGTCCGATTTTATTAGTGAGGAGAATTTTCACTAGTAAGGAGTACGTTAGCAAATAATTCTCATAAACTAAGACTACTATGGTGAATTACGAATATTCACAACAAAAAAAAAAAAGAAAATTGATAAAATAAATTTTATTCAACTGAGAAACCAAAACGAAAATGAAAACAATGCAATTTGTGTAGTGTATATTAGATGCGGTTTTGGTTTGACTTGTTTGTTTTACGGCATATCAACCCTTTTCGGTTTATTAAAGCCGGATCTTCTCCTGAAACCGTTTGGATATGCTTCTTAAGAGCTATTGCGAAATAGCTCAATTAGTAAAAAGTTCAATTATCTTTATTTAACTCTCTGTCACTCCTTTTTTTATTTCCTTCTTTTCATCTCTTCCTTATCTTCAATTGAAATAGATTAGCGTTATCACTTCCGCGCGCTCACCCCTTTCTCTATTTTTCCCCTACTCTCTTTCTTTCTTTTTGTCTTCTTTCTCTCTTTTTTATTATATTTTTTCGGTGTAGCATGTCTTTTTTCTTTTCTTTCTTTCTAATAAAAACGGAATAGTCCATTATTAGCTAAGGTAACGATACTTATAAAAAATAAGAATTCGGCGGATGAGAAACAGCAGATAATTAGGATTGGCATTTTATTTTGCATTTCATCTTGGACGATTTGGACGGTCTCATTTTTAACCTGAGGGTGTTGCAAGATTATAACGCTCATACTTTTAAGGAACACTAGTATTAATATATAGATGTCGGTTATTTCCTATAACTCCAACCTAAAAAAGGGAACCACTCTGAATGAATTTTATCTGTTAATTAATCTACCCATTATTTTCCCATTAAACTAACCCTAACCCCTAACCCTAACCCCCTTTTCTTTTTTCCTTTCCTTAATGGGAAAATAATCGGTAGATTAATTAACAGACAAATTTCATTCAGAGTGGTTCCCCTTTTTTGGGTTGGAGTTATAGGAATTAACCTAGATGTCTCCTCAGTTCTCTTGAGAGCGCGCATACAACATAAAAAAAGTAGACAGGTCTCTTACTTACTTGTTTATTTTCATTTCCTTATTCTATTTCCTCTTTTCATCTGTCATTTTCACGACTGCAGGGCTAAAGAAAATTTAATGAAATGTAAAAAATAACAACAAAAAAAAAAAAAAAAACACACTGAATGGCAGTGAAAAAAAAACGATACGACAGGAAGTTATTTTAGTTGAAATAAAATTTTAGTAAATTTGTTTGTCCTCGAATATGAATTTTATATATATATATTATATATATATATATATATATATATATATATATATATACACACACACATATATACACACACACATATATACACACACACACACACATACACATATATATATATATATAATATATACATATATATATATATATATAGGAAGTAGTACTTCCCCAAAAATCAAGGACCTCACCAACTCCTACAAACGCACAAATATATATATATATATATATATATATACATATATATATATATATGCATGTGTGTGGGTGTATATGCGTGTGCATGTGTGTGTGTCAGTGTGTGTGTGTGAGTATGTGAGTGTGTGTGTGTGTGTGTGAGTGTGTATATGTCTGTGAATGTGTGTGTGTGTGAGTGTGTGTGTGAGTGTGTATATGTCTGTGAATATTTGTGTGTGTGAGTGTGTGTGTGTGTGTGAGTGTGTGTTTTGTGTGTGTGTGTGAGTGTGTGCGTGCGTGTATGTGCGAGTGTGTTTGTGAGTGTATGTTTGTGTGTGTGTGTGTGTGTGAGTGTGTATGTGAGTCTGTGTTAGTACAACTGTGTAAGTGTGAGTGGTGTGTGTGTGTGAGAGAGAGAGTGTGTGTATGTGTGTGTGTGAGTATGTGAATGTGTGTGTGTGTATGTGTGAGTATGTGTGTGTGTGTGTGTGTGTGAGTGTATATGTCTGTGAATGTGCGTGTGTGAGTGTGTGTGTGTGTGTGTGTGTGTTGTGTGTGTGTATGTGAGTGTTTATATGTCTGTAAATGTGTGTGTGAGTGTGTGGGTAATTGTGAGTGTGTGTATGTGTGTTAGTATTTTGTGAGTATGTGAGTGTGTGTGTGTGTGTATGTGTGTGTATATGCGTGTGTGTGTGTAGGTGTGTATATGTGTGTGGGGGGTGTAAATTTGTGGTTGGGTCGGCGCCTATGTGTGTGTGTATGTATATGTGTGGGCGTGTGTGTGTGTGTGTGTGTGTGTGTGTGAAAGTAGGCTCAATCATTCTATGTATCTGTGTGCATGTCTTCATGATTCTAAGAACATCTATCATTTGTGTCTTTTTTCTGTTAATTATTTTTCTTTTCTTTTTTTTCAAATTTCATTTTATCAATGGCATTTCCGGTTCCGTTTTAATTATCGTTTTTGATCACAGAGTGAGCATCTGGGTAAAAAAAAAAGATGCTTACTCATTTGAAAATACTGGTAAGTCTGCGGTATTTGTATGTAAATATTATTTTAAGGATGGGCTCCATCTTCATATTTGAAAGGCAGGGTGACCTTTAGCGATTATTTTGTTCGGATATTTGCAGCCAGAACACACACACAGACACAGAACAAACGCCCATCAGGCCACACACACACACACACACACACACACACACACACACACACATATATATATATATATATATATATATATATATATATATATTATATATATATCAACTCAACATTCTAATTCCATGATAAATTTTTTCGACCAAATTAATTTATAATACTGGAATCATTACAATATTAATCAGTGTATCTAAAATCACATATAGAATCAATCCTTACTACAAGTTTTGGATAAATCTTATATATATATATATATTTTATAATAATATATATATGGTATTTGTGGAAAAGTGGGTTACTGGTTGAAATGGCACAATGGGTTAGTTGATGCAAGTTTCACAATGATAAGGTAGCGATATAAACAAATAGAAAGTGCTCAATACGTGAGTGGAGCAAGTTTTTAACATAATGGTACACGGTAATAACCAACTCGAGTTTTACCATAAGGATCTTCAGGGTTTAATCCATAGGATTAATCAAGATATTGATTAATTGCAGTCGATTGCACGTGTGTATTTTTTCGCGATAAACGGTTGGTTATAGGTCCGCGGTCGAAGAACGCTGATTTAAAATTCAAAAAGAGCGGAAGTTGCATTTTTTCCAAAGTATCAAGTATATTTTGGCATCAATTTTTCTTTTAAACATGTTTTGTTAAACTCTACCGACGATTCTTGTCGGACGAGTTTTTGTTCGATCCTTTCTGTCTGGCCATCTTTTAAATGTCAGGGTGGAATTGGTGTAGCAATCCACCAAAGGTTTCTTCATGAGCGCTTTCGATATGTCTTTGTGCCATCTTCAGGTGTGAAACTCCGCCAAGGACTAATTCCTACTGCTACTGGTCGTTTTAAAATCGAGACAACGGAAACATTCCACCATTTTCACACCTGAAGATGGCACAAAGACATGCCGAAAGCGCACGTAAAGAAACCTTTGGTGGATTGCTACACTAATTTCCTGACATTAAAAAGATGGGCAGACAGTTAGAAAGGATCGAACAAAACTCGCCGACAAGAATCATCAGTAGAGTTTTATAATATATATATATATATATATATATATATATATATATATACTTTGGTGGGGTACCAAGTAATTTGGTATTAGGATGATTCTAAACTGGTCCTTTCTTCCAACTGTACGGTGTTGCCAAGTTCAGGTTCGATTTCAGAGCTCAATGTTTAATTTTTATAAACAGAGCAACGTAATTTTTAAAGAAAAAAGGCTAAAAATCGAGTATTAAGCGATTATATTCATTTCGACCCGTGGGTATCTGATTTTCCTCAGATCACTTTATTGATCCTATTTTCTTTACAATATATATATATATATATATATATATATATATATTATATATATATGGGAGAATATGTGCTTAATTGAAGTCGTACCTAATTTTTGAAAATTAATTAATTAATAATTAATTAATTAGGCGGGAATGCCTATTTAAATGTAAGGCTAAACAAATCGATAAAAATCAATCTCTGTATGTACATTTCGGCCTATTAGGCCTCATCAGCAGAGCTATAGATAGGAAGACCGCCCTGTGCGTGATTTGAAACCAAGCTGACAGGCGGAGGCCGAAATGTACATACAGAGATTGATTTTTCTAGATTTGTTTAACCTTACATTTAAATAGGCATTCCCGCCTAATTAATTAATTATTAATTAATTAATTTTCAAAAATTAGGTACGACTTCAATTAAGCACATATTCTCCCAAAATTGTCGGCAAAAAGCCATATTCAACATACATCGTGTCTATATATATATATATATATATATATATATATATATATATATATGATGTTGTTTGATATTTAGTCCATGTATGGTTCTTTATAATGAATTTAGTTGTATAACAATTCTGTTCTTGTGAACGTTTTCTGCGAAGACGCTCTAAAACGGTCAAAAGTATGACATCTTTTAGAGACTCCAATATATATATTATATATATATTTATATATATATATATATATATAAATATATAGTTCAAATGAGAAATCAAAACAAATAAAAGTTTTTCTTTTATTTATTTAATTAGGGAACGGTATTACAACCAGCGGTTTCTTCTTGCTGAAAGCATTCATCGGGTAAACTTTTTTGTTGTTCATTTATGTATCTATCAACGCTCTAATCACAGATATTGAGCACTCTTCTAATAACACTGTACGGTTGGATTACTTTAATTTTCTTGTAATACTAGTGCCACCATCAAACGCCGGGCTGCTGGATACCACTTACAACGTCTCAATTGGCTTACAGTACCCGCCTGTTGCTTAACTGGTCACACAATTTTATTATTTTGAAAAGGCAAATCGCTACTTTAACTTCCGGTGATCTAACAGGAAAATCGGCGCTTACATATTAACATATATGTATATTATATGATACCTGATACCAACGGCTCTTACTAGTACTTGCTATTGGTTTAAGTGGTCACACAAGTAAGTCTTAATCGGTGATACTGAGAGGCGTCCATTTGCAATCATTGACGAAGGACCTGCAAGATTGAGGAGCACCAAGGAACAACCAAAGGATTATTTACTAAGATAGCGCTCCGCTTAACACAAAGGATCTCCGGCTGGACAGCAACTCTTGCTTTGAAGCCGAAAGGCATGGCCACAAAAATCGCCACATATATTCACTAATAATGGATCTGCAAAGACTAGCTTACTAACAATTACATTCGCGATGGGACTGCTTTTATTACTTTAATCCGTTTGGAAACGTATAGTATGTGACATAAGGTCGCTAGTATGGGCATTCAGTGAGGATCATGTTGGAATTTTAGGGATATATATATTTACCAACCCCTCTGCACGAGCAGGATGTGACACAAGGTCAATTTCTAAGCGGAGTTTTACAGGTTTGAATTCAGTGTTTCCTTCTCCTAGACCGGTTGCCTAACCGAGATTAAAGAGCCCAGTCTGCCCCTACTATTATCCATAGCTGAGAGGGAGAATTGGATTCATACTTTCCCAAGGGTAATTTAAGCGCTATTGAAATTCAAACACCTTCGTCTAGGATTTGGAACTCGGGTCGACGAGTCCATTTCCTATGACTCTAAACATTTGACCACGCGCCTCCATAAGAATTTAGGGATATAAGGTGTATGCTAGTCCCGGCCTATATTTCTAGGACTAGGCGAGATTCGGTGGTCTGTTCCTTTAGCCAATCGCATGGCCATACTGCGTTGGCTGATTATATTACTTAAGCGCTTGATTTTTTCTCAGTCTACTGGCAACCTTCTACGAGGGAACCTAGGATTCTCTACCTGGAGAGGTTTACAAAGGAACAAATCGGAGGACTCATCTACCTAGAATCAACTGGCCAATTATGGTCCTTAAAAACACAAAGATCAAACTCGGGATTCACTAGTAATAGTTTTGCGAGACCAGCTTGCTAAACCACTACACTCACTATGTCACGCTCTCTGATATCCACCCGTTCACCACGATCGAACTTGCTTTTCAGTTAGTAATAAATGTGCGAAACTAGCTTGCTAACACTTATTCCATGATTGGACAGCTTTTATGACTCAACACGTTTGACACCAGTAGTATGTGGACACAGGGTCGCAAGTATGGGTTCCACTTAGTGAGGATCGAACTCTCTACTCACTAGTAATGGAATCTGTGAGTCTTCCTTGCTAAACCATTGCATCATGATTAGACGACTCATGTATTTAGCAAACCATTCACTACGGTAGGATTCGATTAAATGTGGGTATGTGTTCTCCAGTGAGGACCGAACTCACATTCTGTTGCCAAAATTTTAATCTAATTTAAAAATCACCCGCATGTCTAATAAAAAAAGTGAAATATATATATTAACAATAACAATAACACTTTTACAACATACCCATATAAAAGTCTAAAAGTATTAACTTCAGTACTCTTAATTTTAAATAGCGAATGTCCTGCAAAGTACAAAAAGCTATAATAAAAAACCTAATATATCGTGTAAAACTCATTTCTTCCTCCCAAAGCCGATTATTCTACTCAAAACTTAATGATGTAAGTAAATTTGCTTTGAGAAAATTATATGTAACCATTTTAAACCTTTTGTATTTTTATAAACCCTTCTTGTAAACATCTTTTTGGTTTGGTTGGTTGGGTTTTACGGCATGTCAACCACTTGGGTATTTTATGCCGAATACTTCTATTTGGTAAAAAAAAAAAATGTTTAAGGTGCTACACAAAAGTTTTGAAATAATTTCATTTTTAATGATAATACAATTTTGTTTAAAGCTCATGTTGTTCTATTTACCCATAGATGGGACCCTAACAGGTACTACCACACCAGGTCAGAGTGGACCAGGGAGCAATTGGTGATGAAGGGGTGCTCCACATTCCCCAAACCTCCAAAACTGGAACCTCAACATCAGATAGAGTTTAACGGTCATTCCCAGGATATGTAGACCCGCAGCCACCGCCTTCTAGCACCCATATGATTAAAAAGTGTTGGGCTTGCCATAAAGGGCAATAGGGTTGGGGCAATCATACAGGTGCTAGGGCTTGACGTGACCACACCGATTGATCAGAGGGGGGGCCTCTCCGATCGCCCGTCTAGCCCAAGATAGGACCAAAGTGGAATATTGCAAGTCATGGACTTGTATCAGTGCTTCCAAGCTTGTTATCAGTGCTGCTGTATGGCTGCACCACTTAGACCCTAACATGGCGCCTTGAGAATAAGCTAGATGGGAGCGGCACAAGAATGCTGCGTGCGGTCTTGAACAAGTCGTGGAAAAAGCATCCCACAAGAAAGCAGCTGTTCGGCCACCTGCCCTCTATATCACAAACCATCCGAGTGTATATATTTGTCGCATACCCCACTTGTATGGACTGGGCACAAGGCCTCGATTTAACGTGGCCCACCCACAAACCGAAGCTCATGGGTGGGAAAGAACAAAAATTGCGTCGTTGCCTGGGGGATACCCCTGGGAACGACACTTTATTAAAACTCTCGATAAAGTCCAGCGGCCGAAGCCTCGCTGGACCCCGGCGCTAACCGGAAAACCAAATGTGCACTGGTTTTATGAGAGAAAAAAAAACCATCCGAGTGAGACGGGCAAGGCATGCTGGGACACTGCTGAAAGAGCAAGACAAAACTCATAAGCGACGTTCTCGTGTGGAAGCCAACACATGGACATGCTAATGTGCGCCGCCAGCAAGGGACCTACATTCACCAACTCTGTGAGGATACTGGATACTGTACCGAGGACCTCACTGGGTCAATGAATGATAGGGATGGGTTGGCGAGAGATTTTCATGGATATCCGTGCTAGTTGCCCGACATGATGATGATGATGATGATTTTATACATATAGTGTAAAATAAGATACTTTTCAATTGTGAATAGTCAATGGTCAAACATTATATTAAATTGACATTAAGTATCAGTAGAAATAATACAAAAATCTAAGATTCCAAATATCTGTGGTGTGATGTTCGTGTAGTGTTTCCACAGTAAATTCACCTTAAAAAAACTATTGACTCTACACTGTGAGACGAGCTCACTAACTATCATAAAACTTCGGAACGCCCTTGAGTGTATCATATACCTGGCCCTTGAATACACAGTTCATAGATGGTGGGCGCGGTTCGAGTAGGTGTGTGTGGGAAGTTGAAATAAAGAAAGAAAAAGAAAAACAAGAAGAAAAAAAAGCAATTTTTTAAAGAGCAAATGCAGACGATGAAGTCATAAAAATAGATTGATATTATTGTGAAAAAAATGTAAATAATCTTAGCGAATGGCTTTTATCTAAAGAAGAAAAAAAGGTTTGATGGTTGCTAAGGAATAGAACAGTGGACAAAGTTACGTGGATGGAATTTGTTCTCAAGATTTCATCTTAAAAGGTTGAGAGGTTCTTCAAATGGGGAAGCAGACAGATAATATAATACAATAAATAACTTTCTCTTTCTTTACATCACTCTCTCAATCATATATATATATAAATATACATATATATATTTATATATATATATTATATATATATATATATATGTGTGTGTGTGTGTGTGTGTGTGTTGTTTGTGTTTGTGTGTATGTGTGTGTATGTTTTATATATAAAATATTATATATATATATATATATATATATATATATATATATATATATAGTTATCTATAATGGAAAAGGTGACATACTGGTGAATATGGTCACGGATGGTTAAATGCAAAATTCAGGAAAGTAAGTCAGCGATATAACAAATACAAAGTGCTCATATATATATATATATATATATATATATATTATATATCAATAAAGGAAGAACTCAATACAGTAATCCCATAATAAATTTATTTCGACGAAAATTGGGGCCCATATAAATCTAAGTTGATTTAAACCGGCTCCCCAAATTTTCGCCTCATCAGATGCGGTCTCCAATTCACTTATGAACAAGCATATCACAAAAACCCCAAAGAGCTGATATATATAAATTCAAACAAAACAAAAAAAATATAAAAAAAATTATATATATTTTTAACAGTGTGGGAGTGTAACCATAGAAATAGGAAGTGAATGAAAAAAAGAAGATACATCTCAAAGTTGATTTCTAAGGTGTCCAGACAGACAAAAAAGGTGACATGACAGAAAAAACAGAATTAGTATATTAAAATATAAATAGACAAGTAAAATAAAAAGATTTTAAATTTAAACATTAGAGTTATAATGATGTATAAAAGAAAATACTAGTTAAGATATAAATATAAAATAAATTAATAGAAGATAATAAAATTTAAAAAAATAATAAATATAGAAAATAAAAATCAATTAAAAATAATAATACTAATAAAAAAATAATACTCAGAAGAATCCTGGAGACCTGAGGCAGACTTGCTGTCACTCGGACTCCAGTGAAAGACCACAGCTAACACTGATGTGAAAACTCAAAAGGAGTTTAATAATAAAAAAATGAATAAATCTCTTATATATATATATATATATATATATATATATGAGCACCGAGTAAGGAGCTGATAGTAGGCGTGGCGCTCCACCTCAGATGCTATAATAATCTCCTTTGTCTAGCGCTAGTGAAAAGGGAATAGACTCCCTCGCAGATGGCTGATACCGACTCTCTAGGCACCCCGACGACTTTACTTACTTTTATATATATGAGAGTGAGTAAATAAACAATGTGTTTATTTGATATGGCTTTTAGGCACAATGTTTGGAGGATATGTGCTTTATTGAAGTCATTACCTAATTTTGAAAATCAATTAGTTATACTTTCTTTCCTTTTATCATTATTTTGAAAATTAATTAGTTATACTTTCTTCCTTTATTCATTATTTTGAAAATTAATAGTTATNTATAACTTTATATCCTATATTCATTTCTTCACATATATATTATATAATATTAATATATATATATATATATATATATAAATATATATATGTGTGTGTGTGTGTGTGTGTGTGTGTGTGTGAGTGTTATATATATATATATTTATATACATATTTATATATATATAAGCAAATCTATCCGTACGAGGAGGATACGACACAAGGTCTCTCTCCTCTCTCCGTCTCTCTCTCTCTTCTCTCTCTCTCTCTTTCTCTCTCTCTCTCTCTCTCTATATATATATATATATATATATGTGTGTGTGTGTGTGTGTGTGTGTGAATATGTTTTTGTGTAAGAGCAGAAATAGTAATAAAAAAGAAAGTATTCCAAAAGATTTATTCGTGGATGGTGAAGTCGACTTTAAAACGTTTCGGTTTGTTATAACATTTTCATCAGGACAATAAAATGATTATAGTGTTGTCTAAAATGAGATAATATCTTTCAAAATGAGTTTCATATATATATATATATATATATATATATATATATATATATATATACTACGATAACGCAATCCATCATGTTAGTAACAACGACAGAGGACCTCCAATATATATATATATATATATATATATATATATATATATATATATTATATAATAAATTTTTTTTGAAGGCGTAATAATGCACATTTATGTTTAAAAAACATATTTATTTCTTTTTTTTCTTTTTTTTTTTTTTTTCATATTAAGGGTCCAAATATTTTCAAGCAAAGCTCATCATCAGGGAATGAATTATTTTCTCATAATTTTCATCTGTATTTGATAAATTCAATCGTGTTGTTGTTCATTGAATGTTTGGTGGTAACTGTGAAAAATTTTTTTTTTTTTTTTTTTTTTTTCCGGCGAAGATATAGTTACGCTCGGTAAATTCCGTAATAAATCGGTGCGGTGATCGTGTTCCGCGGGATTTTTTGAAAATTATTTCATATATAAATTCTTTTTTCTTTTTTTATAATACTATAAAATAATGAAGTCCTGCTCAGGGGACACTGGAATAAAGATTTTTTTTTGTCATTATTTTCATAGTGAGTTCGAAGCATTAATTAAAATGTAATAATAAATTTTTTTGAAGGCGTAATAATGCACATTTATGTTTAAAAAACATATTAATATGAAAAAAAAAAAGAAAAAAAAAGAAATAAATATGTTTTTAAACATAAATGTGCATTATTACGCCTTCAAAAAAATTTATTATTACATTTTAATTAATGCTTCGAACTCACTATGAAAATAATGACAAAAAAAAATCTTTATTCCAGTGTCCCTGAGCAGGACTTCATTATTTTATAGTATTAAAAAAAAAGAAAAAAGAATTTATATATGAAATAATTTTCAAAAAATCCCGCGGAACACGATCACCGCACCGATTTATTACGGAATTTACCGAGCGTAACTATATCTTCGCCGGAAAAAAAAAAAAAAAAAAAAAATTTTTCACAGTTACCACCAAACATTCAATGAACAACAACACGATTGAATTTATCAAATACAGATGAAAATTATGAGAAAAAATAATTAATTCCCTGATGATGAGCTTTGCTTGAAAATATTTGGACCCTTAATATGAAAAAAAAAAGAAAAAAGAAATAAATATGTTTTTTAAACATAAATGTGCATTATTACGCCTTCAAAAAAATTTATTATTACATTTTAATTAATGCTTCGAACTCACTATGAAAATAATGACAAAAAAAATCTATATATATATAAGTTTTTAGTATGTACGTGTCGACATATAAGTTCAAAACTGGAGGACACTCTGATTCGAAATCTTGCATACATATTAATATCCTTCTAACTAAGAAACACGCCAAATTTGGTTATTGAATTTACTGATTAAGAGATATAATTAATTAATTCAACCAAAATCACCCAATTTGCGAAACTGTCTGTATACAAACTCCTGCTGATGAAAATATGTTGTCCCCATGCTTGACTTTTTGTTACAGCGATTACCAGCAGGGCGATTCCATTTTAGTGAATAAATTTCGCAGTCTTAAGCCGTTCAGCTCGGTATTTATCGCCTATCTATAGTCCACTTTTAAAAATATTCATATCGTTGGAAAGAAGAGAAAATAATCTTTCTCAATATATAATTTGTATGAGTCTTTATCCATTGTATTATTTTTTATGGCGAATTAGAAAAAAATTATTTTGCTTCGGGCAGCAAAAGTATGTTTTAACGAAAAATCTAATCTTATTCATATCGCAATCTTTTTATTTCTGTCTTTGAAATATTAATTTAGTTAGAAATGAAATGAAATAATCTATCTAACAAATATTTATTTGGTAAGAAAGATGTGGTTTTATCGATTGAATTATTTTTTACAGCGAAGTAAATAACAATAATAAGCGAAAACATTTAATAATAACTCAACTTTGTTTTTAATCAGTATTTAATTTTTTCGTATATATACAACAGAGTTTTAGAAAACAAAGCCTTTTACAAAAATAGGTAGTTAAATTATATAACTACTTATTTCGTAAATAAGTAAACATAGTTGTAATAACAATAACAAAATTTTAAAAATAAAAATAAGATGTAGTTGAATAAATCATAAGAAGTTTAAGTTTAATTTAACATTTCGTACATAAACAGTGTTTGAAATGTTAAGTTAAGCTTTGTTTCTTTCGTCTTTATTAAACACACTAAACAAACAGAATAAAAATGATTTTAATGTACGTAACTTGAATAAGAAAATTTGTTATCTAATTTATCATAATTCTAATGATAAATAGGCAGATTTTTTAAAAACTAAGTCACCACTTCCTATTTTTTCTCTTTCTTTTTTTACTAAAAACTTATCTCGGCCGAACTTGAAAAACGGTCGGAAAATTAGAGTGACCCAGAAAAAACTGAACCCACAAATTTTGTAATAAAACTGTTAATTTTTACTGGGGGCGGGGTTAGGGTTAGGGTTAGGGTTAGGGTTTGGGTTAGTTTAATGGGAAAATGAATAAATAATTTGGCTTCTGTTTTTTTTGCGTCACCCTAATTTTCCGGCCGTTTTTCAAGTTCAGCCCTTATATCGAGATGTCTTTTAATCATTTATTAACATTTTTTTTTAACTTTAGAAGTTACTTTAATTCATTTATATCAGTGTCGTCTCGAATATAACATTTATTTCGACCGTTTATTCATTAGACAATTCTCGGCGATTTAAAAAAAAAAGATAAATGATTATCTCTAATTAGTTACCACCAATTTTCCCTGTGAAATTTACCCAACCCCCTATATTTATCACAATGAAACTCGCATAAAAATTAATATTATCTTTTCCATTCGAAAGAAGAAACATTAAACAAACTCCTGATGATTTTAAAAAAATTTTCAGCTTACGGAAATAATGAAAATTAGGATTGAAAAACAATGTTATCATTTTTGCACCGTTAAATCAACTGAAATTTAACGTAGCCAAAAACAACTTACGACAAGAGGATTTAAAAAATATACCATGAAAAATCAATTAATGGTCCGATTTTCACGAAAATATATTATGGGAAATATTTTTTTACGAGGTCAACCCCCCATCCCCTATTTAATTTTATGAGATATTAAAAGAAATGAACCGAAATTGGGTATACTTATCTCTTATTTTCTCCCCACTCACTCTTTGGTGTTCCTATTTTTTTTAGTCCGATCATGGACCGGGTACTTTAGCTAGTATATATATATATCCTTCTATTCTTATCTTAGGAACTGCATATATATATATATAGTTTTATTATTTTTATCACAACACTCTGTGCTGATACAATCTTTGGCCATTACGTGAAACTGAGGGTAATTACATGGGAATAATTATATATATATATATTATATATATATATATATATATATATATATATATATATATATTACCTTCGTGTTACTAATAGTTTTATTACAACTCATTATTATTTTCATCACAACAATTTCTGTTGATACAATCTTTGGAGTTCCGTGAAACTGGGGGTAATTACATAGGAATAATCTGCATCCGGTTGTAGCAATCCACGTCACATTACTTTATTATTTACACTTGTTGCCATGACCGCTTTCACCAGGAAGTTGTGGATATAGTTTTCTTGGGTACACTTAAAGCTTTTAAAACTGGTGGTTCTTGTTATTGTTTTTAAATGAAGCTCATAGTATTGTTTTTTTAAAACACGTCGCTTTATCTACCTCTCTCTCACTCTCATTCTCTCTCTCTCTCTCTCTCTCTCTCTCTCTCTCTCTATATATATATATATATATATATATATATATATATATATATATATGTGTGTTGTGGAGAAAAGTAGACAAACACGGGATGTTGTGGAAACTTGATGTTTATTGTCGACAGTGCAACGTTTCGGTCTCTTATTAGACCATCTTCAGGACTTGAATATAGTTCTTACTCCAATGATGGAAATTCTCAAAATGCTGAAAGCGGAAGGTCGTCAGTAGGGGGAAGTGTAGTTGGGGTGGTTAGTGGATGCTTCTTCTCTCTGGAATGGGGAGTGCCGAAGAAGAATCCACTAACCACCCCCAACTACACTTCCCCCTACTGACGACCTTCCGCTTTCAGCATTTTGAGAATTTCCATCATTGGAGTAAGAACTATATTCAAGTCCTGAAGATTGTCTAATAAGAGACCGAAACGTTGCACCGTCGACAATAAACATCAAGTTTCCACAACATCCCGTGTTTGTCTACTTTTCTCCACATACTGTCGGATTAACCTCCTCACATTTCTACCATATATTATATATATATATATATATATATATATATACTTTATTTAGCTTTCAAGTTAGTCTGTTTATATCTGTCTATCTATCTATCTATTTATCTAGTTATCTCTCTATCTAGTTGCCTAGATTATCTATCACATTACGTTTCTGTATCTATCACAGTTTTTTCAATACATATATCTATCATATAGTATTCTATCTATCTATCTATCTATCTATCTATCTCGGTCTGTATAGTGTTTTTCTGTACACTTATCTATCACATAGTATTGTTCTATCTATCTATCTATCTATCTATCTCGGTCTGTATAGTGTTTTTCCGTACACATATCTATCACATAGTATTGTTCTATCTATCTATCCATCTATCTATCTATCTATCTCGGTCTGTATAGTGTTTTTCCGTACACATATCTATCACATAGTAATCTATCTATCATCTATCTATCTATCTATCTCGGTCTGTATAGTGTTTTTCTGTACACTATCTATCACATAGTATTGTTCTATCTATCTATCTATCTATCTATCTATCTCGGTCTGTATAGTGTTTTCTGTACACATATCTATCACATAGTATTGTTCTATCTATCTATCTATCTATCTATCTATCTATCCATCTTGATCTGTATAGTGTTTTTTTCTGTACACATATCTATCACATAGTATTGTTCTATCTATCTATCTATCTATCTATCTCGGTCTATATAGTGTTTGCCTATCGGTATGTCTGTCTAACTATCTTTTTTTTTAATCGAAAAAATTCAGATGATTCATGTTTGATTCCATGGCATCGGTCTATTCACCTCTTTTTGTTTGTTTAGCCCTCTGTTTGGACCTATTCACACGATTGCACACACACACACACACACACACACACATACACACACACACATATACACACATACACACACACACACACCACACACATATATATATATACACACACACACACACACAACCACATACCTAAAAAAATGCACAATATTTCCTTCAATACACACACTAACAGCGCTACATACTCACACCTTAAAATAGAATATTTGATGTCATATTTCAAAACCGTCTCCTTTTTTCAAACTTCAGAAAAATTTTTTTTTAAACAGACTGAATAAGAAGGATTACCACTCACTTTTTCTCATCATTCTGTGATATATAATTTCTTATCTTATGCCCTGAAGATGATCTATTTAATAGATCGAAACACTGCAGCGTCGGCCAATAAACTCACCACTTAACCCATTTAAACCTGTGTTTTTTCATTTTTCTTGATATATTACATACCGTCGGATTTACTTCCTCTCTTCACACACACACACATATATATATATATATATATATATATATATATATATATTATATATATATAATATAATATATATAATATAATAAAATAAATATATAAAGGTTTTACCTATCTATCTATTTGTTGACAAAGGAACAGTCACAACCATTTTGAAACAACGTCACCTGAAGATTGTTTGCAATTACGCAAGCATGAAACCAAAATGGTCGTGAATGTTCCTTTGTCATCAAATAAATAGATATGTAAAATCTTTATATATTTATTTTATTATATTATATAACAGCTCTATTTTATATTGAGCACTCTTCCAATAATACTGCATTTTGGCACACCGTTCCAGTAAAAGCTGAAACAGTGACAATCCCACAGTACAGGTATATATATATATATATATATATATATATATATATATATATATATATATATATATATGAATAAGATATAATGAAAAAAAAACAAAAGATGTTTACAACTGAAATAGGCTCATCAGTAGAGAAGTGTGCAAACCGTTTCGGGGCCAAATCTCTCGACGGTTTAAAAAGCAACACCCGGTCCATCCTCAACTAATATGATGAGCCTATTTCAGTTGTAAACATCTTTTTTTTTTTTTCATTATATCTTATTCATACTGTCGGATTAATTTCCATTTTATTTTCACACACACCACACACACACACACACACATATATATATATATATATATATATATATATATATATATATAATACAATAATGAAGAAAAATGCACCATCTATTCGTGTATATCTCAGTCTGTATTGAAGGAGACCCTTTTCTTTATTTCATTTTATTTCAGGACTTTTTTTTTTTCCAGTCTGGGAAAATTCCCACGTCTTTCTGTCGCCAGTTCGCCCCCGGACTTTGAACTTTAAGCGCTTGATCTTACAATTTGCATAAAATAAAAATTAAAAACAAAAAAAAAACATATCCAAAAAAGAAATACGGGCAACTCGGTGTTTCTCGATCGTCCGCTGAGGGAAGCCATGAACCTTCATCTGGCAGGTAAGTCGATGAATTTGCTAACCGTGATTCTTGTTGATTTACGAAACAGCCAGCTAATGTTAACTAATACGGGGTCGTGAAATACATTGACCTGGGCACCGGTGTTTAATCACCGGTGTCGAGGAAAAAAATTCCCTAGTAAGAAAAAGATCCCACGGAAAAGGGTTTAGCAATTTTTGTCTTTACTGATACAAACAAACAAGAGTATGTACCCTTCCGATGTAGGTATTTAAATTTTTATGTAATCACACACACACACACACACACACACACATATATATATATATATATACATATATATATATATATATATATATATATATATATATATATATGTGTGTGTGTGTGTGTGTGTGTGTGTGTGTGTGTGTGATTACATAAAAATAAATATATATATATATATATATTTATTTATTTATTCATTTATGATTAATAATACAATTTTAAAAATCCAATTTTAAAGTTTTAAAATTTTAAAGTTAAATTTTATTATTAATCATAAATAAATAAAGCTCTTACATAAGTAATTGAGCCCTCTATAATAAATTCTCCAACAATAATAATAATTTAAACTTAAACTATATATATATATATATATATATATATATATATATATATATATATATATATATTAGGAAGATAGAACGTGACTGTCCTGAAAATTCACCACTCGTCTAAATAAAAGAAACTAAAACAAAACAAAAAAAAAAAACAGAGTTTTCTGATATTTATGCCTTAACTAACATATTATGGTAACAACATTAGCATAATATAGTACGTTAATGCTTTACACCTATGCCCAAACCTGGTATTTCCAACAACGGATACAAATACTAAAATACATCTCAAATATATATACGCACCAGAAGCATACGGAGACGCAAAATCTACAACATATATATATATATATATATATATATATATATATATATATATATTACATTAGAAAGAAAGATGGTATAAAATACCGATATACTTAAGTATTGACACTAAAAGTTGTTTCCTGATCGTAACATCCTGTGTTTGTTATATTTTTTAAATATTTTCTTTTCATATTGTCGGATTAATTTCCTCATCGTATTTCCATTAGAAAGAATAAAGAAATTAAATAAGAATGCATATAAAAATATTACATTTGTTAAAGACTAACAAAATTAAACATGAAAGCATAAAAATATAACACTTATTTTAATTATATTTTAATTGGTTTCGATATAAAATCATTCATAAGATTGATTTTAATACGTTGGAGTATAAAACAATAATATTAGAGATCAATAACACCAAGTGATTATTTATTAAACCCGGTTTTGTTAAAACCACCAAGCAAATTAACCACACCTTTATTTCTTAGTGATATATGAGACACACTGTAGGATTTTTAAACGTACAAATAACAATGTCGAAAACGTCGGGAGGAGACCCAGCGGTCCAGCAATCGACGACATCGGCAGCAGCGTCACATACAGCTGGGACGACGGCGACGGCGAAGACGGCGATAGACGCGCTACGGAAAGGCCACCTCTATACGCGATCGCATCCGTGAGGAATAGAACGAGTCCGATTCGAGCACCGAGTCGCGAGTGAAAACAGGACGTTCGGTGCAAGTATCGATCACTGAAAAGCCAATGTTTTAACATAGTTCACTATCATTTCAAAAATAAACAACCAAATTTCCCCAACGGCTGTACCATTTTTAAAAATCTTTTACCTGTATGAGGGGATATTTCAAAGTTTATTATCTATTCACCTTATAACCCGTTCTATTTAAATAGGTAGTGTTTTCAGTGTAAACAAACCTGGCGACCCGTAATGCTTAAGGACCAAATCCTGGTTGATGCGCAGTCCATGACATGCAACAATTAGGCTGGACGGTCGGTCGGAGAAGCCCCTTCTGATCACTCAGATGGTGACGCCGAGCCCTAGCACCTATACGATTGTCCCAACCTTATTTTCCTTATTGCAAGCCCCCAATCATACATGTGCTTGGAGACGGTAGCTAAGGGTCCTAGTATCCTGGGTATGACGTTAAACTGCATCTAATGGAGAAGTTCCAATTTTAGAGCTTTAGGGAGTGTGGATTACCCCATTTATCGCCATCACTCACTGGTGCACTCTGACTCGGAGTGGTAGTACTGGTTAGGTCCCATGTATGGGTTAAATAAAGAAATGAATTTAAAAAATGAGTTTAAATTTTAAAAAATTCTAATTCTTATCAAGATTGAATAAAACAAAATGTCTTCGTCATAAAATGACCCAATAAGGGTTGAGATGCCGTAAAATGCAACCAACATGAAACTCAACATAAAACTTTGAACACATAGTATATCTTGCAAGCACATCTGGTTCTTCAGTGCCAGGGTCCAGTGGCTTCAGCCCTGGATTGCGTAAGCTAGCATCGTTGAACCCAGGGGACCATCTCCCCAAGCAAGAACTGTCCCCTCGATTTAAAGGTGCAGGGCTGGGTTTATTGGCCGTTGTCCCTTTAAGGGGAATGCCGACGGGATCAACGCATTTTTTTGCACTCACCTACCATGAGCTTCAAAATACAAAAATATAAATATGAACCTACAATGAGCGCGATTCCCTAACCTCTAGACATCAAATAAAAAAATTCGGCTTGGCACGCTGTTAAATTCACCCACTCACCCACTTAATCAATCATAAAGCCTTGTTTTATATTGTACACAATGTCTGGGTGTCCCATCGGTGTGTAATGGTTAACAAGCTAGTCTCGTTGATCCATCACTACTGAATAGCAAGTTTGATCCTCCCCTATTTGTGACCTTGTGTCCCATTGTAACCCTTGGCAGACGGGTTGGATGAATACCTATTCTACGCAATACCAGAGCGTCCAATCGTGGTGGAATGGTTTGCAAGCTGGTCTCGCTTCTCAACTACTACTGAATGGCGAGTTCGATCCTTGGTGAATGCCCCATACTTGCGACTTTGTGTCACATCCTAACCCTTTGCGTACCGGTTGGATAAATACCTATTGTGCACAATGCCGGATCGTACCACCATGATGGAATGGTTAGCAAGCTAGTCTCGCTGATTATTTACCACTGATTATTTACCGCTGATTATTTACCACTGATTATTTACCACTGAGAAGAGTTCGATCCTCGCTGGATACTTTATATTTACGACCTTATGCCATATCTTGCCCTTTCTGGACGGGTTGGGTAAATAACTATAGTACACAATGCCAATATGGTTCATCGTAGATCCATTAATACTAAAATCCATTAATACTGAATATTAAGTTCTAACTTATCTAGCTGACTGATTGGATAAATACATTTTATACACAATGCCATATGACGTCATAGTTTCACGGCCAATTATCTCGGACACAAATTATATTTATATTTTGCCCGGAATCTGAGATTCAGTTGTCAAGGCTACAACTCCAAGGTTTCTGTAGAAGAGATGTCTTTACAGGTGGGAACACATTATCAGAATGAAGATGATATTTGGGGTAGGAAAGACGACAAACACAGGATTTCGATATAAAGAGTTTAATAATCGATAAAGAACAAAACAAACAAAAAATAGCGTAGAAATCAAAAGAGCAAAGTTCCTTTTGTTTTTGTTTGTGTGAGGTGTGAACAATATTTGTAATATTTCTTTGTGAAGTCAATGAAAAAAAGAATTACTTATCTGTT
>CM042168.1:41739794-41742294 GCA_023376005.1 Doryteuthis pealeii
AATGTGATGTCAATAACTAAGGGAATTGTGACTTGAGTAGGAGTATAGTTTCGGTTACAGACAGAAAAACACACAATCTCCATTATAATAAGATATATATATATATATATATAAATATAAGTAAAAGTCGACGAGGCGGCCTAAAGTCGGTATCAGCCAGTCAGCGAGGTAGTCTATCCCCTTTTCAATAGCGCTAGACTAACGAGATTGTTTTTTGGCGTCTGAGGTGGAGCGCCACACCTACCATCAGCTCTTTACTTTACCGCACAGATCCCTGTGCTACTCATACGCTGAGTTGGCGAGGACCGCTATCGAACTAGGAACCTTTTGGTTTCTAGCCGAACGCTCTACCGACTGAGATAACCCGATGTCTGTGTTTCCATTAAATCTCTTACCTTTTGTAAACAATTATTCAGGACATTTTTCATCTCGTCTGCGAGCAAACGTACAAAAAAAAGAAAAAAAGAAAAAAGAATTCTTCTAAAATCTATGATACCCTATTATGTAACACAAGTTTGCGGAGGCGGAAGTGATGGCTAAATACGTCCTTACAGCCACAAAGGCTGTAGTAAGTAGAAAATTATGCATAACGCTTATTTTTAGGGTGTCTGGAATCCATTGTTTGGTCCCAGTATAGACCGACAGGCTTGGAAGAATTTTAAAATTACCGACAAGGAGTCGAAAATGAATAACATCTGTGATGAATAATAATGTATACTAGCTGAAGAAGAAGCAGGATATACTACAGAATGATAATTTAATTATTTCTCTGAATTTTTAAGATGAGGCTTGATGATTACTATTATATTTATTATTCGGACTATTGTCCTCATCTTCGGCTGTGTTAATTATTATTCTATATTACTGCTGCCTCTGACCAGGATTGAATCTGCAGTCTAAAGATAAATGTCGCTTAGAACTTTCTAAACCTAACTCTTTTCTCTACTAGGCCATGTGTCTAAAGTAAGAAGGCAGGTGGGCACATCGGCCGAAACGTTGTACAGATAACAATGAAGATGAGGACATTAATCCGAATAATACAAATAATACTAATTTAATTATTATAACGTTTGATATGTTTAATGAAGAGCTATTGCGATTAGTTCAATATATAAAAATATAATGATCTTGTTTTCTGTCTGACGAATGCACAACTGCATGAAACCCTAGGATAAAGAAATCTCTCTCTCTCTCTCTCTCTATATATATATATATATATATATATATTATACTAAAGCTGAGTTAATCAACTTTTGCTTCCTCAAGGCTTTTTTACTGTTTAGTTTAACACGAAAATTATACTAAATTATTCCCTACTTTTAGGATTGAATTATGTTTGAAAAAGAATCTGTTTTAATTGGTTCTAATTAGTCGTAATTTGCAATTCAGTCAAAAATTGACCAATGTCTTACATTACTCTGTGTCTATCTCTTTCTTCCTCTCTGTGTATCTCCTGCCTTTGTCCTCGTTATATTTCAGTTTCACTGAAGAGTAGAGTAGAGTAGAGTAGAGTAGAGTAGAGTAGAGAGAGAGAGAGAGAGAGAGAGAGAGAGAGAGAGAGAGAGAGAGGGGGGGGATTTGAAATGTATTTCTATGTTAAATTTCACAACCACCAAGTCAATGAGGTCAAAAATTTCCTTTAGAAAGCTAACAAAATGATTTTAAGGTTTCGTCCGGCCGTATTTTCTAACTCCCTTTTCCCTAATCTCAATTATCTACCCAGAGCTGAATGGTTGACCCAATGGGTCACGTTTTGTCTAAATATATATATATATATATATATATATATATATATATATATATACTATAGTGTGAGATGGTCACTGTTTCTGCTTTTGCTGGAATGGTGTACCAAAGGCAGTATTATAGGTAGAGTGCTCAATATAAAATAGGGCTGTTATATAATATAATAAGATAAATATATAAAGGTTTTACATATCTATTTATTGGGTGACAAAGGAAAAATCACAACCATATTGGTTTCATGCGATGCAATCATCAGGTGAAGATGTTTCAAATGTCTGACATTTGAAACATCTTCACCTGATGATTGCATCGCATGAAACCAATATGGTTGTGATTTTTCCTTTGTCACCCAATAAATCGCATGAAACCAATATGGTTGTAATTGTTCCTTTGTCACCCAATAAATAGATATGTAAAACCTTTATATATTTATCTTATTATATTATATTATATTATATTATATTATATATATATATATATATATATATATATATATATATATATATATATATAAGATGCTCGCTTCATAACTAAAAATCTCGAAAAAACATTTTAGGATAATTTCTTTGTGAACAAGTTTAACAAAGTAGGCATTATTGGACACTTGTAAAAAAAATTCCGCGGCTGGTCTTAATTAGTCTACGTTGAAAACCGTGGTCCATCTGTAAAAGCTTACTATCATATATATATATATATATATATATATATATATATATATATATATATATATATATATATGTGTGTGTTGTGTGTC
>CM042168.1:41744379-41754379 GCA_023376005.1 Doryteuthis pealeii
ACTGCCCTTATATATGTATTGATAGATTTCATCTGGACATACATACACACAACTGCCCTTTATATATGTAAGATAGATTTCATCTGGACATACATACACACAAACTGCCCTTTTTATTGTATTGATAGATTTCATCTGGACATACATACACACAACTGCCCTTATATATGTATAGATAGATTTCATCTGGACATACATACACACAACTGCCCTTTATATATGTATTGATAGATTTCATCTGGACATACATACACACAACTGCCCTTTATATATGTATTGATAGATTTCATCTGGACATACATACACACAACTGCCCTTTATATATGTATTGATAGATTTCATCTGGACATACATACACACAACTGCCCTTTATATATGTATAGATAGATTTCATCTGGACATACATACACACAACTGCCCTTATATATGTATTGATAGATTTCATCTGGACATACATACACACAACTGCCCTTTATAATGTATAGATAGATTTCAGACATACATACACACAACTGCCCCATTTTATATATGTATTGATAGATTTCATCGGACATACATACACACAACTGCCCTTTATATATGTATTGATAGATTTCATCTGGACATACATACACACAACTGCCCTTTATATATGTATTGATAGATTTCATCTGGACATACATACACACAACTGCCCTTTATATATGTATAGATAGATTTCATCTGGACATACATACACACAACTGCCCTTTATATATGTATAGATAGATAGATTTATTTATTCTTATAAGTGCCTATGGTATAAAATCTATAAATAGTTTGTTACACGACATTGGCTTAATAGCCGTCGAAGCTTATCCGTGAACACTTCTGTCACAAAGAAAAGTCGAACACTGAAACAGATAAAGAAATGAGACTACGATAACCATGAGGGTGGGGAGTGGAGTAGTGAGAGGGGGAAAAAGAAAAGAAAACTTGTTCCGGTTTTTCTTCCCTTTCTTCTTTTGTCGTAAGTTTTTTTTAAGCATCGCGGGAAGCAAGCAACCATACGTTGATTCTCAGCGATTCAGCAACAGACATTTCTTTCGGTTTCTCTCGATTACGTCAACATATCTCTGCTTTTTTTTATCCTTGCGTCATTATCAAAAGCAGACGTACATTATTATTATTATTATTATTATTATTATTATTATTATTATTATTATTATTATTATTATTATTATCTCCTCCTTTTGAGTTTTCACATCAGCATTATCTGATGGTCTTTCACTGGAGTCTAAATGACAGCAAGTCTCCTCAGGTCTCCAGGACTCTTCTGAGTATTCTGGCAGATTTCAGCAGTGCAGTGTTCTAGATGGTATCAATCCTTCCTCTGATTTCCAAACTTTCCAAACCCTTTTCCAATTCTTTTAAGACCGTTCCAAGTGCACCAACTACAATTGGTATCACTTTGACTTTCATATTCCATAACTTTTTCAGTTCTCTGGCAAGGTCCAGATATTTGTCCATTTTTTCATTTTCCTTTCGTTTCACCCTGTGATCTGCCGGAACTGCAAAATCCACCAGTTGACAAATTCTTTCTTTTTTGTTTATCAATACTAGGTCTGGTCTTCTTGCTGGGATAAGGTGATCCGTTATTATTATTATTATTATTATTATTATTATTATTATTGAGTTGAGTTCTTTCCACCAGCGTTAGCTGATGGTATTTTACTAGAGTCTGAGTGACAACAAGTCTCCTCAGGTCTCCAGAACTCTTCTGAGTATTCTAGCCGATTGCAGCAGTGCAGTAGTTTGGATGGTCTCAATTCCTCCTCTGATATCTAGATCCTCCAGTCTTTTTTCCAAGTTTATTGGAGCCGTTCCAAGTGCACCAACTACAATTGGTATCACTTTCACTCTCACATTCCACAGTTTTTTCAATTCTCTATCCCAGCCAGGAGATCAGACCTAGTGTTGATTAACAACAACAAAAATAAAAAGAGAACATGTCAACTGGTGGACTTTGTGATTCCAGCAGACCACAGGGTGAAGCTAAAGGAAAATGAAATTATCGAAGTTTTCCCCAGCAGCGTAAACTGATGGTCTTTCACTGGAGTCTGAGTGACAGCAAGTCACCTCAGGTGTCTAGTACTCTTCTGAATATTCTAGTCGATCTTAACAACGTAGTTTGTTTAGATGGTCTCGATTCTTCTTCTAAATCCAATCCCTTCAATATTTTTCTAAACCCAAAGGGTATTATTATTACTGGGGTGTTCACACCAGCCGTAGCCGGTAGTTCACAACTAAATGGTATATGCAAGCTTGAACCTGTCCTGGAGAATGAGATGCATAAAATTCTGTGGGACTTCGAGTTACAGATGGATCGCCTAATCCCGACCAGGAGACCAGACCTAGTATTGATTGACAAGAAGGAGAGGGCCTATTATCTCATAGATTTTGTCATCCCGGCCGACCACCGAATGAAAATGAAAGAAAGCGAAAAGATAGATCACAGGGTGAAGGAAAATGAAAAGATGGATAAATACCTAGACCTTTCCAGAGAGTGATACCAATTGTAGTTGGTGCACTTGGAACTGCCCCAATAAACTTGGAAAAAAAACTGGAGGATCTGTAAATCTGAGGAAGAATTGAGACCATCCAGACTACTGCACTGCAGCAATCGGCTAGAATACTCAGAAGAGTCGTGGAGACCTGAGGAGACTTGTTGTCACTCAGAGTCCAGGGAAATACCCTCAGCTAACGCTGATGTGAAAATCTTAAAGGGAGTGAAAATAATAATAATAATAATAATAATAATAATAATAATAATAATAATGGTCTATTTAAGAAATAACCGAAGATGGAAAAAATAGCGTAAAATCACAATATTAACTATGCCTCACCTACAAAATTCAGATTACGTAAAACTATTGTATCTACAACAACAACAACTACTACTACTACTACTACTATTGCTGCTGCTGCTGTTGCTGCTGCTGCTTGTTGGAAACACGCAACAAATTAAGATAAAGTGAATACCAGTCAAATTTCTAAGAAAATTTAAATTCCTAAATTTTTGTCTTTTCATTCGTTTGTTGAAAAACCACTTAAACTGTGCTTTCCTCGTAAAAAAAAAGATGTAATTTATCGCAATACAAATCGGTAATCATCAAATAATATTTTTTTTTAGAGAAGGGAAGGAAGAGTGTATAAGACACCCCCACCCCATCCCTACGTCACCCACAAAATTGGCTGTATGATCCGGGAGTCACTGAACTTTTAATAAATTTCTGAGATTTTTTTTCCTTTTCCCAGTAAACCCCCACGGGTTGAGTTTGTAATATCCGTTGTAATGATAGAGAGGATGACGTGGTCTCGAGAGGTTGACAAAGGTGCACCAAAAATCCTCCCCCAAATTAAGAGTAGGGCCGGGGGTGTTCACCTGTGTCAAAATGTTCAAAACCTTTTGATCATTTTTTAGCAATTTATTTGTTTTTTTATATTTTTAATATTATTGCTGTAGTTGTTGTGAGACCCGGGAAACCTTATGCTTCGATTTTTCTCCCATTAGACAGCGGATTAGACGTACAACACACACACACACACACACACACACACATATATATATATATATATATATATATATATATATATATATATTAAAATAAGTGTATTTTGGTAGCATTTTTTTCTATTATACAAGTTTTGTTGAACTGTACAGTTTCCCAACCCTGTTGCCCTTATGGCAAGCCCCAACCCCTTTTTATCATATGGGTGCTAGAAGGCGGTGGCTGTGGGTCTACATGTCCTGGGAATGACGTTAAACTCTATCGGATGGTGAGGTTCCATTTTTGGAGGTTTGGGGAATGTGGAGCACCCCTTCATCACCATTGCTCCCTGGTCCACTCTGACCCGGAGTGGTAGTACCTGTAGGGTCCCATCTATGGGTTAAATAGAAAAATGTATTTATAAAAAAAATGTATTATCCATTAAGAATGGATTTATTTCAAAACTTTATCGGCATTAAATGACCCACTGAGGTTGATATGCCGTAAAACAAAACAAACCAAACCATGTGAACTGTACAGACAATTCTTGTCAGCTGAGATTTTGATTGATCCTTTCTAATTTTCGGGCCAGCTTTTTGGTGTCGGGGTGGAACTGGTGTAACAGTCCACCAAAGGTTCCGATACGAGCGCATTCGGCAATACAGTTTGCCATCATCAGGTAAGAAACCTCCCACTACCAATTGCTATTACCTTCCACTTCTAATTCCTTGCTACTACTCGTTCTCGTTAAAAACGAGACACGAAACCATACCATCGTTTCCTACCTGATGATGGCAAACTGCATTTCCGAAAGCACTCGTATCGAAACCTTTGGTGGACTGTTACACCAGTTCCACCCCGACACAAAGAAGATTGCCCGAAAATTAGAAATGATAAACCAAAAACTCGTCCGACAAGAATTGTCTGTACAGTTCAACAAAACTTGTATATATATATATATATATATATATATATATATATATTAAGAAAAAGGGGTTGGAATGAATCCGACAGAATGAGGTAAAATATGAGGAATGAAAGAACAAAACTCAGACAAAAATGTGTAGTATATTTCGCTGGAGTATTGAACTCGGCTTCATCAGGTTTTTAAAAAAAAGCTGATGAAGCACAGTTCCACTCCAGCGAAATATACTACACATTTTTGTATGAGTTTTGTTCTTTCATTCCTTACATATATATATATATATATATATATATATATATATATATATATATATAAACAATCAAATATTATATATTATGGATTTAATATCCCGTAACTATAGTTTCATGCTTACTTGCAATCATCAGACGGTCTGATGATTGCAGTAAGCATGAAACTTTAGTTACAGGATATTAAATCCATAATATATAATATTTGATTATAAATCTGCTCTACTATTTTAGCATTGAGCACCTTCATATGTCAATACTTTTCTCATTCATTCTCCATTCATTATACACACACACACACATATATATATATATATATATATATATATATATATATATATATATATATATAGGGTCATCCACAGACACGTGTTTCGACTTATCAAGTCTCCTCAGTGTGGCTATATATATATATATATATATATATATATATATATATATATATATATAAAGTAAAGAAATAACAAAAGACTTAGAGATTTAGCTTTATAGTCAATTTCAGGCAGCTTAGACTAACTCTCCCGAATCAGCAGATGCGAATGATGAATTCTTTATTACTTTAAAGGCATTTGAAAAAGATTTTTTTATTTTTTTTTTTAATTTTATAGTCCTGTGATATGAATTCCAAATGAAATCCTTGATGTTGAAAAAAAAAATTATGTTGTAGTTTCACTTCCGCCACAAAAAAATTCGGTCAGCAAAAAATGTATCTCTTAAATGTACTCATTATTTTGACAGATTTAGGAAAAGGAAAGACATATTCAAAGTTCGTCAACAGACGAATTCATCTATTCAACCAATATGAAAATAAAAGCAACGGAAATTAGGAAGGATTTTTAAAATTTTGTAATAAAATTATTTAAAATCTATATATACTTTTTGTTATATATAAAGAAAGATAGTTAAGAAAGAATGTAAAGTTTTTAAATTTTTAAATATATTGGATATATATATATATATATATATATATATATATATATATATATATATAACCAATGAGCTCATCTATGCACATGCTTATTTAACACACGCGTATTGGTGCATATATTCGCACACTGCATTATGAATCACATAGACAGGCACGCATATACATACACATACGAATACACACGCACATTGACATGCTGTCACACACACCATATTGCATGCTACAGCAAATGTTGCACGAGTTTCCTCTGTTGATTTTGCAACATTTGAGGGTCCTAATGGTTTGAGGAAACGTTGGGTTGTAAGTGGACGAGATCGTCATCAACGCTTGAGGCGCCAACAAGGAGGCGGTATTATGATATATGATAGGCATATACATATATATATACATATACATAAATATATATATATACATATATACAATCCATACACATATATACAATCTTTATCTAAATATCTATTTAGCTATCTATCAATCTGTTAATGGCAATCTTTGTCTATCTATCTATCTATCTATCTATCTATCTATCTATCTATCTCAATCTATTCCGATCTATCTACCTACCTACCTATGTTATCCCGATTCCATCTGTAGATGAAATGTACATTTTTTCCCCCTTAATCAATCCAGTCAGTTAATCAATAGACCGAATGCAGCGATCATGTTTTGACGAACGTAGCGAAAAATTCCAGCCGTCCTTTGCAGAAAATGCCAATTCACTAGCTTGGCGTTTTTATGAGCTTCCATAGTAAGCGATATACAGTAATTGTAGATCGTTAGCCGAGATTTCTTCTTCCTTTTTCTTTCTACTTTTTTTTCCTAGTTTTTTTTTTTTTTTCAAGGGAACTAGTTTAAATGATTTGCTTACGATTACGGCTACAGTAGAAATTCTAACAAAAGGTGGTTTGCTTTGCGGGAATCGACGTGCGTAGTTGAGGAACGTGGGAGACTTTTATTTTCTTTCTTTTTCTTTCTGTCTTTCTTTCTTTCTTTCTTTCTTTTTTCTCTTTCTATTTTATTTCTTTTTTCGTACTTTCACTCTTTCTTTCTTTGGGAATCTATTTTTCCAGATGACCGAGTATTTATTTGATTTCTTTTTTCTTTCTTTTTCTGTTTTCTCTTTCTTTTTGTCTCTTTCTTTTTGTCTTTTTCTTTCTTTTTCTTTTTTTCTGTCTTTCTTTCTTTTTTTCCTTTCTTCTTTCTCTTTCTATTCTATTTTTTTTTCGTTCTTTTTTTTCTTTCTTTCTTTCACTCTTTCTTTCTTTGTGAATCTATTTTTCCACATAACCGAGTATTTATTTGATTTCTTTTTTCTTTTTTCTCTTTCTTCTTTTTCTTTCTTTTTTCTTTTTCTTTCTTTCTTTTTCTTCTTTTTTCCTTTTCTTCTTTCTTTCTTTTCTTTCTTCACTTTCTTTTTTTTCTTTCTTTTGCTTTCTTCTCTTTCTTTTTGCTCTTCTTTCTTCTTTCTTCTTTTTCTTTCTTTTCCTTTTCTTTTCTGTCTTTCTTTTTTTTTCACTTTCTTTTTTTACTTTCTTTTTGCTTTCTTCTCTTTCTTTTTCCTCTTCTTTTTTCTTTCTTTTCTTTCTTTCTTTTTTCTTTCCTAACTTTCTTTTTTCTCTCTTTCTTTCTTTTTTTCTTTTGCTTTCTTCTATCTTTTTTCTCTTTCTTTTTCTTTTCTTTTTTTCTTTCTTTCTTCTTTCTTTTTTCTTTCTTTCTTTTTTCTTTTTTCTTTCTTTTTTTTTTTTTTTTTTTTTTTTTTTTCTTTCTGCTTCTCTTCTTTTATTTTTCTTTTTCTTGCTTTCTTTTTCTTTTTTTTTTTTTCATATTCTTCATTCTTCTCTTTCTTTTCTTTCTTCCTATCTTTTTCTTCTTTTTCTCTTTCCCTTTCTTTTTCTATCTTTTCTCTCTTCTTTCTTTTTTTTTTTTTTCTTTTCTTTCTTCTTTTTCTTTTTCTTCATTTTCTTTCTTTCTTTGGGAATCTTTTTCTCCAGATGCCCGATTATTTATTTGATTTTCTGCAATTTTCACGCACACACACCTACGCACGCGCACACACACATTGATACGCACATACATACACTCACACATACTCAAACGAACAGCAACGAAAACATACACACTTATACCTAGCCACACACACGCACACACACACACATACACACATACACACCACACACATATATATATATATATATATATATATCTTCATGTAATGGAGATTCAGTGTCTGTCTATATCCGAAATGATGTCACTGCTTACGTCATAATACACTCCGTAATTGCGTAAGTTTATCAATGAGTATCCAATTCATTATCAAAATCTTTAATACATAGAATACATCTTATCTATTAAAGATGGGTCCGGGTTAGCTCAGTCGATTGAGCGTTCGGCTAGAAACCTCTAGGTTACTAGTTTGGTAGCGGCCCTCGCCAACTCAGCGTATGAGTAGCACAGGAATCTGTGCGGTAAAGTATGGAACTGATGGTAGGTGTGGCGCCCCCACCTCAGACGCAATAACAATCTCCTTAGTCTAGCGCTAGTGAAAAGGGGATAGGCTCCCTCGCTGATTGGCTGATACCGACATTAGGCCGCCCCCGACGACTTTTATTAAAGATGTCTCTATGAAAATCTAAGTTAGATATGTCTCAAAACTGCCTATGTTATGGTATTTGCCTCTCATCCCATTTTTATGTGGGCCCACCCACAAGCCGAAGCTCATGCGTGGTAGGCACAAAAAATGCGTTGATCCCGTCGGCATTCCTCCTCAAATGGGCGCCTCAAGCGCTGGACAATAAACCCAGCCCTGCCACTTTAAATCAAGAGGGCAGGTATTGCCTGGGGGGATAGCCCCCTGAGATCAACGCTGTTAATTTGCCTCTCACCCCACTTATGAGGGCGTGACACAAGGACATTTTTATGTGGGCCCACCCACGAGCCAAAACTCATGAGTGGTAGACACAAAAATGCATCGATCCCGTCGGCATTCCCCCTCGAGAGGGGCGTCTCAGGCGCTGGGCAATTAATCCAGCCCCGCCCCTTTAAACCAAGGGGGCAGGTGTTGCCTGGGGGGATAGCCCCCTGGGATCAACTCTGTTAATTTACATTAACAAACACAGGCCCCGAAAGTCCCGTGTTATTATTGTGTTTAAAATCCTGTAATGTGTTTTATATATCACAAAGAGAAACATGATATACGGTGTGTTTAATTTGCATACTGGTTTTAACAAAACGGGTTTGATAAATAATTACTTGGTATTATTGATCACTAATATTATTGTTTTATTCTCAAACAATGTTCCCTTTCGGACTTTCGGGTCCTGTTCTTGCGGAAGGGTTGGTAAGTAAGGGTTGGTAAGCACTTTCAATTTGTATATAATATATATTCTTAGTTATTCAATCATGGTATCAATGACATACACAAAATTACGTGGAAACCCGGTAGATAGTCATGCAGCAAGCTGTCGGCTGGGAGTTAGAACACCCCGACTGCACTTCTGGAGAGGGGTAAGACTCCCCCAATGGGGCCACCTGTTGGCCGTGGGTGGCGACCTGTGATGCTTCAGGATAGAGCCCAGGTGGCTGAGCATCCACGACTTGAAATACTCCACTTTAGGTTTTTCTTGGGTTAGACGGGCGGTCGGAGAGGCCCACTCCGATTAATCGGCTGGTCACGTTAAGCCCTACCACCTATATGATTGCCCCAACCCTATTGCCCTTATGGCAAGTCCCAACCCCTTTTTATCATATGGGTGCTAGAAGGCGATGGCTGAGGGTCTACATGTTCTGGAATTACGTTAAACTCTATCTGATGGTGAGGTTCCAGTTCTGGAGGTTTAAGAATGTGGAGCACCCCTTCATTACCATTGCTCCCTAGTCCACTCTGACCCAGAGTGGTAGTACCTGTTAGGATCCCATCTATGGGTTGAATAGAAAAACATGAGTTTATAAACAAAATTGTATTATGCATTAAGAGTGAATTTATTTCAAAACTTTGTCGTCATTAAATGACCCACCGAGGTTGATATGCCGTAAAACAAAACAAACCAAACTAAAAAAAGACAAAGCTAAAGCAAAGAAAACTTGTAGATACACGAACCAAAGGAAAAGGGTTAAACCCCAATGAATAATCGAAAGTAAAATCGTTTGTAATGAATTAAAGGGACAAGAATTGTCAGTGTTGGAGATAGGGAGGATGGAAGGGGTGAGGGAATGTAGTTATATAACTGAGTGCAGCACAAAGAATTTTTAAAAAGATACAAAAAAAAACGAACAAAAACGAACAAAAACAAACGACAAAAAGATAAAAACGCCGAACGACTGAAGAGATAATAAAGATGAATGAAAACGAAGAGACAGAGTCGAGTTGAAAGGGATTGAAAAAAAAAATGAT
>CM042168.1:41759379-41779379 GCA_023376005.1 Doryteuthis pealeii
GTGATATTGATTAAATTCATCTTTTATTATCCATTCTATTCTTTCTTTTCTTCATTCATTCTTCCTCATATATATATATATTATATATATATATATATATATATATATAATATATATATATATATATGAATTTAACATTTTTAGAATAAAACAAAATGATGTTTATAGTTTGCTGACAGAATCTGTTTCGACCTTTTTAATAGAACGGTCTTCATCAAGAGCAAAATATAAAGGAAAGACGGAAAAAATAACCGTTAGAAGGAGGGATACAAACGAACGCTGGTTTTTGATGTTGGAATTTTTTTTTTTAAATGCGTATTCTGTGTTAGAAATAAAATAAATTTTATTTTCAATTAAAAAAAAAATGACAGAAGCATTATAATCCATAGTAAAAACTCAAAAGAGTTTGATGTAAAAATATATAAAAAAAGTGTATAAAAAGTATCAAAAATGTTCATGACGCATTCCAGCTACAAAAAGTAAGTTAAAAGTCCACAGCACAATTGAAGAAAGATGGAAAGTTTCAAGAATTTGTAGCTGTTGACAAATCCGTAGTGTTGTAGATCATATTAGCCTCCGGAGATGTAAAAATCCAGATATTTTGTTTTTTCAATAGACAATATAAAGTTAATGGAAGTTAATCCGACAGTATGAATTTAACATTTTTAGAAAAAATAAATGATGTTAATAGTTTGCTGACATAATCTGTTTCGACCTTTAAAAAAAAAAAAATCCAGCATCGAAAACCAGCATTCGTTTGTATCCCTCTTTCTAACGGTTATTTTTGCCGTCTTTCCTTTATATTTTGCTCTTGATGGTTTAGACACAGCAACTAACTCCGACCAGGAGCGAAACCCGACTGACTTTACGTCTGCTTTATCCGTTAACCTCTAGGCCATCACCAGCTGCCATTAAGAAGCGTTGTTTTAACTATTTTAAATACATACATCTGTATATATACTTTACGATCACCAGAGAGATCAAATCTATAAACAGATGACAATTGCGTTATACTGGCGCTGGAAGTTTATTAAAGTCGCTCTACCGGGTTACGGGAGCAATTATAATATGACATCCACAGACACCGTGTTTCAACGTTTCCCGTTTCATCAGTCTGGTTGACACAGTAACTAACAAGAAGCGAAACGTTACATCTGCCCGATATATATATATATATATATATATGTCATCTACGGACTCGTGTTTCGGCGTTTCACGCCTCTTCAGTGTGACTAGACACAACAACTATCCATGGCTAGGAGAGAACTCCGACTGACTATTTGCCAGCCTAATTTCTTAACAGCTGCTGTAACGGGGCTGGTGTTTAAACTATTAAATACATAGGTTTGTTTATATATTTTACGATCACCGGAGAGATCTAGTCCGCGAACAAACAATCATTGCTTAAACATGGTTGGTAGTGAAAGGTAATTTAAATCATCCCCTTAGAGAGCTCTTACCAAATTTTTTGAAGCATATATTAATAAGTCATCCACGAACACGTATTTCGGCGTTTCACGCCTCTTCAGTGTGGCTAAACATAACAACTATCCCTGGCTAGGAGCAAACTCCGACTGACTATTTGCCAGCCTGATTTCTTAACCTCTCGGCCACTGACTGCTGTTGCAGCGGGGCTGGTGTTTAGACTATTAAATACATAGGTTTGTTTATATATTTTACGATCACAGAGAGATCTAGTCTGCGAGCAAACGATCATGCTTGGTAGTGAAAGTTAATTTAAATCACCCCTTAGAGAGCTCATACCAAATTTATAGGAGCATATATTAATAAGTCATCCACAGACACGTATTTCGGCGTTTCACGCGTCTTCAGTGTTGCTAGACATAACAACTATCCCTGGCTAGGAGCAACCTCCGACTGACTATTTGCCAACCTAATTTCTTAACCTCTCGGCCACTTTAACAGCTAAAGGCATGGGCTTTGGTCCTTAGAACAAATTTTAAAATACGTTTGGAAAAATCATTTAGGTGTTAGGTTTATTTTCCCAGTACCCCACTCGTACCGAGTCAGGCATGAAGGCCCTATTTATGTGGGACCACGCACAAGCCGAGACTCATGGGTGGCGGGTAGAAAAATTGCGTCGATCCCGTCGGCATTCCCCCTCAAGGGGCACCTCAGGCGCTGGGCAATAAACCCAGCCCTGCCCCTTTAAGTCAACAGGGCAGGTATTACCTGGAGGGATGGCCCTCTGGGATCGACGCTAATAATTTACCATCTCACCGGTCCAGTGGCCGAAGCTCACTGGACCCCCGTCCCAAAAGATGGGTTGTAGGCTTAGGGGTTAGGAATTCACATGACAAGCCAATTGATCGGATGTGGCCTCTACGCCCACCCACCCATCGAGCCCAAAACAAATAGACGGTATTGACTGTGAAAAGCAAATCGCGCGTGTTTTTGTTGGGAAATTCCACCATGATCACTGAGTTTGAACACACACCGCCCGGTTCACAATTACTTGCGGGAGGAATTAAGAGAAAAGGAGAAGATAAAGAGATAGGGAAAAGGGATATGGCAGATTTGATGAGGGCAAAAATGGGGCGGTGGGGTTTGGTTGGGTCTGGGTGGTGTTGCTAGGGGTTTGGTGTTTGAGCAGGAAGCCGAAAGTGGTAGTGAACGCGGAGTTCTATTGGGGTNTGGGGGTGATTAACGGCATGTGAACCCCTCTAGGTTATTATGTGCCATTGATATATAGATATGTTGCATACTCATACACATATAACCATGTTGGGTATATACACAATAGAAGTTCTTTGATAGAGAGAGGGAGAGAGATAAACGGGTAGACAGAGAGATGCTATGCATAACTTACTTTCTCTGTCTCTTCGTCCGGCTGTTCGTGTGATGTATAGTCTTTCTTATTTCGTTAGTTCTTTCGTCGTTGATTTCATTTTTTCTTGGTCAGTCTTTTTCCAAGACATGCATCAACCAACAACACCATGTTATTTTTTAAAGACTTTTATTCTTAACTAAATTTACATTTCTTACTAACTACAGCGCGCGTGCAGGTGAGTCTGACTAACTAAACAAGAAACGTCTTTCTTGCTTAGGATCCTGTTGAACTGACGAGATAACTAGCTCTCACGTGACTTCACATGATTCGCGGGCTTTCTGTAATATTCCATGAAAAGTGCCCCCGTGATTATGAAAAAGACCATCCCTGTAGAACTACAGGATGTTGCCAATAATCTATGCCGCTAAATAGATTATGCAACAGAGAGATAGATATAAAAAGATTATTATTAAAATATTAGGCACTGGCAAAGTTGCCGTAAAATCTGTATTTACAAAATAAATTTACCCCCCCCCCCCCATTGAAAAAATACCAATATCACGGAAATTATCCGATTTTTATTGAAATTTTCAGTGTTGATTTATCAATGAATGAATTCAGATATTTATTTCAAAACTTTCTGATTTTTTTCAGGGCGCAAAATATCGGTGGGCGGTATATAAGTTGAAACTAATTACAGTATAAATAAAAAGACAATAGACTGAATGTGTAAATAAAAGAAAAAATTAAGGAAGCCATCCCGGTGGAAAATAAGTACCGAAAATCGGAAAATAAAATGTTATCTTTACATTGGTAAGACGTCATTTGAAATTTGCCAAATGTGTTTCGTGTCCAAGACTAATCAAGGACATAAAACTCATTGAGGGAGTTCACAGGAGAGCTACTAAGTAATGAATGATTTAAAAAAAAAACTTTCGTATAAAGAAAGACTTAGGAAAATTGACTTACCAAGTTTGGTTTATCGGCGTACAAGAGGGGATATTATTGAAGTCTACAATATACACATGGATTTTATTCAACGAATTTTGATCTACTAAACATTGCTCATAATAATATCAACAGGAGTCATAAATTAAAACTTTGTAAAGCAAATGCAAGACAAAATTATTTTAGTAACAGAAATGTTGAATATATGGAATAAACTACCATCATCAATAGTGAATGCCCCATCTCTAAACTCATTTAAGGCAATGTTAGATAATCTGGGGAAAGATTATAAATATTCTGTGGAATTAAGATGAATGTTTATAAGGAACAGCTGACAGGTCTCAGACCTAATATACTAGCTCAAAAGGTATTATGATAAAAAGAAGAGACTGAGATATATGAATAGATAGATAAATATGAACAGTGTAAGAGATACGGGTAGATAGATTGATAGATAGAAAGAACGATAGATAAAAATAAAGAGACTGAGATAGCAGATTCATAGATATTTAGTTGGTTGTTTAGTTTTACGGAATGTGAACCCTTTTCGGTCTTTACTGCCAAATCAAGTATTTTCTGATAAGCAAAGGGTCAAGGTGTCACACAGTATCTGCGATTGTTAATTCGTCACCCATTTATTATTAAACGGGCTCGTTGTTGCTTAGCCTCACTGATCTACCGGGAATCGGTGTTTTCAATGTGACCTGACCGTAATAGATAGATAGATAGATAGATAGATATTATGCATTTTGCATTCTTTTTACCTCTGCGTATCTATCTATCTCATTCTGTTTTAATCTATCTATCTATCTATCTATCTATCTATCTCAGTCTCAATGTATCTATTTATCAATACATATATCTATCAATTATGGTCAAGTCACATTGAAAGCAACGATTCCCATTAGATCACCAAAGTTAAGCAGCAATGAGTCTGCTCAATACTTAAATGGGTGACCCCGTTAATAACAGATAGAGACCTAGATTGATATATTGATAGATTATATGCATTTTGCAATCTGTTTATCTCTGTCAATCTATCTGTCTCACTCTGTTTCTCTCCCTCCTTCTCTCTCTCTCTCTCTCTCTCTATTTTTTTTTTGGGGGGGAGAATATGTGCTTAATTGAAGCCTACCTAAAGTTAATTAATAAAAATAATTAATTAATTAGGCGGGCATACCTATTTAAATGTAAGGATAAACAAATCGAGAAAAATAAACTGTATGTACATTTCGGCCTATTAGGCCTCATCAGCAGTCCGAAATGTACATACAGAGATTGTATTTTTCTCGATTTGTTTAACCTTACATTTAAATAGGTATGCGCGCCTAATTAATTAATTATTAATTAATAACTTTCAAAATTAGGTTACGACTTCAATTAAGCACATATTCTCCCAAAAAGTGTCGGCTAAAAAGCCATTTCAAAAACACATCGCTTGTTATTTACTTCTCATATATATATATATATATATATATATATGAGATATATTTTTGTATCTGTATCCGTTTTTTGGAAGTACATATATCAGGTTGGCATTAGTGTGAAGCATTAAAGTGCTATATCTTATTATAATGGAGATTGTGTGTTTTTCTGTCTGTAACCGAAACTATATTACTACTCAAGTCACAATTCCCTTAGTTATTTACGTCACATTCTCCATGATTCCTTTTTCTATTTAAACCTCAATTAATAATTAAAACTGTTTGCTATTGTTAATACTGTTGGCCTTACCTAAATACCAATAACATGCAATGTTTATTTATATATACAACAAAATTCCAGTTTTCAGTGCAAACGTAAAGCTAATTTGCATATTGATATTTTAAAAAAATGATTTTAATAAAATGTGATTGGTATTATTGATTTCTAATTGTTTGGTTTTATCTTAATGAATATGAGTAAAAATCTCTTCAATAAATCCTAAAAGAAATTCATTACGAAGAAGAAATAACTGTAATTTTATTCTTTACTTCCTATTTTAACTAAATAGTTAAATTAGGAAAATTTAGCATTTAAAAACGGAAGTGATGAAAGAGTAAGTTTCCGTTGTTCTATTTTCCGATTATACCCCCTCCGTTTCAAATCTTTTTATCTGAATTCTTAATTAGTTTCATTAGCCTTTCTGATTAATCTAACATTTTATTACATTTAAACTTAAATACTTGCACCCGGAGGGAGCATATATTTGCTAGTATAATAATGTAGTTATCATAATATATTCTTCTGTGAATAAATATCAGAAAACTCGGTTGTTTTTTTTTTGTTTTTTTTTTTGGAGTTCCTTTTATTTAGTAGCAGTGGTTAAATTTTCGGGATGAAATCCCTTCTTCAAGACCGAGAGGCATATATATATATATATATATATATATATATATATATATATATGTGTGTGTGTGTGTGGTGGTGTTGGTGTGTGTGTGTGTGTGATGATTTGATATAATCAAGTGAACAACTGTATGGTCATCAATCCAATGGGTGAAGAGAGAGATATATCAAAGTTGATTTTAGGGGTGTTCCAGACAGACAAAGAGGTGACATGACAGAAAAAACAGAAGTATAATTAAAATATAAAAAGACAAGTAAAAAAAATTAAAAATTTAAACATTAGAGTATAATGATGTATAAAAGAAAATACTAGTTAAGATATAAATAATAAAATAAATTAATAGAAGATAATAAAATTTAAAAAAAAATTAATAATAAAAAATAAAAATAATAATAAATATAATATAATAGAAATAAAATTAATTAAAAAAAAATAATACTAATAAAAAAAATACTCAGAAGAGTCCTGGACACCTGAGAGACTTGCTGTCACTCGGACTCCAGTGAAAGACCATCAGCTAACACTGATGTGAAAAACTCAAAAGGAGTAAAATAATAATAAAAAAATGAAATAATTTGAAAAAATTATATATATATAAATAATAAATAAATAATATATCATAATAATGTAAAATAATTAAAAATTAAAAATAATTAAAAAAATAATAATATAGTAATAATAATAATAATATAATAAAAAATAATAATAATATTAAGAAAATAAACTAAAGAGTATGATAATAAATAATAATAATAGTAATAATAATAGGATAAATTAATTAAAATAATAATAATAATTGAAAAAACATATATAAATTATATAAATATAATAATAATAAATAATTAAAATTAAAATAATAATAATAAATAACATAATATAATATTAGAACAAGTAATGATGATTATAATGAATAAAATAATATATAGTAATAATAATAGGATAATATTAATTAAAAATGATAATAATAATATTTTTTTAAAATATTATTAATAATAAAATAAAATGAGTTAAGGTAAATAATAATAATAAATATTAAAAATAAGAAAAAGTAAATAATGATAATAATAATATTAAGGTAAAGTAAATAATAATAGTAATAATAACGAAAAAAAAAAATTATATATGTATATATATATATATATATATATATATATATATATTAATATTATATCGGAGACGATACTTACATTATGGCGTCTCCCGCTTAACTTTTTGACTGACTAATTTAATTTCTACTTCCGTTCTCATCACCGTTTGCCTGTGAGAGTAAGTTGGGATCAACAGAAGGTTACTGAGTGTCAATCATCTAATCCTACCGATTTTGAATTTCAACGACTTTTAATTCGAAATCTAACAATACTAACCGTACAAAAAACAAAGGTTTATCAATATACAACATACAAACTAAGAATGGAGGTGCGTGGTGTAATGAAATCGGCGACCCGAGTTCAAATCCTAGTCGAATCTACTGTTCACATAACGGCAATACCTTGCTATGGGTAAATAGTAGGGCAGACTGAGCTCTTTAACCTTGGTTAGGCAACCAGTCTAGGAGAAGGAAAACTCTGAATTCAAACCTGTTAATCCCGTTGGGGTGGTGACTACTAGAATAGACTCAGTCATAATTAGGGATCTATTTCGGTATTTACCACGTACCCCACGTATATGGGTATGACACAAGGACATTTTTATGTGAGCCGACACTCATGGGTTGTAGGTTTTAAAAAAATGCGCTGATCCCGTCGGCATTCCCCCTCAAGGGGAGCGCTTCACGCACTGGGCAATAAACCCAGCCCTGCCCCTTCAAATCAAAGGGGCAGGTGTTGCCTGGAGAGATTGTACCCTGGGACCAATGCTGTTAATTTACATTACAAACACAGGACCCGAAGACCCCATGTTATTATTATTTTTTTTAGAGCTGATTAAAAAAGAAGCTACTCTCCTTCCATCTATGGGTAAATAGTAGGATAGACTGAGCTCTTTAACCTTGGTAGAGGCAACCAGTCTAGGAGAAGGAAAACTCTGAATTCAAACCTGTTAAATCCGCTTGGGGTGGTGACTACGTAATCTATTTTCCTAATTTAAAAAAAAAAAGAGCTGATTAAAAACGAAGCTACTTTTGATACGCCTCCAATTCTTAACTGCTTCGCTGGTTCTTCCGGTTGTGACGTCAGCCATGTCTCAAACTAGGCATTATCTCTCTCTCTGTGTGTTCTTTGCATTGTCTCCGGAGATCAATAAACCTTTGAGCTGTGTCAAAGAAAAGTTTAGTGGGTTGCAGGTGTTCGATTTCTGAGAGTGCACAAAACGCGCGCGCGCGCCATCGTCAACCCGGGCGACCATTGTCTCGGTGTGTGTGTGGATGTGTGCGTTGTGTGTGTGCGTGTGTGTGTGTGTGTGTGTGTGTGTCAGGCGAAATAGGCAAATCCCCCCGGACAATAAGCCGCCTGAATATAAACGACGACCTGTTTGCACGGAGACCACTGACCAAACGGACGGGGCGGGTTAGGGTGGGGGCGGTGTGAGTCGGAAATATTTTGTTTTCTTTTCTTCCGGGGAAAGAAGGACGACAGGACTGAGGAAATGGAAATAAAAAAAATAGAAAGAAAAAGAAGAAAAATGTGAGAGAGACCTTGAGAAAGACGAACGAAAGAAGATAAAAAAGGGACATTTTGAGAGGACCTAAAGGAAAGACGAAAAAAAAAAAAAAAAAAAAAAAAAAAAAAAGAAAAAAGAAGAGAGACCTCGAAAGAGGAAAGTACGAAGGAAGGAAGTATAGAAAGAAGATTTTGAGAGAAAGAAAGAAAGAAAGAAAGAAAGAAAGAAAGAAAGAAAGAAAAAAAGAGAAATGTCGAGAAATAAGAGAGTAGGAACGAATGAATGAATGAAGAAATGAATGAAGGAAGGAAGGAAGGAAGGAAGAATAACATTTTGAAGACATTAAGAAGAACTTTTTGAAAGAAAGAAAACAAAAGATAGAGACACCGAGAAATATGAAAGTAGAAATGAATGAATGAAGGAATGAATGAAGGAATGAAGGAATGAAAGGAATGAATGAAGGAAGAAGAACATTTTGAGAACATTGAGAAGAACTTTTTGAAAGAAAGAAAAAAAGACCAAAGATAGAGACCTCGAGAAATAGGAATAATGAATGAAGGAAGAAGGAATGAAGGATGAAGGAAGGGAAGGAAGGAAGGAAGGAATGAAGGAAGGAAGAAAGGAAGGAATGAATGAAGGAAGGAAGGAAGGAAGGAAGGAAGGAATGAATGAAGGAAGGAAGGAAGGAAGGAAGAATGAAGGAAGAAAGAAGAAGGGAGAGAGGAGGAAAGATAGAAAGAAGGAAATTTTGAGAGGACCGAAAGAAGGAAAGAAAAAAAATGAGACCGTGAGAAACAGGAAAGTAGGAATGAATGAATAAATGAACGAATAAAGGAAAGAAGGCGGAAAAGAAGGAATGAAGGAGGAAAGATAGAAAGAAAGACATTTTGGGAGGACCGAAAGAAGGAAATAAAGAAACAAAGTAAAAAAAAAGAGAGACCTCCAGAAATAGGAATGTGGGAATGAATGAGATATATTTTAAATGAATGAATGAATGAATAAATGAAGGAAGGAAGGAATGAATGAAGGAAGGAAGGAAGGAAGAAAGAAGGAAGAGAGGAGGAAAGATAGAAAGAAGGAAATTTTGAGAGGACCGAAAGAAGGAAAGAAAAAAAGTGAGACCGCGAGAAACAGGAAAGTAGGAATGAGTGAATAAAGGAACGAATAAACGAAGGAAGGCGGGAAAGAAGGAATGAAGGAGGAAAGACATTTTGGGAGGACCGAAAGAAGGAAATAAAGAAACAAAACAAAAAAAGAGAGACCTCCAGAAATAGAAATGTGGGAATGAATGAGATACATTTTAAATGAATGAATGAAGGAAGGAAAGAAGGAATGAAGGAAGCGAGGAAGGAAAGAAGAAAAGATAGAATGAAGGACATTTTGAAAGAAAACAAAGAAGAGAGACGTCGAGAAGTAGAAAGGAATAAGTAAATGAATGAATGAAGGAAGAAGAATGAAAGAAGGAAGCTGGAAAAACAAAACAAGACGACTTAAGAGGATCAAAAGAAGGAAAAAATTTTTAAAAAAATTAGATCTCGAGAAATAGGAATGCGGGAATGAATGAACGAACGAACGAATGAACGAAGGAGAAAAAACAAAAAATAAAAACATTTTAAGATAAACGAAAGAAGGAAAAAAAAGAAAGAAAACAAAAAAGAGAGAACCCGAGAAATAGGGAAGGAATGAATAAATGAATGAATGAAGGAAGAAAGGTAGGAAGAAACGAAGGAAGTTGGAAAAACCGAAAGAAAGACGTCCTAAGATGATTGAAAGAAGGGAAAAAAGAAAAAAGTGAGATCTCTAGAAATAGGAATGAATGAATAAATGAATGAATTAATGAATGAATGAAAGAAGGAAGGAAGGAGGACATATGAAAAGAACAACATTTTAAGATAAACGAACGAAGGAAATAAAGAAACAAAGCAAAACAAAAAAGATATATTTCGAGAAATAGAAAAGAAGGAAAGAAAGAAGGGTATTTCGAAATATATATTTAAATAAATAAGGGCCGGTTTAGCTCAGTCGGTAGAGCGTTCGTCAAGGTTCCTACTTCGATACCGGCCCTCGCCAACTCAGCGTATGAGTAGCACGGGGATCTGTGTGGTAAAGTAAGGAGCTGATGGTAAGTGTGGCGCTCCACCTCAGAAGCAAAAACAATCTCTTTGGTCTAGCGCTAGTGAAAAGGGGATAGACTCCCTCGCTGTTTGGCTGATACCGACTTTAGGCCACCCCTACAACTTTTTCTTTTATATACATAAATAAATATATTATTTCAGTACTAAAAAATATATTATTTTAATACTAATTCAATATATCTATGTATATTAAATAAATAATATAAGTTATTGATGTAATGTATATGTAAATACCTTGGTACCCCCTCACTATAATCTGATTGGATAGTGTCCTCTATAAATATTCGACACTGTCGTGGTACAAGCGCCTATCAACCTACCAGCAAGACTACTAGCTACTGCGATAATATACCTTACTACCAACTTCATAATATATCCCTTAAACCGGATATATCAGTTATATATCTATTATATTAATAATGGAGATTCGCTTCCGGTTTTTGTCTGTAACAAAAATGACGTCACTGCTTACGTCACATTACCCAAAATCGTCATAACATAGAATAAATACACTCAAAATTTGAACATGCAACATTAAACAGTCCTCATGTTTTTTTTAAACAAGTTTTAATAAATACATGACTGGTATTATATATCTATATATAGTTTGTTTTATTTTAATACATATTTAAAGTTTACATTTCAAATTGTTTTATTTTTTAACCTTTTAATGAATTTGATGATTTTACTTACTTGGGTACAAACTCGCTGACATTGAATTTTTAACTCTCACCCCTCAGGCAATATGTTTCAAAAATCTATTTTTACATCACCTGGAGGGTGTTTTTTTATTTTGTACTAGTCTAAATATAATATATTATTTAAGTACTAAAAAATATATTATTTTAATACTAATTCAATATATCAATGTATATTTAAATAAATAATATAAGTTATTGATGTAATGTATATGTAAATACCTAGGTGCCCCCTCACTATAATCTGATTGGATAGTGTCCTCTATAAATATTCGACACTGTGGTGGTACAAGCGCCTACCAACCTACCAGCAAGACTACCAGCTACTGCGATAATATAACTTGCTACCAACTTCATAATATATCCCTTAAACCGGATATATCAGTTATATATCCTTTAACTAGGATATATCAGTTATATATTTAAATAAATATATTATTTTTAGTACTAAAAAATATATTATTTTAATACTAATTCAATATATCACTCTATATTTAAATATATAATAAAAGTAATAAGTAAAGTTGCGCAGAGAGGGACTCTATCTCCTTTTCGTTGGCGCTAGACCAGGGAGATTGTTTTTTGCTGAGCTGGAGCGCCACACCTACCGTCAGCTCTCCCATTTTACTGCACAAATCAAGTTACCCAATCTGTGCTACTCATGCACTGAGTTGGCGGGACTGGTATCGAAAAGAAACGTTCTGATTCCTAGGCGGCTGCTCGTCTGACTGAGCTAAACCGGCCCTAGTATAAAGGTATTAGCTTTAAAAATTGCCCTGCGTCTTATACATCGTAGGTGAAGTTTGAGACCTTCCGTAGGCCTAGGCTAATCTTCTCTATGATTATTTTATCATTTAATATTCTTATCAATATTCTTATTGCTTGCCTGTACTGCCAAATTGCTTTTATACAGCTATGTTTCTGCTCGTGTAATGCACAGCTAGACTGTTTTCAACAATATAGGTTTAAATACACTAACAACGTTTTGTTCCTGAATCTGATCTGCTGAAATGGGGTTGCGTCTTATATGCCCGTGCGTCTTATATGCCGTCAAATACGGTAATGATATCAAAGAAACAAACAAACAAAACCAAAAGAGAGACTTTAGGAAAGAGGAGAGTAGGAAAGAAAGAAGGAAGAAATTAGGAAAGATTGGAAGGATAGGATGGATATTTTTAGAGAACGGAAGGAAGGAAAGAAAAAAGCGGATGTTATGGCAAAGAGAGTGGGCATTAATTCAATCTCCTCCGTTTTACCGGATTTTCTTGGTTGTCACTAGAGACGCTGAAATCTCTGGATACGACTATTATACTTTGATTTCATTGGGACCATCGTTTAGTTATATGTGAATATTATCCAATTCAACAAAGAAGCGTGTATTTACCCAACACTTCCGCCACAGATATGAAATTATTTTTTACTATAAAAATGCATTGGTATTGATTTTTACTATAAGAATACATTGGAAATAATTTTTACTCAACAAATGCATTTGCCAATGATTTTTTACTATAAAAATGCATTGGATATAATTTTTACTATGAAGATGCTTTGAACAATGATTTTTACTATAAAAATGCATTGGAAATGATTTTGACTATAAAGATACATTGGCCAATGATCTTTACTATGAAAAAATGCATTGCAAATGATTTTGACTATAATAATGCATTTGAAATGATTTTTACTATAAAAATGCATTGGAAATGATTTTTACTATAAAAATGCATTGGAAATGATTTTTACTATAAAAATGCATTGGAAATGATTTCGACTATAAAAATGCATTGAAAATGATTTTTACTATAAAAATACATTACCAGAATACATTTGGTTTTAATTCAGAGTTATTCTTCTTCTAAACTCGATGCCTTAACAAGGTGTTGGGATTATTTCTCTTACTAATTGCGCTTCTTCCGTTGAGCGTTGGGGGCGTTGCATCCGTTAGCATAAAAGACGGTACCACTGAAGACGTAACACACTAGTTGCGTTTCCTGTCCACACGACAAGGGTATTGGTGCCTCACAGGCATTCCATATACCTGAAACACGAGAGCTTTCTCACCATCAAGCGTCGCACAAGTAACACGTACCAGCTACGTCTTTGGTTTACATGACAGGGGGGCATTATCCCCTAGGTTTCCGTGTATTGTACACGTGAACCTTTCTAAACTGGTAAGTGATGTCTTTATTCTCAGTCCGATCACTTTACTTACATACTATTTGCCTCTAGGACATTCCTTATTATATACTATGTATCATCTATACCTTTCATCTACTTTTTTAAAAAACCGTTTAAACTTGCAAATCTTCATCAAAATTAAAACGGAGAATTTACGCCCCTGAATTCACAGTCTGACTTATTTATTTTAACTAGCAAATGTATGCACCCTTCGGGTGCAAGTATTTAGGTTTTGATGTAATAAAATATTGTATCAAATTATAAACTATTTAGAAAATGATAAACTAAGGGGGTATAATCGAAAAATAGAACAGCTTTAGATTTAACTCTTCGATCATTTTCTTTCACTCCTGTCTTTCATTTTTCCTAATTTATCTATTTAGTTAGATTATGAAGTATTTAATAAAATTACAGTTCTTTCGTCTTATTTATGGATTTCTTTAAAGATTTATCCCCGAGATTTTTGCTCAGATTCGTTAAGATAAAACCAAAGAATTAGAAATCAATAATACTAAGCATATATTTATTTAAATCAAATTTTAAATATCAATATGCAAATTAGCCTTATTAGGTTCACATTAGGTTCACACTGTAAACCGCTATTTTGTTGTATATATAAATATAATTGCATGTTATTAGTATGTAGATATGGTCAACAGTATTAATAAGGTATAACAATTTTATTAATAATTGCGGTTTAAATAAAAATAAATTCATTATAAACGTGACGTCAATAACTAAGGGAATTGTGACTTGAATAGGGATTTAGTTTCGGTTACAGACAGACAAACACACAATCTCCATTATAATAAGATATTTACTAACTAGCAAGAGATATGTGTTCGAAAAATTTGGCAAACATTAAAAAAGAAAAACGAAAGGAATAACTATCTCTAAATCATGGATTTAAATTTTAAATAAGAAACAAAATAGAAGAAAAGTATCCGGACAAGCTTGATACACCCAGAGGGAGCAGGATGCCCGTCTACCTCCATTACTAATGAGAACATTCAGCAAGCTCAAAAGTTTAAAAATGTGTAGCCATGAAGAATGAATGAAACAAAAGTGTTTGGCATAAAATGACCCAACAAGGATTGAGTTGTCGTAAAACCCAACAAACCTCATTGAATGCCCGATATTTGCGAACTTGTGTCACATCCTACCCGTGGCCAACGGTTGGGTAAAGACCTCACTTGATGCCCTATACTTGCGATCTGGTCTCACATTCTACCCGTGACCAACGGTTGGGTAAATACCTAACTGGATGCCCTATACTTGCTATCTGGTCTCACATCCTACCCGTGGCCAACGGTTTGGTAACGACCTCAATGGATACCCTATACTTGCGATTTGGTCTCACATCCTACCCGTGGCGAACAGGTTGGATAAATACCTCACTGGATGCCTATACTTGCGATTTGGTCTCACATCCTACTCGTGACCAAGGTTTGGGTAAAGACCTCACTGGATGACCCATACTTGCGATTTGGTCCCACATCCCACCCGTGGCCAACGGTTGAGCAAAGACCTCACTGGATGCCCTATACTTGCGATCTGGTCTCACATCCTACCCGTGGCCAACGGTTGGGTAAAGACCTCACTGGACGCCCTATACTTGCGATCTGATCTCACATCCTACTCATGGCCAACATTGAGATGAAGACCTCACTGGATGCCCTATGCTTACAACCTCGTGTGTTACATCCAACCCGTAAATGCCTACTTTGATGACCAAATAATGGTGCCTTGAATTTATATAGCTAAAAGATTTTAGAAAATTTCGCACCCCCCCCAAAAAAAAAAACACAACCCCAAACAAACTAAAAACCTTTAAATCCCCCGAGAGGCTTAAAGATAAAATTTACCAATTTTCCAGCCTCTATATTGATTGGAACTGAATTTCTTTTATAACTCATTTTTCTGAGACTGAACGTTTTGTGTTGCTGTTGTGAGGAGGTGGTGTGGGGTCTTTTTTTTCTTTCTACGTTCTTCCATCAAACACGCAATCCCTTTGATTAAGCAGTCAAATTTCCTGTTCATTCTTCCTCTTTCGCACTCTTTCTACCACCTTGTCTCTCTCTTTCTCTTTTTAACGCGCCTCTTCGCTTCTCATTGGCTGCTTCCTCTTTTGAAAACACCTCTCTCCGCTACCCACCCCTCTTTATTTCATACATTTGAAACCCACTCCCTCTCTTTTATCTCTTCACCCGTTTTCTATAATATTTTAGTTGAAACTATATGCAGTACAAACTTGAGCACCTCACGTGGTGTAATGGTTAGCAAGCTAGATTAGCAAACCATTGTTAATGAGTTCGATCCTCACTGGGAGCCGCTTACTTCTGGCCTTGTGCCACACCTTAGCCACGATTAGTAAATAACTATATGCAGTACAAACTTGGGCACCTCACATGGTGTAATGGTTAGCAAGCTAGATTAGCAAGCCATTGTTAGTGAGTTCGATTCTCACTGGGTGACCTTTATTTCTGGCCTTGTGCCGCATCTAAGCCACGATTAGTAAATAACTATGTGCAGTACAAACTTGTGTACCTCATGTGGTGTAATGGTTAGCAAGATAGATTCGCAGACCATGGTTGGTTCGATTCTCATTGGGCACCCCATATTTCTGGCCTTGTGCCACATCTAAACTAAGCTTAGTAAATAACTATACAGTAGAACCTAGACTTACGTGCTTAATTTTTTTTCTGCTCGTACCTCAATTTCCTTGTATATCAAATCAATGTTCCCCATTGAAATACATTGAAATGTCATTAATCCGTTCCAGCACTCCACCAAAAGAAAACACCCGAATTGTTTTATTACATTTTTTTAAATAGGAAAATAACACTCTTTTTTATTGGAAAAAAACATAATAAATAGAATGTAATGATATTATATGCAGTAATGTGTGTTCCGTAGTTATTATGTCTCTGGGGAATATGGGGATTGAAAAAAAACTGTATTCGGATTTCTGAAGAAAGAGAAGAAAAAGAAATAAGAACAAAGGTTAAAGTTTAGAAGGGTAAATACTCAATGGGGTGCCAGCAATTGACCAACGAATGACCCCGGAACTAGATTTGAAAATAAAAACGGACATTCCTGGTTTTGACCGGAAGCGGAAGTGGTGAACCTCCCACCCTGGGACAAGAAACGGAAGAAGAGAAAAGTCAGTCTTTTTCGGCTAGGTCTTCGTAAGGGGCAGACGGGGCTTCCCGAGTTCCCCGTGATGTGTTTCGCATTGTAGTACCAAACATGATTTACGATAGAATAATTTGACTTTACCCCCCCCCCCTCTCTCTCTCTCTCTCATCTGCTCTCTGAAAAAGAACCCACGAGCCTAGAAATAAATAAACAGCCCCCTTATGACTATACGACTTGCGTATGTTGTTTCTACTAACGACAACAACTACAGTTCGAATTTGGCCCTATGCAACGTATGTTTTAATGTCATTTTTTATAAAAATATTTTTCTTTGGCAATTTGAAAACGTAAGTGTTTTTGGTAAACCTATTAATATAAGCGTATCTGAAGCTCGCTCGTACCTCAAATTTTAGCTTACACCATAAAGTAAAAAATCGACTAAATGACAGCTTATAACTTGGAAAACAAATAAGTTGGCGCACAAGTCAAGGTACCACTATAATTTTATTAATTCTAGAAATTTTTTCATGAACTCTGTCTAATGGTGAGGCTACAATTCTCGAGGTTTGGGGAGTGTAAAGTGCCTCTTCATTGACATTACTCCCAGGCCGACTCTAAGTAGTAGAACTTGTAAAAGTTTCATTAAATAGGCCAAATAGATCTTTAGGCTGGTTGGTTTGATTTTACGGCATGTCAACCATTTTTGGGTTATTTCATGCTGAAGACATTTTGTTTTATTCATTCTTGTTGGGTATTCAATTTTTTTTCAAACTCAATTTAAAAAACGTAGATTTTTAATACTTGTTGTATCCTTGAGGTGGCAAAAAGAATCCACAGAGAATACATGATGTGTGAATATGTATTTATTCAACACTTAACATAGAACAAAGAAGTAGTACAAATCACAAGAAAAACGTACAAATAAGGAGGTTCAAATGGTTGGAGTTGACGCAGTAATTTAGTTCGAATAAATTCCGACCTCAGTCACTGCTGCGTCGACTCTTAAATGCTTCTGGGTCAGTCCATCTTATAGGGGTGTTCACTCCTCTACAACAATACTCATTTTTGGATCTAATAGATAGGACACAACAGGAATTACCGCTCAGGATCAGGGTGGATATGGGAGTAATGGAGATAAAGGTGCGGTCAAATATTTGAAAAAATTTATTTATTAGATAATTAAAATTGACGCCGTATAACTGTAAATTATTTGTACTAGCAAAATACCCCCCCCCGGGCGATGTAAAAATAGATTTTTGAAACATATTATCTGAGGGGTGGGAGTAAAAAATTCAATGTCAGCGAGTTTGTACCCTAAGTAAGTGAAATCCTCAAATTCATTAAAGAATTAGAAAATAAAACAATTTGAAATGTAAACTTTAAATATGTATTAAAATAAAACAAACTATATATAGATATGTAATACCAGTCATGTATTTATTAAAACTTGTTTTAAAAAACAATGAGGACTGTCTAATGTTGCATGTTCAAATTTTGAGTGTATTTATTCTATATTATGACGATTTTGGGTAATGTGACGTCATTTTTGTTACAGACAAAAAACGGAAGCGAATCTCCATTATTAATACACTAGCAAAATAAAAAAACACCCCCGGGTGGTGTAAAATTTAATTTTAGAAAGATATTGTGTAAGGGGGCGGGCTGAGAGTTAAAAATTCAATGTGAGAGAGTTTTTACTATCATCATCATCATCATGTCGCGCATGCAGCACGGGTATCCATGACAATCTTTCGCCAACCTTCCCTATCATTCATTACACCTGGAAGCTCCTCTACGGAGCAGCCAGCATCTTCACATAACTGGTCAATGTAGGTCTTGGCTGGGCGCCCCACACTTGCATGTCCATGTGTTGGCTTCCACAGGAGAACGTCGCTTATGAGTTCATCCTTGCTTCTCCAGCAGTGTCCTGCATGCCTTGTCCGTCTCACTCGGATAGTTTGTGAGATGGGGAGCAGGTGACTGTACAGCTGTTTCCTTGTGGGGTGCTGTTTCCACGACTTATTCAAGATTGCCCGCAGCATTCTTGTGCAGCTGCCATCTAGCTTATTCTCAAGACGCTTTGTTAGGGTCCATGTGGTGCAGCTATACAGCAGCACCGACACAACCACAGCCTGGAAGAACTGTCGCTTTAGCTTGTCAGGGAGATCGGACCTCCATATGACTGATAAACTATTTGTGGCTGACCATGCCTTTGCTATCCGTGTATTAACATCGCTCTCTGTGGAGGAGATATTACCACCTAGGTACGTGAATTGTTCTACTGACTTAAGAGTGTGGAGATGTTTCCTTTATTTTTGAAACTTATGAACTCTGTTTTATCGGAGTTCACATAGAGGCCTATACTCTTTGCTGCCTCCTCTAAGCTATGTAGAAGTGATTCAGCCTGTGCTGGTGTATCTGCCAGAAGTACAAGCTCATCAGCATAGTCCGCATCTGTAATTGTGCGGGATATCGCCTGCTTCTTGCCCTTTTTAGTGTGAAACCTTTTTCTTTTATGGTATCTAATGATGTTCGGAGTACGTAGTCTAGGCATATTATAAATATATATGGTGCCAATGTGTCTCCTTGAAAGACTCCAGCAGCGATGCCGAAGAAATCTGTGTCGCCATCAGGTGAGCGTACCATCGCTTTAGTGTCTTTGTATAGCATCATTATAGCTGAAACCGTTTCATTAGGGAAACCATATGCTAATAGTATTTGTTTCATTTTCCCTCTATGTATGGAATCGAATGCCTTGGATAAATCTACGAATAATAGCGTTGCCTCTAGATTCTTTGCTCGTACCCCTTCTATGATCCGTCGAATAGTCAGGATCTGAGAGGTTGTGGATCGATTTCTGCGGAATCCATTTTGGTTTCTCCTGAGGATTTTCTCTATTTCGGGCCAATTGCGATTAAGTAGAAGGGCATTATATATCTTGGCTGCAATAGCATTTTACCATAAGTAAGTACAATTATAAAACTTATCAAACGAGTAAAAAAAATAAGACAATTTGAAATGAAACTTAGTTCTGTCCTCCTCAAATAAAATGTTGCGGGCATCTATTAATTATTAATTAAATAATTATTTTGAATATTTTGCAGATAAATTTTACCCAGAATCGTAAGTATTCATTTATTTGTAAACTTTTAGTTAACTTCTTGTTAGTGAAAAAACAAAAA
>CM042168.1:41784379-41811879 GCA_023376005.1 Doryteuthis pealeii
AGGATCTCTTCAAAGTCTTTCCCTTCCAAAGTCTCTCCCTTCCACCGACTCTCTCTTTCAAAGGATCTCTTTTCAAAGTCTTTCCTTCCAAAGTCTCTCCCTTCCACCGACTCTCTCTTTCAAAGGATCTTTTTCAAAGTCTTTCCCTTCCAAGTCTCTCCCTTCCACCGACTCTCTCTTTCAAAGTATCTCTTTTCAAAGTCTTTCCTTTCCAAAGTCTCTCCCTTCCACCGAATCTCTTCAAAGATCTCTTTTCAAAGTCTTTCCTTCCAAAGACCGCTCTCTCTTTCAAAGGATCTCTTTTCAAAAATCTTTCCCTTCCAAAGTCTCTCCCTTCCACCGACTCTTTCTTTCAAAGGATCTCTTTTCAAAGTCTTTCCCTTCCAAAGTCTCTCCCTTCCACCGACTCTTCTTTGAAAGGATCTCTTTTCAAAGTCTTTCCTTTCCAAAGTCTCTCCCTTCACCGACTCTCTCTTTCAAAGGATCTCTTTTCAAAGTCTTTCCTTCCAAAGTCTCTCCCTTCCACCGACTCTCTCTTCAAGGATCTCTTTTCAAAGTCTTTCCCTTCCAAAGTCTCTCCCTTCCACCGACTCTCTCTTTTCAAAGGATCTCTTTTCAAAGTCTTTCCCTTCCAAAGTCTCTCCCTTCCACGACTCTCTCTTTCAAAGGATCTCTTTTCAAAGTCTTTCCCTTCCAAAGTCTCTCCCTTCCACAGACTCTCTCTTTCAAAGGATCTCTTTTCAAAATCTTTCCCTTCCAAGTCTCTCCTTCCACAGACTCTCTCTTTCAAAGGATCTTCTTTTCAAAGTCTTTTCCTTTCCAAAGTCTCTCCCTTCCACCGACTCTCTCTTTCAAAGGATCTCTTTTCAAGTCTTCCCTTCAAAGTCTCTCCCTTCCACCGACTCTCTCTTTCAAAGGATCTCTTTTCAAAGTCTTTCCCTTCCAAAGTCCTCCTTCACCGACTCTCTCTTTCAAAGGATCTCTTTTCAAAGTCTTTCCCTTCCAAAGTCTCTCCCTTCCACTGACTCTCTCTCTTTCCAAAGGTTCTCCCTTCCACAGACTCTTCCTTTCAAAGGATCTCTTTTCAAAGTCTCTCTCTCTCTCTCTTTCTCCACACACACACACACATATATATATATATATATATATATATATATATATCTTATTATAATGGAGATTGTGTGTTTTTCTGTCTGTAACCGAAAACTATTCCTACTCAAGTCACAATTCCGCTTAGTTATTTTACATCACATTCTCCATGATTTTATTTTTATCTAAATCTCAATTATTAATAAAATTGTCTTACATTATTAATACTGTTAACTATGTCTTCGTACTGATAACATGCAATTATATTTATATATACAACAAAAATAGCGGTTTACAGTGTGAACGGGAAGGCTAATTGCAATATTAATATTAAAAAATCGAATTTAATAAATATGTGCTTTAGTATTATTGATTTCTAACTTTTTGGTTTTATTTTTAATGAATATAAGCAAAAATCTCTTCAATGAATCTTAAATGAAATCCATTAACAAGATAAAATAACTGACATTTTATTCTTTACTTCCTCTATATAACTAAATACTTAATTAGAAAAAAAATAACAATGAAAGACGAGAGTGATGGAAGAGTAAGTTTCAGTTGTTCATTTTTTATTATCTCCCTCTGTTTCAAATCTTTTTTCTGCATTCTTATTTAGTTTCATTAGCCTTTCTAATTTAATACAATATTTTATTACATTAAATCTTAAATACTTGCACCCGGAGGGTGCATATATTTGCTAGTATATATAATGTAGGAAGACTTTCTGAACAACTTGGGTGAAATAGATATACGTATCATCATATTATTTCCCCTCGATAAAATTACCCATGTTCCTGACCTCCATGAACTTTCATTGCAAAATATAAATAAACTAAATAAACTATTATTCATAGATGAGACTGGCTTGATACTAACACGTTATTGTCAGAAAACGAAAAGAAGAGACGTTATTACTCAAACCAAAATTCCTGAAAACCATCGCAGTACTTAAAACTCGGGTATCCAAAATTTCAGGATTGCTGGTCCAGATTCCACCTGGAATGTCTTGAATCTGTTCACAGTGTCAGCCTGATTCGGAAATGGTATTATATGTTGGGCTACGGCCTCTAGGAGTAAAATTGAAAAATATCACACTGACAATTGCATTACTGTCTAAAATGTTATAGATAGTCCACTGTATATCATCATAAAAAATCTGAGTTTGCCAAGACTCGAACCCAGATCTAATATTTTTGAAATTATACCACAAAAAAACATAATTGACAAGTGCGTCATTTTGATGGAGTTTTTTTTTTATTTTCTTTTTTCTTTTTTAATTGAATCTCTCTGAACAATCTAACGTGAGTTGATATACGATTAAATCAACTTTCTGTCTTTTTTTTTACGTGTGAACATAGAACGAGTTAATCAAGGAATTCGACTTAGGGTCTGATTAGAAAACGTTTCTTAGATTATTTTTAAAAAGAGAACTAATTTGATGTCGAATTAGGAAGTCTTAGTGTCAACTGATTTTTTACTTCTTTCTAAAAGTATATATAATATATATTATATATATATATATATATATATATATATATACATATATATATATATATATATTATATATATATATATCTGTGTATATATATATATATCTATATATCTGTATATATATATATATATATATATTATATATAATATTATATATCTGTATGTATATCTCTGTATATATATATATATATATATAATATATATATATGTATATATATATATATATATATATATAATATATATATATGTGTGTTGTGTGTGTGTGTGTGTGTGTAAAAAATGTCTTTCCCGTCGATTTTCGACGTATGAGGGTTCATACACACAATGAAACAACCACACAGTGATTTGTTATGTGGTGAAGGCTTGTGTTGGACCATCCACACTTTTTTGGCACAGTCGATAGGAAAGGATTGGTGCATCAAGGGTTGCCACAAACCCAATCAACGACCGACCTCAGGAATTTTGAATTCAGAGTTATTCCTCTCCTACGCTGGGTACCTACCCAAGGCTGAAGGGCCCAGTCTGCCCTACTATTTAACCCATAGCTGGAGGGAGAATATATGGATTCATACCTTTCCCAAGGGTATTAGCGCTATGTGAAATGCCAACAGCTTCGTCTAGGAATTGAACTCGAATCGACGAATCCATTTTCCACGACTCTAACCACTATATATATATATATAATATATATATACCAACAACTCCACACGAGTGGGATGTGACACAAGGTCAATTTCTTAACGGAGTTTACTAGGTTTGAATTCAGAGTTTTCCTTCTCCTAGCCAAGTTTAAAGAGCCCAGTCTGTCCTACTATTTACCCATAGCTGAAGAGAGAGTAGTTGGATGTATAACGTTCCCAAGAGTATTAGTTCAATGTGAGATGCAAACAATTTCGTCAAGGATTTGAACTCGAGTCGAAGAGTTCATTTCCAACGACTCTAACCATTACATCACACCTCCAACTATATATATATATATATATATATATATATATATATATATATATATATAACTTCAATGTTTTTCTCCCATATAATGGATTTCACTTTTCCCCACACAGTCTTTATACTTTGACAAAGGGTAAATGTTCACCCGAAATATTGGAATTAATCAAACCAGGGACAGAATAACAGTTGGATATTAAAACTTTGTGTTTTTTTGTTGTTTTTGTTCTGTTCCCTTAGAAACAACGTTCACAAGATCAAAATTTATACACATATAAATTTAATATATATATATATATATATATATATATATATATATATATAAAGATAATCTACTGAGTCAGACGAACCTACTATTAGTTTCGCATAAAGCTCTTCAGGGCTAAAATCTGACTCTTCAGATTTTAGCCCTGAAGAGCTTTATGCGAAACTAATAGTAGGTTCGTCTGACTCAGTAGATTATCTTTATTACTTGGCTCTACTTAGGTATCGAGCACTTTTTACATATTAGCTTTCTCCTAGCGGTTATATGAATATATATATATCTTATATATATATATATACATATAAATTGTTTTTTCTTTTGGCTAAATACTGTACCAATAGATTATTTTTTTGTTGGTACGAATATCTTGGTCTTTTCTTTTTTTCAAAAATTTTTTTTCTTCCTGGTTGATGTTTGGTAGTATATTTTTACAATCAAACTCTCTGCCGGGTTTTTTCTCTCCGCAAGGATCTACCAACACGCTTGGTATATAAATTATATATATATATATATATATATATATATATATATATAGAGAGAGAGAGAGAGAGAGAGAGAGAGAGAGAGGGAGAGAGAAGAGAGAGAGAAAGAGAGAGAGTATATATTATCTACTATATAGATGTTAATTTCCTTCTCGGCTGGGGCTGTAGAATACACTGTACCAACATCAAAGAGCCTAGAGTTCCCTACTATTTATCAATATCGGTAGGGAGATATGTTAGAGGCCTGTGAAAAGCGCTGTGTCCAAGATTTGAACTCGTCTCTCCGTGTTCATATTTTACGGCGGTAACCGTTACACTACGCCACTCCTATATATTATATACACATCACGGTATAAATTTAGCTTTGTAAATAGCCCACACTCAAAAACACGCATCTGTGCACATACACACGCACACGCACACGCACATACGTATATATGTTGTATATACGTACCTGAATTACTCGGCCTCGGCCGGGGGTCCAGTGTGCTTCGGCCACTGGATCAGGTTAAGTTTTAATTAATAGCGTCGATCCCAGGGGGCTTTCCCTCAAGGCAATACCTGCCCCCTTGACTGAAAGGGGCAGGGCTGGGTTTATTGCCCAGTGCCTGAGGCGCCCCCTTGAGGGGAAATGCAGACGGGATCGACGCAATTTTTTCCACATACTACCCATAAGGTTCGGCTTGTGGGTGGGCCAACATTAAAATGTCCTTGTGTCACGCCCTCATAAGTGGGGTGAGAGGCAAATACCCTTACATGTGTTGCATAGGGCTACAACATACGAAAGTCGTATAGTCACAATGGGGCTGTTTTTTCTATCTAGGCTCGTGGGTTCTTTTTCAGAGAGAGAGAGAGAGAGAGAGAGAGAGAGAGAGAGAGAGAGAGAGAGGGGGGTAATGTCAAATTATTCTATCGTAAATATTCTGTACTATTATGCGAAACCCATACGGGAGAAACCGGGAAGCCCAGTATGTCTCTAAAGAAGGCCCAGCCGAAAAAGACCGATTTTTCTTTTTCGTTTCTCGTCCCCGGTGTGGGAAGGTCACCCACTTCCTATTCTGGACAAAACCTGTAACTTCCGTTTTTATTTTTAAGTCCATTTCTGGGGTCATTTGTCGGTCAATTGCTGGCACCCCGTTAAGTGTTTAGTCTTCCAAACTTTAACTTTGTTCTTATTTCTTTTTCTTCTCTTTCTCCAGAAATCTGATTACCGTCCTCCTTTCAATCCCCAAATTCCCAGTAGATCATAATAATTACGCTACACATGTACACACTTGAGATGTGTACTTTTCGCAAGGGTATTAGTGCTATGGGAAATGCAAACAATCTCGTCCAGAACTCGTCTCCTTGTGTCCATTTCTTACGACGGTAACATAGTTCAATGCACAGATATCAGCGTGAGTTTAGCTTTGTAAATAGCCCAAACTCAAAGACACGCACCCAGGCACATACACACACAAACTTGCATACGCACGTTCACGTGGGTACATACACACTTACACATACAGGTTTATATTCAGAGTTTTCCTTCTCCTAGACTGGTAGACCACGCGCATCCTGTATATTATATACACACCTCAGTGTAAGTTTAGCTTTCTAAATAGCTCACAATAAAACACACGCACCCAGGCACTAAACACATACGGACACATACACACACATACACATACACATTAGGGCCGGGTTAGCTCAGTCGGTAGAGCGTTCGGCTAGAAACCACAAGGTCCCATAATTCAAAACCAGCCCTCGCCAACCAGCGTATGAGTAGCACTGGGATCCGTGCGGTAAAGTAAGGAGCTGATGGTAGGTGTGGCGCTCCACCTCAGACACATGAAACAATCTCCTTGGTCTAGCGCTAGTGAAAAGAGCATAGACTCCTTCGCTGATTGGCTGATACGGACTTCAGGCCACCCTGACGACTTTACTTTTACTTTACATATACGCACATGCACACGTGTACACGCACACGTACACAGCGATCTTTTGATCTCGGTAAGAAAGAAACAGACAACCACGTTGCTACAAGCTAATCACGTTTATGCTTGATGTTCCACGTTCTTTTAAGTCCCGTCTCATAAACGGGAAGACGTGAGGTGGTTTCTATTCAGGCGGCAGAAGAAAGATTCATTCTCTTATAAATCGTAGCGCACCCCACCCAATGCAGAGGCGGCCTGAATGGGGCGGGGGTGTCTCACTTGGCATTTAAAACAGAACTCCTTACTTTAAAAAAAATATAACTAACTATCTCTTAATTTGAACGTGACTGTCCCAATCCAATCACATGGAAACTCATTGTTTCACACGTCTGGAGATTTGAACCTTGACCTAGCATCTGTCAATCACACCTAAGCGAAAGATGGGTGGCGGGGGAAAATATTACATAAAAAAATATAAAGATATGTATATATTCCCACGTACTCACACAAGCACAGTCACAAACACAGAGAGGAGAGAGGAGAGAGAGAGAGAGAAGAGAGAGAGAGAGAGAGAGAGAGAGGGAGAGAGAGAGAGAGACACAACACACACACACATAAATTATAATATGTATAATCATCCAGAGACACCATGTTTTGATGTATCATGTTTCCTAAGTGTGGCTAGATTAGCAGACTATATATATATATATAATATATATATATATATATATATATATAATTGGCATTTCAGTCTCGGAAGACTATAATATAGTTTTTGTGCCCCTGAATTAAGGCACCTCCTTGTGACTTTAAAGTCCAATGTTCGAAAAACATTCCCGACCAAAAATTTCGCATTTGAAGGCTGCCCCTGAAGATGGTTGAGTGCCGGTGCTTTATTGGTACTGCTTTCTTCTGGACCTCTTAGCTTCATGTTGTTGCGCCAGGGTGACTTTAGACATGAACAGTCCGCTATATATATATATATATATATATATATATATAATATATATATATATATATATATAATCTTCATACATTGACTACTAATTACACAGTAGCATTGCAACCTACAAAGCCTTCATAAGATGATGATTCTGAGTTCAGGCATGGTTTCGGGGCCGAAGCATCATTACCACTAACCCAGAGCATCCCAGCAGTATCCCAGGATACCACCAGACTTTGTTGATTTGATGTCACAATGTAGGATTGCCATACCCACGCTGATGCGGTCAGAGCTTTATCCTGAATCTTTTTTATGTATTTCCTCTTGTCTGGTGGAGAAAGTCCAAGTTTAGACAAAAATGCCAAGGTTGAGTTGGTAATAAATACACCGCATCCGACTTCGATAGGAAATACATCTGCTATCCATCTGTTTCGGACGCATTGTTCTCGTAGGTCTTCATATTTTCCCAACTTACGCTGATGTGCCCAGTCAAGATTTTCTTCAAATGGAACTGTCAATTCAACGATAAACACTTTCTTTTGGTTAACAGACCAAATGACAATATTAGGACGCTGGGCTGTTAACGTTATATAACGTTATATATATATATATATATATATATATATATAGATAGATAGATAGATAGATAGATATAGATATATATAGATAGATAGATAAATGAATAAATAAAAGGTTTAGCTTTTTATTTATTTATTCATTGGAACAATTATTACAACCGTTCGTTTTCTTGCTATTGCATTCCACAGGTAAAACGAAATTGCTTTTGGAAATGATGCAAATAGTTAAAAAGCAATTTTCGTTTTTCCTGGGGAATGCCATAGCAAGAAACCGAACGGCTGTTATAATTGTTCCATAAATATATAAAAAAAAAGCTAAACCTATTATTTCTACATTTATTTATCTATTAACGCTCTATCACAGATATTGAGCACTCTTATCACATTTTCAAGTATAATAGTGCCAACCATACACATTGATTATATATATATATATACCACACAAATACTCGCATACACACAAGAATGCACATACATAAGCATACACACACACACACACACACACACACACACACACATATAATATATATATATATATATATTATATATATATACCTGAATGTACATTTCGACCTTCAGGGATTGACATTTTCTCGATTTGTTTAGCCTTTCATTTGAACATATATGCTCGCCTAAATTCATTAATTATTAACTAATTAATTTTCAAAATTAGGTATGACTTCAATTAAGCACATATCCTCCAAAAATTTGTCGCTAAAAAGCCATATCAAATAAACACATTGTTTGTTACTTACTCATATTATATATATATATATATATATATATATATATATATATATATGTGTGTGTGTGTGTGTGTGTGTGTGTGTGTGTGTATTTGTGTGTGTGTATGTTTGAACTAGTTCCTCCATTGGTATCCTTGCTTCCTTTACCAGATTTTTTGTGAGGTTATTTATATTCATTTTGAGTCTTTTGTTTTGTATTTTTTTGTCTCTTTTTATTTTGTTTTTTTTTTGTTGGGGGGGGTTCCACTGTTGTTTTTTTATGTTTTGTTATTTTGATACAATAGAATTCATTGTTTTATTCCTTTGTGATGTTTGTTTATTGTTGTCGTAATTTCATTGTATTCGTCTGTGTTCGTTTTTTTTTGTTGGTTGTTCTTCCTTCCAGTAGGTTGAATTCCGAATTTTTTTCGGAAATGTTTTTTTTCGAAAAAGATGAGAGTCGTTGCATTATCATACAACCAAATCGCACTCTTTCTGTGGTACAATTCATGAGAGCTCACGAATTGTGAAAATACCTGTAGCCAAGAACTTGAATTAAGGAACGTTAACTTTGAGATCAGGGAGTCTGTGGAAAATTACCAGTGACTGTTAATAACCCTTGACCTTTAGAGGCCTAATTTGCGCGCCATGTTTAGTTTTGTTTGGTTTGGTTTGGTTTTACGCAACCTCAGTGGGTAATTTAATGCCGACAAAGTTTAAATAAATCAGTTCTTAATGGATAATACAATTTTTTATGAATACATTTTTCTATTTAACCCATAGATGGGACCCTAACAGGTACTACCACTCCGGGTCAGAGTGGATCAGGGAGCAATGGTGATGAAGGGGTGCTCCACATTCCCCAGACCTCCAAATCTGGAACCTGACCATCAGAAAGAGTATAACATCATTCCCAGGACATGTAGACCCTCAGTCACCGCCTTCTAGCACCCATATGATAAAAAGAGGCTGGAGCTTGCCATAAGGGTTGGGAAAATTATATAGGTGCTAGGGCTTGACGTGACCAGCCGATTAATGGGAGGGGGGCGTCTCCGACTGCCCGCTAGCTCAAGATAGGGCCAAAGTGGAGTATTGCAAGTCATGAACTGTTCATCCACCTGGGTTCTATCCTTAAGCATCACGGGTCGCCACCCATGGCCAACAGGTGGCCCCATTGGGGGAGTCTTACCCCTCTGCAGAGGTGCAGTCGGTGCATTCTAACGTCCCAGCCGACAGGGTGGAGTGTGCCATGACAGGCTATGTTTTGGTGCATGATGGGAAGGCTTGATTAGTTTGCGGGATATTATGAGAAAGCTGGTTTAATTTTGGTTAAAAAAAAGAATGTCAAATATTGATATTTTTAGATTGGATCAAAGTTTCGGTTTGGTTTCTTTATTTAATGGCATACCAATTTTCTTGGGTTATTTAATGATAATTTCATGCATTCTAGTATTCTAGTAGAACAGTCGTGGTACTATTGTTACATAATTGTGTAGTGGCGTAGGTTGTTGACGGACGCTGTAGAGAGAATTCCACTTGCCCCAAGTAGAAATATCAGGTCCGTTGGTGACCTTGACTCCAAAGGCGCGAATCTCGCACGTCACGTGATTTAGTTAATTAGAAAATCAGATTCAACCTGAGATCTGAAGCAGAGTAGTGCTCTGCTGAGGTAGATTCTCCCGTGCGGTGAATAAGAATGGGTTAAATAAATCTTGATCAAGGAAAAAATAGTCTAGTGAGTTGATTAATTTGCATGACTAAAGAGTCAGCCCAGAAGAAGACGACAAGATGACGCCCATTGCAAGAATAGAGCCGAAGCAGTAAAGCCGAAATGAAGAACAAGTCTAAACTCTGTCTCTGTCTCTGTCTGTTTGTCTGTCTGTGTCCCTCTCTCTCTCTCTCTCTCTATCACCCGAGTCTCTATTATCTCATGTATATACCCGAGGATGGGGTATATGACGTTATATAACACTAACTCATAGCTAGAGGAAAGAAGGCATTCATAACCTTCCTAAGAAAACGGGTTCCATTGATGACCCCTTTGAGCTTGGGAAGAGGAAAAATGCACATGGAGTCAGGTCGGGCGAACAGTGGGGTTGCTCCAGAACAGTGATATTCTTCTGGGCCAGGAACTCTCGGATACTCAGGTCAATGTGGGCAGGTGCGTTGTCGTAGTGAAGCATCCACGAGTTGTCCTGCCACATCTCTTGCCTCTTCTCAAACACTGAACGAAGCAAACGCCGCAGTATCTCTTTGTAGACATGCTGGTTGATCGTCTGGCTCTATGGCAAGAACTCGTAGTCGACGATTCCCCTCTCATCAAAGAATGTGATCAACATGACTTTAACTTTTGACTTCAACTGTCTTCCGCCCTGTCGGCTGGGGCGTTAGAATGCACCGACTGCACCTCGGCAGAGGGGTAAGACTCCCCCAATGGGACCACCTGTTGGCCGTGGGTGGCGACCCGTGATGCTTAAGGATAGAGCCCAGGTGGATGAGCAGTTCATGACATGCAATACTCCACTTTGGCCCTATCTTGGGCTAGACGGGCGGTCAGAGAGGCCCCCTCTGATCAATCGGCTGGTCACGTCAAGCCCTAGCACCTATATGATTTTCCCAACCCTATTACCCTTATGGCAAGCCCTAACCCCTTTTTATCGTATGGGTGCTAGAAGGCGGTGGCTGCAGGTCTACATGTCCTGGGAATGACGTTAAACTCTATCTGATGGTGAGGTTCCAGTTCTGGAGGTTTGGGGAATGTGGAGCGCCTCTTCATCACCATTGCTCCCTGGTCCACTCTGACCCGGAGTGGTAGTACCTGTTAGGGTCCCATCTATGGGTTAAATAGAAAAATGTATTTATAAAAAAATTGTATTATCCATTAAGAATTTATTTAATTTCAAAACTTTATTGGCATTAAATGACCCACTGAGGTTGATATGCCGTAAAACAAAACAAACCAAAACAAACCAAATTCAACTGTCTTCCTTTCTTCGGCCTTGGCGAATTTGCGTCCTACTTTAAACCTCTTGCACCAATCAAAAACACATGAGCGTGACATCGTCTCATCTCCGTACACTTGCTGCTGCAATCCCAGTGCTTCTGAAAGGGAATCTAATAGCATGACTGCACCTCTGAAGAGGGTTAAGGCTCCCCCAATGGGACCACCTGTTGGTTGTGGGTGGCGACCCGTGGTGCTTAAGCATAGAACCCAGGTGGTTCAGCAGTCTATGACATGCAATAATTCACTTTAGTCCTTACTTAGGCTAGACGGGCGGTCGGAGAGGACCTCTCTGATCAACCGGTCAGTCACGTCAAGCCCTAGCACCTATATGATTGCTCCAACCCTATTGCCCTTATGGGAAGCCCCAACCCTATTTGTTTGTCAAGTGGGCGCTAAAAGGCGGTGGTTGAGGGTCTACATGTCCTGGGAATTAGGTTAAACTTTATCTGATGGCGAGGTTCTAGTTTTGAAGGTTTGGGGAATGTGGAGTACCCCTTCATCACCATTGCTCCCACTACTCTGAACCGGAGTGATAGTGCCTGTTAGGGTCCCATCTTTGTGTTAAATAGAAAAAAATTGTTTCTAAAAATTTTCTACCAAACTATCGCTTATAACAACCATGAACTTTACCCTATAAACCTATCCCTTAACTAATCCACTTAGCAAAAAACAACAGCAAAGAAACTACTGTTTGAATCAAGAAAATTCCTCTAACAATAAATTTAAACATCACTCACACTCTACCGCTTGGCATAGAATAGCCCTGGTGGGTTGACATGCCGTTAAAATCAATTTATCAATCTCTTCTCTCTCTCTCTCTCCTCTCTCTCTCTCTATATATATATATATATAATATATATATATATATATATATATATATATCTTGATCTTTAAATAGAAAAAACGAGTTTATAATAAAATTGATTACCATCAAGAATGAATTCATTTCAAAACTTTATCGGCATTAAATGACCCACTGAGGTTGATATGCTGTAAAAGAAAACAAACCAAACTAAATTGCATCTGGTGTTGTCGTTCCAATTTTTGAGCTCTTCATTGCTCACAGGTGCACTCTGACCCAGAGTGGTAGTATCAGTTAGGGTCCCATCTATGGGTCAAATTTCTCAAAGATCTATTTGTTATTTAATGAAAATTATTTCCACCAATTAATTAATGCACATTAAGTTAAAGAAGAATCGGACCATATTACCTTAAATGACCCAGTGGGGTTGATATGCCGTAAAACAAACCAAACCAAACGAAACCGAACCGAACCAACCAACCACTAATCAACATAATCGATCTTGCCTCGAAACAGTTGGCCTTGTGCCGTACGTATCTAAGCTTGGAAAAATCTCCGGAAATCTCTTAGGAAATTGATAGAAAGATTCGCCATTAAACGGAGCGTTCACTTTTATCTTTTTCTCCGTGAGAAGATGGTGGATAGCTGCAGGAAATGTGATAGAAAGACCTTGATTCCATCAATTTTTTTTGGAATCCCCACAATTATCTGTGCTTTTTACAGTCACCAGTCAGCCAGAAGCGACAACAGAGACGGGTCGAGAAAGAAATGAAGGAAACAAAGACGGAAACAACAAGCACCTCTCTGCGACGCTATAGAGTCTTTTTTTTTATTCTTACTTTTATATTTTTATCTTTTTTTTATCTTTTATTTTCTTTATATTTTTTCATCGGGGGTTGTTATTAGAAAGGTAATGACATTGAAATTATTGTCTACGGGCAACGTCTTTCGAGTTAATCAGATCGATCTAATTTTCTGATCTGTCCTGTTACTTTTGCATCGTTGCCTTTGGCTATGGGGAGGACAGGGCGCTGGATCAGTCGACTGAATTCGGTAAAAATCATTAGTGGGGTGGGTCTTATTCTCTTTTCTTTATCTTCCGATCATCTGATCATATGGAACAGGTTAGTGTGTTTGTATGTGTATGTATATGTGTGTGTGATATATATATATATATATATATATATATATATATATATATATATATATATATATAAGGAATGAGTTACTGGTAAAAATATTGGGTTGGTCTCAATATTTGGTTGTTACAAGTGTTATTCGGTTAAGTCAGCGTTATAAAAATATAAAGTGCTCAATACGTAAGTAGAGCGGATTTATTATTTTTATTATTATAATTAATATTGTACAATTATCAATAAGTAAGTAGAGCGGATTTATTTATAACAATAACGATGATATATATATATATATATATATATATATATATATATATTATTATAATGGAGATTGTGTGTTTGTCTGTCTGTGACCGGAACTATATTTACTATACAAGTCACAATTCCCTTTTGTTATTTACCTCACTCTATGGTTTTATTCATATTTAAACCTCAATTATCAATAAAACTGACTCACTTCATTAATACTGTTGGTCTTATCTACATACTAATAACATGCAATTGTGTTTATATATCCAACAATATAGTGGTTTACAGTTTGAACGGGAAGGCTAATTTGCATATTAATATTAAAAAATTGATTTTAATAAATAAATGCTTAGTATTATTGATTTCTAATTGTTTGGTTTTATTTTAATAAACACGAATAAAAATCTCGGAGATAAATCTTGAAATAAATTCATTAACAAGAGGAAATAACTGCCATTTTATTATTTACTTCCTATTTTAACTTAACAGGAACATTTCTAATTTAATATAATATTTTATTAAATTAAAACTTAGATACTTGCACCCAGAGGGTGCATATATTTGCTAGTATATATATATATATATATATATATATATATATTATATATATATATAGAGAGAGAGAGAGAGAGAGAGAGAGAGATAGTAGAGTAAGAATTCATTGAAGGTGAATAGAAAGGAATAAATGAAATAAACAGGAATTATGGAAAGGAAGAGAGAGAGAGAGAGAGAGAGAGAGAGAGAGAGAGAGAGAGAGAGACTGTGGAAGAAGGCATCTTAACATACACTGAATTGTCCAATTAGACACATGGCCTAGTGGATAAGGTAGTTAGGTTAAGACAGTTCTAAGTGACAGTTATCTCTGGATTCCGGGTTCAATCCTGAGTAGCGGCAGTAACATAGAAAAATAATTAACACAGCTCCTACCCCCAGATATGGTTAGCGGAATGAGAACAGGATACCTCCGTGGATTGAATAAAGGGTTAAGTTCAAAGTTCCGAGTCTGACAAGAAATACGTGAAGAGGAGGGCATATCGGCCGAAACATTGTACAAATAACAATAAAGATGAGGACAATAGTCCGAATAACGCAGATAATACTATTTTTATCACATATGTGCTAGAAGATGGTGGCTGAACATCGATTTTTTTCTTTGGCTTGAGGGCTAAAATGCGAAGTACGAGCGAGCGTCACACACGCTTTTATTAATAAGTTCCCTAAAAACATTTAAGTTTTCAAATTTATTACTCCATCTCAGTCGGTAGAGCGTTCAGCTAGAAACCATAATGTTCCTAGTTGGATACCGGCCCTCGCCAACTCAGTAGCACGGGCATCTATGCGGTAAAGTAAGGAGCTGATGGTAGGTGTGGCGCTCCACCTCGAACGCAAAAACAGTCTCCTTGGTCTAGCGCTAGTGAAAAGGGGATAGACTCGCTCGTTGACTGGCTGATACCGACGACTTTACCTTTTTATTTATAAAAAAATATACATTAAAACTTATTGCAACTAACGAGTCATTGCAATCTATCTTATGTTTTGATACAATTTCTTTTTCTTCTCTAAAAAATAACCTAATAAAAAAGTAGGATGTTTTTTTTCTTTGAAGGGGAGAGCTTAAACGGATTAATAATATTTCAATTGATTTCACTAGAAAAATTTATTTTATATTTGAGAGAATGAAATTACAAGCGGAACGAATTAAACGCGTAAATACCATTCTGCACACAGAGGTTTTTGGAATATTACAGAATCAAAACGGATATTAATAGATATTATTTATTACCAAACTCTACCGCAGTGAAAATTTGAATATGTCAGGATTTAAAAAAATCTATCTATCTATCCAACTACTTTCATAGTAGAGCACTTTAGGGAAGACATTAGTTGACCTTTCACCGTTTAGCGTAAAAACAATTACTCGCCTGTTGTTTACAGACTTGAGTTTTCTAGTGATTGTAAAAACATACATCCTGTAAGTTTATTTATATCAATTAATTGTTCGCCTCTGGCCAACAGTCCCCAATAGCCGTGAGGGAAAGGAGCTTGACAGACGAAAATTCTGTCGGGTTTCGCGCCCGGCTAAAGTCGAGCCGCACTGAAGAGAAGTAAACTTCGAAACACGTGTCTGTGAATGATGACTGGTATATATATATATATATATATATATATATATATATATATATAATTAAATTATCAAAACCCTAACATTTGAAACACTAGACAAACTGTTTCGAACTGGAGTGCTGTTTCATCAACAGTGTATACCGTGATCTCTCCCACTAGAGACCGAACCAGCGACCACTGACTATGTGTGTATAAATACATATACATAGATATACATATATATTTAATATACCAAACTTGTTGGTAAATCCTTTCGGTGAGAAAAAAACCCATCAAATTGTAAAAATATACTGTCAAAAATTAACAAGGGTGCAAAAAAAAAATTTGCAAAAAAGATAATCGTACCAACCAAAAATAATCTATTCGTACAATATTTGGCCAAAAGAAAAAAACAATTTATATGTATATATATATATATAAAAGATATATATATTCATACAAAACCGTCAGGAAACTAAAGCTAATAAGTAAAAAGTGCTCCATACCTAAGTAGAGCAAATAATAAAGATATTTATTTATTTATAAAATTTTATTTTAATGATTCAAATTTACTTAAATAAAAATAAATAAAATATAATAAAATAATAGATTTAATGGTGTCCTTTGTTTTTGTTGTTTTTCTCTTGGTCTTTTTAGTTTATGCTAATTTATTTGATTCACGGTGGTAGGTCCTATATTTAATGCGTTTGTTCCAAGTCTCTTTAGTCAGATCTTAGCCCTGAAGAGCATTAAGCGAAACTTTTAGTAGGTTTATCTGACTTATCAGATTTATCTTTATTAGATATACATATGAATATTTATGTATAACCATATATGTGTATGTCAACTCATACGCTGTAACACCTACACACTTGGCAGTGATGAGAATTTGATATTTCACACCCGAGGGAAAAAGGAAGGATCAAGTAAGAAAGGGACATCCAAGGGAGTTGGAAATATCAAAAGAGAAATCTTTACTTTCATTTTGGAAATCAAAGGAACTGGTCCGTTGTCTTGCCCACGCACAATGCAAAGTTGAAGTCCCTTTGTGCGAGGTCTCTATAAAGGAAAACCGCTTTTCCGAATCCAATCGGTGACTCGATTTCAAATCCGGTATGAGGCTATTTGGGTAATTCCATGTCAAACTATCTAGAAAAAGGTAAAATTGTACAAATAATATATTATTGTTTATATTTTTTGAAGGCAATTACAATGCGTATATCGTATATAATTCGATAATTATTGAAAATAATCATGACAAGTAAACTTGGCAAATAACGTGCGCCACATTGAACACTGTACAGCTGTTTCAACTTTATGATTATTTTCAATAATTATCGAATTTTAAACGATATACGCAAAACTTCAAAAAATATAAATAATAATATACTTTACATAACAATTCTTCAAAAGCAAATTATCAAATTCCATTTACTTGCACAAATGATGTTCAATATATATGAAATAGTAATAATGCAGTGCCACATCGAGATATTGATCTTGCTATGAAAAAAATCCGAAATTACTATTAATAACTTAAAAGACTTTTGTGATAGCACTTTTGGGTACCCTGGGCAAAAATGCTTTTATAAACCAATTTTTAGGTGTAGTGACCAACCAACCAACCAACCAACCAACTAACCGGACAACACTCTCCTTAAATAGGGGTTAATTTAGTGGCAGTGTCACTCTAATTAACTTACAACAAATGACTCCCAGGCCATCTCTTAACCGGTAGTACCTGTTAGGGTCCTATCTATGGATTAAAGAGAAAAAATGAGTTTGAAAAATGTAACTAAATAAAACTGAGTTTAAAAAAAGTAAATGAATCAAACAAAACGTATTCGGCGTAAAATAACCCAACAAGGGTTGATATGCCGTAAAATCCAATCCACCAACCAACCATACAACCAACCAACCAGCCAGCCAGCCAGCCAACCAATTAACTAACCCCATTACGCTCTGCTAAGAGTTAAACATTGGTTCATTTGTGGCAGTGTCACTCTAATTAACTTGCAACAAATCCCATTAGAAAAGGCCATATCTGAAAGAAAAAGGACACAGAAAAATTATAATTAGAAAGAAAGAAAAAGGGGGTGGTGCGCGGAAGCGATAATGTTAATGTTTCAGTAGAACATAATGAAAAGAAGGAAAGAAAAAGAAAAGAGAGAGAGAGAGAGTATGTGTGTGTGTGAGTGAGAGAGAGAGAGAGAGAGAGAGAGAGAGAGAGAGAGAAAGAGAGAGAGAGAGAGAGAGAGAGAGAGAGAGAGAGAGTTTTAGATTATTATACTTTTTACATATTAAACCATTTTACAATAGCTTATAAGTAAACATATCAAACCTTGTATGTGTGTCTGTGTGTGTGTGTGTGTGTGTGTGTGTGTGTGTGAGAGAGAGAGAGAGAGAGAGAGAGAGAGAGAGAGAGAGAGTTTTTGATTATTATACTTTTCACATATTAAACCATTTTACAATAGCTTGTAAGTAAACATCAAACCTTGAAATAATTAAACTAAAAAAAAAACTGAGTTTAAAAAAGTAAATGAATCAAACAAAACGTCTTCGGCATTAAATAACCCAACACGGGTTGACATGCCTTAAAAACCAACCAACCAACCAACCAACCAATTATTCCAATTCGAGGCTACTGAGTGACCAGTCAGTCAGCCAACCAATCAGCTAACCTCACTATGGTCTGCTAAGAGTTAAACACAGGTTCATTTGTAGCAGTGCCATTCTAATTAACTTGCAACAAATCCCATTAGAAAAGACCACATCTGACTGACGCGATCGTAAAACCCAACGACATTCTCTGGCGTTTCGATAATCAAGTCAGATTATTCCAATTCGAGGCTACTGAGTGGCTATAATAATGGATCTAATCGGCCATTCCGATATTAGACACAATTCAGATGCATTAAGAAAAGAAGAAGAAAAAAAGATAAAATTATTTTAATATATATTCGTGTCCGTTGGCAAAGCCAGACAAGATGGCTGTTGTATCGAGATGAATATACGATGGAAGGCCAACAAATAAACTCGACAATCCTATAAAACAGATCCCAACTCAGATAGATTAATGAAACCGGCACAAGAATGAAAGTCAATTTCATATCTGCTTAAAATTATAGAGGTTTGATTGAAAAATAAATTCCCAAATCTTGTAAAAACAATTTTTTTTTAGATTAGATTGGGTAATGAAGCTGGTATCAAAATAATCTATACATATACAAAGTGAAATTGCATTAATCTGTATGTCCGGAGGAAACTTCAATAATAAAACAATTAACGACAAACTAAATACATATACACATTAAATATCGCCAGGGCTTGGTTTTTGAGCAAAAATGATAGAGATTTGATTTGTATTCGTGAAGATAATTCAAAAATAAAATTTAAATGATCAAAACGAAAAATGGACTAATGTCGGCAGGTCTGAGAGGGGGGGATATTCATTTTAGGATTTTGGATCTGATTCTTTTTTGAAAAAAAATGGTTTTGACTTTTTTTTTTCAGTAATGGTTGAGTCTGGTTGTAAATAGTACCTAATAATACCCGTTTTTTATTTTGTGATATTTCATGATAAATCATTAGTTTAAATAACATTTAACTATGTACTATAAACAAATAGGGGCCTACTTATTTACGGCGATAACGCAAACTAGTAATTTTGGAAGGGAAATACAGGGTGGACCCTAATAATGGTACACATTTTAAATGCCATTTTCTAAGAATACAAAATAATATAACATTAAGTTTTTTTTATTATACTTTCGAGTCTTGATTTTGGTGCCTTAAATGACAACACATCCAGCTAATTTTCCCGGACATGTAATTTCGAGATTCGGTGATCACCGGATCTAACCCCAGTGGACTATTTTCTGTGGGGTTACCTGAAAGATCAGGTATACACAGGCAGGCCCCACACAACAGCGGAACTGAAAGAAAGCATCCATAGAGAGATAACAGCTATTCCAGTTGATATGCTAAACCACAATTTACGTGATATGAGAAATCGAGCTCTCGAATGTTTTTGACCATCTGAAGGACATAATATTCAAATCTTAGATCGCATGTAAGACTTCTGTGTATCAGTTATGTAATAAATATACTTAGTACTCTGTGCCACTTTTGTGATCTGGGAAAATAGAATTTAAAATGTATCTGATCATTATGGTCTACCCTGCATATCTATTCAAGCAGTGGCTACCCGGCGCCGCCTGGGTAGAGGGGGGTGTTGTTAAGTTAGTCCCGCAGATCTATTATTACCGAATCGTGAGTTGAATCCTCCTGGGATTACCCATTTAAACCCCTATGTAAAAAATAGACCTTGCATTGATCCAGCTACTCTGAAAAGAATATATATTAATGTCTACTATCTAAAATATCGAATGAAAAAAAATCCATACTGTTATCATTTAAATTTCATTTTTTAATTATCTTCACAAATATAAATCAAATCTCTATTATTTTTGCTCAAAAACCAAGCCCTGGTGATATTTAATGCGTATATATATTTACTTTGGCGTTAATTGTTTTATTTTCGAAGTTTTCTCCGGACATACATATACACACAATTTATATATGTGTAGATTTATAATAGTTTTTATTAGTTGAAAGTGGGATTTCGCTCTCTCTCTCTCTCTCTCTCTCTCTCTCTCTCTCTCTCTCTCTCTCTCTCTTTCTCTCTCTCTCTCTATCTATCTATCTATCTATCTATATATCATCATCATCATCATGTCGCGCTATTAGCACGGATATCCATGACAATCTCTCGCCAACCTTTCCTATCATTCATTTTCCCAGGGAGGTCCTCTGCGCAGCAACCTGCATCTTTGCTTAGTTGGTCAATGTAGGTCCTTGATGGACGGCCCACACTAGCATGTCCGTGTGTTGGCTTCCACAGGAGAACGTCACTTATGAGCTCATGAGGATGAGCTCATACATATATATATATATATATATATATATATATATATATATATATATATCTGGATCCATTTTTGTGTTCTTTAATCTGGAAATAATACAAGGAAATTTTCTAGTGTACACATTATTCTTCCCCACCCGAATACATTTTAACCCACACGCACGCAGTGAAGCAGAAACGGAAAAATACATCCGCCTAAAAGGACCGCGTGGACTCAACTCTGCTAAATTATAATTCTACATTCCCAGTGTTGCCTGGTTACCTGACTCTCTAAGCCAATGGTAGCACCATTCCAGACGTTCAAGACCCGTCAAACAAACTCTTTAAATCGAATAATGTAATTTTCCAGTTTTAACGTTAATTTTAAACTACTCTACACAACCTGCTATAAATGATAGGCTATGCCTATACATTATGTAACACTTACACTTGGATATCAATCATTTTTAGTTACAAGCTGTTCTTATCTGTTTTATAAAAATTCGGCTCAAATCTGGGAAATAAAATCAATTTTTATTTGTCATAATATTCTTAGGAGTTTTTGAAAATATCTGAGACCATCTGGCACACAGATTTGGTGACATATCTTGGCGACTCTGACAAGTGCACGGACAACCATGTGTCACCTCATAGTGGCAAGTGCCACCTCAGCGGAGTTGGGTAGATGGGGTGGACGGGTCAAGTGAACAATAACAGTTTTAGGAATGAAATTTAATAGAATTCTTTGAAAATATTGTGGAAATGTCAAACGTCTAAATTTTATGAAATATATACGTATGATAAACAATGTTCTAAAAGAAAATAGGCTGATCTCATGGAATATGATACACTTGCTAGAAAAATACAAATACCGAAGAAAAAAATGGGAGACACCTTAGATTCGAACCGGGGTCTCTAGAGCTGCAGAAGAATCCCTGTAGTTTGTAGTCGAGAGTCGATACAAATAATAATAATATTAATTATCACGCCTCATCTCAAAAATTCAGAGAGAAAAAATTCTACAGTTACCAGACATACCACCGGGCCCTTTAGGGATAGGAATCGATAATTCTGGATTAGAGAGGTAGAAATTAACTAACAGAATAAGAGAAGAGGGAAATAGACTTGGAGATCAGAGAAAAGGAGAGTTAGTAAAAAAGAAATCACCAGACAAGATTGTAGCAGCGACACTATCGTTGACAGCACGTAAAAGTGACCAGTGCAAGCACGTTACGACGGTAACTAAGCCTTATCCTCAAAGAAACTTTGGAACCGATAAAAAGTAAGCTTTTTTGATTATACTAAATTATTTACAATCCCAAATTAATAACTTTCTATTTTCTTTTTTGGGTTTTATGGCATGTCAACCCTTGTTGGCTGATTTGTTCTATGCATTTTTGATAAGTATTGAAAATATTTTGACTCAATTTTCAAAACATATTTTCTTTTATTTAACCCACATATGAGACCTAACAGGTACTACCACTCTCCGCTCTGTCGGCTGGGGCGTTAGAATGCACCGTAATGCTTAAGGATACTCCACTTTGGCCCTTTCTTGGGCCGTCTAGTGGAGTATCCTTAAGCATCACGGGTCGCCACCCACGGCCAACAGGTGGCCCCATTGGGGGAATCTTACCTCTCTGCAGAGGTGAAGTCGGTGCATTCTAATGATCAAGTCAAGCCCTAGTACCTAAATGATTGCCCCAAACCTATTGCCCTTATGGCAAGCTGCAGCCATTTTTATCATATGGGTGCTAGAAGGCCCTGGCTGAGTGTCTACATGTTCTGGTAATGTCGTTAAACTCTGTGATGGTGAGGTTCCAGTTTTGGAGGTTTGGGGAATGTGAAGCACCCCTTCATCACCATTGCTCCCTCCAAAAAAATTGAGTATCCATCAAAAATGAATTTATTTCAAAACTTTATCGGCATTAAATGACCCACTGCGGTTGATATGCCGTAAAAAACCCAAACCAAACTACCACTCTGGGTCTGGGTGGACATGTGAGTGATGGTAATCAAGGGGTACTCTGCACTCCCCAGAGCTCCAGCATTCAACATTATATGAAGTATAGCACCATAGCCAGGAGTACCATTACTCCTAGGTCCACTCTGACCGGGAGTGGTAGAACCTGTTAGGTTCCCATCTACGTGTTAAATAGGAAAAATGTGTTTAAAATGTTTTTTAAAATTGAATATAAAAAAATCAAGAATGAATAAATCAAAAACACGTCTTCGTCATAAAATAACCCAACAAGGATTGACATGCCGTAAAACCCAGTCAATCACTTAAGCAAAGACACACACGCACATACACATACACGAATACACACATTCACACAAACACACATCATCTGCGTCATCATCAAGGCGTGCTGACAGTACGCTCTTGGTAAGTCCTTCGTGCAGCATCCAGTGTCTGCACAGAGCCGAAAATGTACGTTATCTTCTGGACAGTCAAAACTAGTTTGTCTATGCGTAGAAGTCCATAGAAAAGCGTCACTTATGATTTCGTTCTTAATTAGTGCTCAATATGTATCTTGTCTGTCTCACTTGGATGGTTTGTATGATGGGAAGTAAGTGGTCGTACAACAACTGTTTTGTGGGATGCTGCTTACAGGATTTGTCAAAGACAGCTCTCAGCATCCTCGTGTAGTTTACATCTCACTTTTTATCCTGGGATTTCGCTAAAGTCCAAGTGGTATAACGTTACGGTTTGCTTAGCAAACCATCGTCAGGGCATTCAAACGTAAAAACTGTTTTGTAAAAAAATAAAAAATAAATAAATAAACTTACAAACCACTGTTTTCTAACTTTTTTCTCATATAAATTAATGCTCTGGCGATGGTTTGCTAATTAAACTGAAACGTTATAACGTCGGCTACTACATTGATATATAATCCATCTGAGTACCTTGCTGTTTTTTTTCTAAATTTTTCAATTTTTTATATACTTGCACACACACACACACACACACACACACACACACATATATATATAATATATATATATATATATATATATATACATATATATAATATATAAAAGGGAAGTTATGTGTACTAGCAAATATATGCACCCTCCGGGTGCAAGTAGTTAAGTTTTAATGTAATAAAATATTGTATTAAATTAGAAAGGCTAATGAAACTAAATAAGAATGCAGATAAAAATATTTGAAACAGAGGGGGTTATAATCGAAAAATAGAACAACTGAAACTTACTCTTCCATCACTCTCGTATTTTATTGTTATTTTTTCTAATTTAAGTATTTAGTTAAAAGAGGAAGCAAAGAATAAAATGACAGTTATTTTATCTTGTTAATGGATTTCATTTAAGATTCATTGAAGAGATTTTTGCTTATATTCATTAAAATAAAGCCAAACAGTTAGAAATCAATAATACTAAGCACATATTTATTAAATTCGATTTTTTTATATCAATATACAAATTAGCCTTCCCCTTCACACTGTAAACCACTATTTTGTTGTATATATAAACATAATTGTATGTTGTTAATATGTAGATATGTTTAACAGTATTAATAATGTAAAACAATTTTATTAATAATTGAGGTTAAAATAAAAATAAAATCATTGAGAATGTGATGTCAATAACTAAGGGAATTGTAACTTGAGTAGTAATATAGTTTCGGTTACAGACAAAAAAGCACACAATCTCCATTATAATAAGATGTGTATGTCCGGAAGAAACTTCGAAAATAAAACAATTAACGCCAAAGTAAATATATATACACATTAAATATCACCAGGGCTTGGTTTTTGAGTGAAAATAATAGAGATTTGATTTATATTTGTGAAGATAATTAAAAAATAAAATGATAACAGCATGGATTTTTTTTTCATTTAATATTTTAGAGAGTAGCCATTAACATTTCTTTTCAGAGTAGCTGGATCAATGCAAGGTCTATTTTTTTACATAGGGATTTAAATGGGGCATTACACGAGAATTTAATTGACGATTCAGTCATAATGAATCTGCGGGACTAACTTAACAACATCCCCCTGTACCCAGGCGGCGCCGGGTAGCCACTGCTAGTATAGATATACAGGGTAGACCAAAATGATCAGATACATTTTCAGATACAAAAAATCTTCATCTACTCAGGTGATGCCAGTAGCCGCTGATAGTGTTATATAAAGTGAGGAGCTGATGGAGAGGTGTGGTCCTCCATTTCAGACGCCAAAACTATCTCTTTGGTCTAGCGCTAGTGATAAGGAGATAGACTCCCTTGATGTCGGGTTGATACCAACTTTTAGGCCAACTTTTAGGATGACTTTACCTTTTTACCTTACCTTATTTGTATACCATTTTCAATAAAGAACTTCACCTTTTTACCTTACCTTAAAGATAGATCAATTGAAATTCGAATCCAACCTTGGTAGAGAGGATGATTGATATGTTTTCAATTGTAGCAGGTGTCCTTTCGGCAATGGGTAATGGGGTGTGGTGAATCAGCTCAATTGAACAAAAGGTGTTTTAGAAATAAAATCAAATAAAAATCTTTGAAATTGTTGTGTGGAAATGTCAAGCCACTAGATTGTATATATATATATATATATACCAAACTTGTTGGTAAATCCTCGCGGTGAGAAAAAACCCAGAAAATAGTTTGATTGTAAAAATATACTACCAAACATCACCCGGGAGAAAAAAATTTTTGGAAAAAAAGAAAAGAAAAAGATTATCGTACCAACCAAAAATAATCCATTGGTACAATATTTGGCCAAAAGAAAAACAATTTATATGTCGGATCTTAGCCCTGAAGAGCATTAAGCGAAACTTTTAGTAGGTTTATCTGACTATATATATATATATATATATATATATATATATATATAAGCCCAAAAAGCGTTCTAGGGATGCTATCAAAAACAACATTAAGACTCTCAAAATATACGTTCATGAGTGGGAGGAATAGCTACGAATCGTGCAATATGGAGGAAACTTGTCTAAGCTTGCTGCAAGGGGTTTGAGGTAAAACGGCTCGAACCCTCCATCCTGAAGCGGTCTCTACGCGAATGGCACATGACGAACGTCATGGACACATTTCCTACATTTAAGCCGGACTATATATATGTGACGTGTGTGGCAGGGCCTGCCTGTCAAAGGCTGGGTTTCTCAGTCACGTACGGTCGCACACGAGAGGAAACCGGGGAAGAGGTTCATATGTATGACAGTGAATAAAAACAAAACTGAACGCCTGGGCACTGCACGCTCACAGCCGAACTTGTAGAAATGGCCTTATTCTGTGAAGAAGTGGCAATTACCATATATATATATATATATATATATATATATATATATATATATATATACGTACCATAGGTCACCGTACTTGAATGTACTCAAAATAAACCCCACTCCATAAGGAAGAATAGATGAGGACATTTGATAAGAAACATGAGAAGGGAAATAAGCAATAGGGGAAATCTGAACGTAAAACGGCCAGCCCAGGTGGCAGAACCCAAGAAAAAAGGAATGCAGCGAGCCCCCAGAAGAAAAGCGCTGCCACGAGATCAAAGCACTGCCACTCCGGAAAAGATAAGATGAAGTGAAACCCGATACCATCACTGGAATCAGGAGAGAATGTATAAAGAAAAGCTGACTTTATTTGTATACCATTTTCAATAGAGAACGCGATCTAACGAAACTCAGAGGGTTTCAGATACCCCTGGGTGGAAATGGACCATAATCACTTAATACCGGAGTTTAGCTCAGTCGGTAGAGTGATCGGCTAGGAATCACATGGTTCTTGGTTAGATACCGGCTCAAGCCAACTCAGCGAATGAGTAGCACAGGGATCTGGGCGTTAAAGTGAGGAGCTGATGGTAGGTGTGGCGCTCCATCTCAGATGATAAAATAATCTACTTGGTCTAGCGCTAGTGAAAAGGGGATAGACTCACTCGCTGTCTGGCCGATACCGACATTATGCCGCCCGAACGACTTTACTTTACTTTATATATATATATATATATATTATATATATATATATTATATATTACGATGAAAAATGTATCTCTGATAGGAATGAAAGCTCCACATTCTATATGGAAATGTTTGACAGTGCAGGATTTGGTCTGTTTGTTTTATGGCATATCAAACCTTTTCAGGACATTTAATGCTGATACAAATCATTTTGATCAAATTTTCTATGATCAGAAGATATTTCGTAATATCTTCAAATTAGTATAAAATAATAATTAAGAAAAAGAGAAAAAAGACTTACAAACTTTTTTTTGTTGGGATTATTTGGATATAGGATGTGCTATAAATATCTACTTAGATTTATAGGCTAGCCAAGGTCATGTGATTGACTCTTGTAACCAATCACTAGCAATACTACTGACCTGATAGAATACTTACCCCCCCACACACACACATTGGTCATAATTAAAACTGTACTCTTTGAGGACAGACACACATAGGATTGCCAGATCTGTACCAATACTCTCGAAGGACTTATACCAGTAACTGAGAAAACTTTAGTAACCAAAGGATTCACATTGTCGACGGACACTTTATCAAGGATCCAATTCCACCAGATAAGCGTTTCTGCTATAAGGCCAAAGAATGGCCATTAAAAACGTAACACTTTTGTTCAAATTATTACTCCGACTAAATCTTGAAAATAATAAAATTGAATATTGTTTGGTTTGGTTTGGTTTGTTTAATGGCACACAAACCCTGTGGGTTATTTAATGATAAAAAGCTGTTTGAGTGTAAGATAAAAGTACGTACTCAAGTTTCCTTTACAGGTATATTTTTGTAGAGGTACCTCGTGGATGTAGAGGTACCTCATGGATGTATTTTATATCGGATTCATACTTTTCGGTATATTCTTTATTTCT
>CM042168.1:41819379-41846879 GCA_023376005.1 Doryteuthis pealeii
TTTTTAAAAAAATGGATTTAAAAAAATTTGAATACCCACGAAGAATGAATAAAACAAAATGCCTTCGGCATAAGATACACCAAAACGGGTTGATATGCCATAAAATCCCACCAAACAAACCAACATTTAGCACTTACCTAAATTCACTAGTTTGGTTTGGTTTGGTTTGGTATGGGTTTTACGGCACATCAACCTCGGTGGATCATTTAATGCCGAAAAAGTTTTGAAATAAATTCACTCTTAATGGATATTCAAATTTTGTTATAAACTCAAGTCTTTCTATTTAACCCATAGATGGGACCCTAACAGGTACTACCACTCCGAGTCAGAGTGGAACAGAGAGTAATGTTGATGAAGGGGTGCTCCACATTCCCCAAACCTCCAGAACTGGAACCTTACCATCAGATAGAGTTTAACGTCATTCCCAGGACACGTAGACCCTCAGCCACCGCCTTCTAGCACCCATATGATAAAAAGGGGTTGGGGCTTGCCATAAGGGCAATAGGGTTGGGGCAATCATATAGGTGCTAGGGCCTGACGTGGTGAGCCGATTGATCGGAGGGAGCCTCTCCGACCGCTCGTCTAGCCCAAGATAGGGCCAAAGTGGAGTATTTCAAGTCATGAACTGCTCATCCACCTGGGTTCTATCCTTGAGCATCACGGGTCGCCACCCACGACCAACAGGTAGCCCCATTGGGGGAGTCTTATCCCTCTGCAGAGGTGCAGTCGGTGCACACCTGGTTAAGGGCGGCATTTATCACAGAATAACGAGAAAAACAAACGATATTTATTGTTTATCAGTCTGTTCAAAATTTGAAACCCGAGGAAAGGACGCCGAAAAGGTGGACGGTTTGAAATATGATAGTATTATTTGTATTATTCGGACTATTGTCCTCATCTTCATTCTTATCTGTACAACGTATCGGCCGATGTGTCCTCCGGTCTTTATCCACTAGGCTACATGTCCACTTGCCCGATGAAGGCCGGTGGGCACATCGGCCAAAACGTTGTACAGATAACAATGAAGATGAGGACAATAGTCCGAATAATACACATAATACTAATTATCAAGCCTCATCTAAAAAATTCAGATAAATTTTGGTACAGCCATGGGGAAATTCGAATAATACAAATAATACTAATTATCAAGCCTCATCTAAAAAATCAGATAAATTTTGGTACAGCCATGGGGAAAATTTGGTAACCAATGGTTAAACCGCTCACAGCAGCTCTCTCACCAAAGTACAAAAACTGAGGGTTAGTTCATTTTAATTTTACAGAAGGAATCAGATTGCAATAATTATTGGACTTTATTTGAATAGAATGAGTTCTGAGGTGACCAGATAGTGAACTATGAAACATCCTATCATACAGATAAAAAATGACAAGAAAAGTTGGTACAGCCGTGGGGGAAATTGCTGTTACCTACTTTAAACCGCTCACAGAGGCTCTCCCACTACTGTGATCGTACCATAGAAAAACTGAGAGTTAGTTCACTATAATTGAGCTGAATGACTCAGATAACAATAATAACAGGACTTTATTTGAATAGACTGAGTTCTGAGGTGAATAGAGTGTAAACTTTGAAATATCCTATCATGCAGATAAAAAATACCAAGAAAATTTGGTAGAGCCGTAGGGGAAATTTGGTAGGCAAAGAGATATCTCTGTCACCTACTTTAAACCGCTCACAGCGGCTCTCCGAACATTGATCCTACCATACAAAAACTAAGGGTTAGTTCACTATAATTGAGCAGAATGACTCAGATTACAATAATAATAGGACTTTATTTGAATAGAATGAGTTCTGAGGTGAATAGAGTAAAAACTTTGAAATATCCTATCATGCAGATAAAAACATGCCAAGAAAATTTGGTACCGCCGTGGGGGAAATTTGGTAGGCAAAGAGATATCTCTGTCACCTACTTTAAACCGCTCACAGTGGCTCTCCGATTACTGTGACCCTACATACAAAAACTGAGTGTTAGTTCTCTATAATTGAGCAGAATGACTCAGATTACAATAATAATAGGAATTTATTTGAATAGAAATCAAGCCAAACCAAAGGAAAATGACCTTGCTATCATTGCTTCTAGAGATGTTTACCTCGTGTTGTCGGCTACATCTTCCAGACGTTACATGCTGTCAGCTCTTTGCAGAGATTAGAAGAAAAAAAAAAAAAATACAAAGCAAAAAATAAATGAAAAAATAAATAGAAATAAAAAACAAATCAAAAAAAAAAAAACAAAAGGAAAAAAAACGACACACATTTCCGGATGTTGCCTGAAGAAAAACTAAAAAAAACAAAAAACAAAACAAAACAAAAAAAAACCCCATATAATCAGAAATCTTTTGTCAAGAACAACAAAAGGGAGGTTACTCGTCTGTATGTGTGGCTTTATCGGCCAGACGACTTCCGCCTCCGACCAAAGCATCGGAAAAAGAAAATAAAGAAAGAAATACAAGCTTTTCTCTGTAAATACCTAATTAGGTATTAGCAAAATAAATAAATAAATAAAAAATACGGACATTTTGTGTCGTTGTTTTTAAAGACTTTTTTGCACACAATTATATGATTTCACGTATTCCTATCTCAAAGAGATAATTTAAACACAGTTGTATGGTTTCAAGTATTCCTATCTAATACTAATAATTATATGGTTTCATATAATTATTTCTATTCAATAATAACACAGGGAAATACAATTGTCGTTTAGTTACATGTGACACTTGTTTTTGACTAACTTTTGGACACTGAATAAAAAAAAAACACACCTCTCTCACCAAAGAACAAAAACTGAGGGTTAGTTGATTATAATTGAGCTGAAGGACTCAGATTACAATTATAATAACAATAGGACTTTATTTGAAGAGAATGAATTCTGAGGAGAATAGATTGTAAACTTTGAAATATTCCATCATACAGTTAAGATATACCAAGAAAATGTGTTACAGCTGTGGGGAAAATTTGGTAGGCAAAGAGTCTAACCGCTCTTACAGCGGCTCTCTCACCACAGTACAAAAACTGAGTATTAGATCATTTTAATTTTACAGAAGGAATCCGATTGCAATAAGTATAGGACTTTATTTGATATTTCTCTGAAATACCTACCTGGGGTAGGAATTGTGTTAATCAATTATTTTTCTAACTGCTTTCACTCAGGATTGAACTCGGGTCATCAAAAATAATTGATTAACACAACTCCTACCCCAGCTATGGTTAGCGGAATGAGAACAGGATACCCCCGTGGAATAAATAAAGGGTTAGGTTCAAAGTTCCGTGATGGCTCCCGAATACGACGAGAAAGTTCCCGAGTTCGAAAAGAAGATTCCCGAGTTCGAAAAAAAGGTTCCCGAGTCCGACAAGAAATACCGAAGAAGGCCGGAGGGCATATCGGCCGAAACGTTGTACAAGTAACAATGAAGATGGGGACAATAGTCCGAATAACGCAGATAATACTGACTTCATTTGAATAGAATGAGTTATGAGGTGACCAGATAGTGAACTATGAAACATCCTATCATACAGGTAAAAAATATCAAGAAAAGTTGGTACAGCCGTGGGGGAAATTTCTGTTACCTACTTTAAACCGCTCACAGAGGCTCTCCCACTACTGTGATCGTGCCATAGAAAAACTGAGTTCACTATAATTGTCACCTACTTTAAACCACTCGCAGTTTTTTTTCTTTTTGTATCACATAAATTTTTTGAGCTACAACATACCCTCGCTTTGTATCGAAAACTCATAAAAAATACAGCATATAACAAATTTAGGTCTTTTCCTATAACTCCAACCTAAAAAAGGGGAACCACTTTGATTGACTGAGGAATTATTTAATTATTTCTTGATCTACTAGAAAAAAAGAAGACGGGGTTAGGGTTAGGGTTTAGGGTTAGGGTTAGTGTTAGTTTAATGAGAAAATAAATAAATAATTTATCAGTCAATCAGAGTGGTTCCCCTTTTTATGTTGGTGTTATAGGAAATAACCTAAATTTATGCTTATTTTTTAAAAATGTTTTTAAAATACGTACGTACAAAGAAACATCAGGCCTGTCGGTGGGGCTGTAGAATACGCCGACTGTACCTCTGCAGAGGGGTAACATGCCCACCCCAATGGGCCCACCTGTTGGCATCGGGTGGCGCCCCATGATGCTTACAGACAGAATTCTGGTGGCTAAGCCGTCCATGACATCCAACACTTCACATTGGTTCTTTCTTGGGCTAGACGGTCGGTCGGAAGGCCTCCCCCCATCAATTGGCTGGTCATATCAACCCCTACCACTTATATGGTTGTCCCAACCGTATTGCTCTTATGGCAAACACTGTATCTAGCAGTGTGTTTCCAATTTTGGAACTGTGGAACTCTTTGGAGTATGGAGTACCCCTTCATGGCCATTACACCCAGTTCCCTTCTTATCCAGAGTGGTAGTACCTGTTAGGGTCCTATTAATGGGTTAAAAGATAATTAAAAATGAGTTTTAAAAATGTGTTTAAAAAACTGAGTTTAAAAACAATTTGAATACTTGTTGCAGCTTGCTTATCGAAATAAAGAACACAACAAGTAGTCCAGCTGACGTTAACTCAAGAAGTAATCAATTCCGCCTTTTTATCATCACAACTCTAAAGATGGCCGAAACGGTGCTTCCGTTTCTTATTAACAAATATACTACAATACCCCTGCTATAACATCAAGAAGAAGTGCGAGCCCAGACCCAGATAGACAGATCCAGCTACGTTCATAACTGATAATAACTACCCGGATTCATATTATACACCCCTTTACACCGGGTATGTAAATAGCGAGAGGAGAGGAGATGGGTGCTTTCTGGTTCTGTTTCGTCAACGACCCTTTCCTTTTGGGCTGATTTTTTCCGTGTGCTAGGAGAAGTTTTCTGTGCTCATTTCTTGGCTGTAATAATTAAGCAAGACTTAATATTTTCATCTATTTGTTATTAAAAACCTTAAGCCAAAAAGGGTCTTCAACTGCGCGGTGAGATGTTGGCACCTTAGGAGCAAAGGGCTCACGTGTCTGCTCCTTTCTATTAACGGCAAAAGGGTCTTCAACCGCGCGGTGAAAAGTAGGCACCTTAGGAGTAAAGGTCTCAATTGGAATATTTTGGTATATAAGGTGTGCTACAATTCCCCACCTAAATTTATAGACTGGGCGAGGTCACATGGTCTATTTCTCCGCCAATCAACAGCCATAATGTTTGGCTGATTAATTACTTAAACACAGACACTTTCATATTCCATTTGCAATCATTACGAAGGAACTTACAATTCTAAGGATTCTTTATCAGAGTATTACCAAGGATTTCCACTGGACAAGCGCTCTTGCTTAAAGCCTAAAGGATGGCCCATAAAAACGTATCGGTCTCACGCGTCTGCTTCTTTCCACTAACGGCCAATATCTAACTTAAGTTAACTTAACTTCTGCTCTCACGCTCCCATTGGCCGAAGTCAGGGGGTCAACTAAAGATCTGTTTAGGGTAGGTTAGGTTATCTTGTTTAATAGCATATGAATTTTATATACCCGCTGGCATCGAGTATATAATGGCGGAAAGGGGAGAGGAGATGAAATGGGTTCTTACTGATTCTGCTTCGTCGGCGGCCATATTCTACCGGGCTGATTTCTTCTGCTGGGCTGATTACTTCTGTTGGGCTGATTTCTTCTGCTGGGCTGAGTTGTCTGTGCTCGTTTAGTTGTTGATAAAAAGGGTTGGTAAAAATTAAGCAAGACTTGATTGTTTTACAAGACGTCTTTATTCTTTATCAAAGCCCAACCGCGTGGTGAGAAGGTGGCATCTTATGAACAGACGACCCTAACGCCTGCTTCCTTCAGCTAACAGCCAAAATCTGAATAACTAAACTTAACTTCGGTTCTGACCTTTACCTAGTGGCGGAAGCCGTGAGAGGGGCCAATTAAATGTCATTACCTACCAATAATATAACCCCCTCCGATTTTTTGAATTTCAACAAATTTTATTTCAGAATCTAACTACACTTACATACATAATTCGTAGCTTACCCACGAATTATGTAACATTCATAGAAGATACTATAGAGCATAAATAATACAAAAACATAAGTATACATCCATACGTCATTATGAAAGTATGTATACATCCATACGTCATTATAACAGTATAAGTATACGCCCATACGTCATTATAAAAATATAAGTATACGTCTATACGTCATTATAAAAGTATAAGTATACGTCCATACGTCATTATAAAAGTATAGGCATACGTCCATACGTCATTATAAAAATACAAGTATACACCTATACGTCATTATAAAAGTATAAGTATCCTTCCTTATGTCATTACAAAAGAACAAGTGTACGTCCATACGTCATTATAAAAGTATAAGTATACGTCTATACGTCATTATGAATGTCGGTATATAACTTAGATGGGTGAGCATTTTAAGCAAAAGTTATTGTAAGCAAACTGATATCAAAATGATTTGATTCGGCATAAAATGACCCGAAAAGGATTGATATGCCTTAAAATAAAACAACCAAGAAGCTTGAGTTCTTTGTTTATCAAAATAACTTGATTCGGCATAAAATGACCCGTAAATGGTTGATATGCCATAAAACAAAACAACCAACCAACCTTATATAAAAATAACTTGATTCGGCATAAAATGACCCGAAAAGGGTTGATATGCCATAAAACAAAACAACCAACCAACCTTATATAAAAATAACTTGATTCGGCATTAAATGACCCGAAAAGGGTCGATATGCCTTAAAACAAAACAACCAAGAAGCCTGGGTCCTTTGTTTATCAAAATAACTTGATTCGGCATAAAATGACCCGAAAAGGGTTGATATGCCATAAAACAAAACAACCAACCAACCTCATATAAAAATGACTTGATTCGGCATTAAATGACCCGAAAAGGGTCGATATGCCTTAAAACAAAACAACCAAGAAGCCTGGGTCATTTGTTTATCAAAATAACTTGATTCGGCATAAAATGACCCGAAAAGGGTTGATATGCCATAAAACAAAACAACCAACCAACCTTATATAAAAATAACTTGATTCGGCATTAAATGACCCGAAAAGGGTCGATATGCCTTAAAACAAAACAACCAAGAAGCCTGGGTCCTTTGTTTATCAAAATAACTTGATTCGGCATAAAATGACCCGAAAAGGGTTGATATGCCATAAACAAAACAACCAACCAACCTTATATAAAAATGACTTGATTCGGCATTAAATGACCCGAAAGGGGTTGATATGCATTAAAACAAAAACCAAGAAGCCTGGGTCCTTTGTTTATCAAAATGACTTGATTCGGCATAAAATGACCCGAAAAGGGTTGATATGCCATAAAACAAAACAACTAACCAACCTGATATAAAAATGACTTGATTCGGCATAAAATGGCCCGAAGATGGTTTACATACCGTACCAACCAACAACCAACCAACCAACCACAAGATAATGATTAATGACCATTACTTTTGTGTCCTCTCACCCTCCTTAATCATGACCCTGTGCCAGACTTATGCTAACCTTATTAGATACTAAGAGCCAGTACGTCCCATAGGATAGACTATTGCAATTCTAATTTCGTTTCTCACTGATTAGGGTCATCATTGCAATCGCTTTGTGGAGAAAAAAGTCAGTCAGAATGGACAAAACATAATAAATTCAATTTACAATTGGCCTTCAGGATATTGAAAGTGAAGAGAATTTTCATTTTCTTTCTTTGACATTAATTGTCTTGCGAAAACCCTGGGGTCATTGTACAGCTATCAACTCTAACATGGAACTTTCTAACCATCTCAGACACTTTTTGATAGCTTTGCCAAAATGTACGACGGGTGTTCAAAAACTACCAAGACTAAATTCAACATTCAACATTCAAACAGGACGATAGTGAACAATAAAAGAAACATTATGTTCATTCGAAATAGACCCTTTTTTATAGGCATTCTGTACATTTATTCCAGTGAGTTTTACGTTGGTCGAAGTACCTTCAAAATGAAGGAAATGAAGCGTTCTAAAGTTAAATCAAGATTATTATACTTTTTGCATATTGAACTATCGCCATAGCTCTTAAGTAAATATATCATTATAATAATTAAATTATCATACTGTGGTATATCCACAGGTCGTGCTTGTTAATTTTATTACTGTAATTATTTGTGCATAAAATGCACTATTTTCCTAGATGTTTCAACCTAAATATTAGGAGTTCATATCATAGATGAGAACTGTATAATTAATTTTGTTACAGCCACAGTCCTCACCATATTCAAGTAACATTTGAGTATATGTATTCATCAACCCTTCCGCACGAGCAGGATGTGACACAAGGTCAATTCTTAAACGGAGTTTAACAGGTTTAAATTCAGAGTTTTCTAAAAGTACGGGATACTGGGTTCTTTAAATTAGCAATTTAGTAAAAAACATCAAATTCTGCCTGTCACTTCTCCCTATCTATATATATCTTGATTATCTACTCTTTATAAATGTTAATTTCTCGATAAGTGTAAAGAGAGAGCTTAGAGAGATTGAACTTCTCACTTATTTGTATGTTAATTTTCAGCAGAAGCCAGGAAGATCAATCTCCCTCACACACTCTCCAATCTTTCACTTTACGAAGCCTCATCCGAATTTTTTTCTCAATGAAGCTTTAAACAAAAAATGTCTTGTTAATTAAATTGCAAGGACCAAATCAGCCCTTATTCAGAGGAAGCCCTTAGAAGAGCTCATTTAATTACAAGTCAACCCAACTAGACAACAAGATGGCAACCGTAGGAGAGGGTAGAAGGATCAGCAAAAAAGAAATAAGATCTCCTCACCAAGTAAGTTTAATCTGTCTCTCTCTCCAATATCACTCTATCTCTGAAGAACTTTCTTATCAAAGAACTCTCATTCTCACACACACCAATTAGTGATGACAATGTGGGTATGTGACACGTATCATATTTGGTACCGTGACCAACATAATATCACAATAACTAAAAAAACACAAAAATCCACAGAGGTGAAACATTGAAATTGTTTGTGTTTTATCCACTTTGAACACTGATATTGCAACGAGCTGTGAAGTGTTTACCTGTTTAAAATCTCTCACTTCTTCATTCTGTAGATGGACCATGTAACCAATAAGCACCCCAGCTGTGAGCTGTTTTGAAAGGAACACCTTTTGCTTTTCACCGTAAACTCCCGGTTGTTTGTTTACAAACAACAGAAGATTTTTATTGCATTAGAATTTCACTGTAAGATTTTTTAAAAGTTCGTTCATGTATATTTACAACCCAAAGGCACATTTTTATACTAAAATAGTTTTAGATTTTAATAAAAACAATAGTTATTTCATGTTGTTGTTAATTCAATAGGAATTTTTTCAATTTTTAAAGACTTTAAACAAAAGACATGTTTTTATATTAAAGACACATTTTTATATTAAAATAATTTTCATTTAATCAGAAGAGAAATGCAGATATGTTTATTTAAATGAAAATAGTTTTTATTTAAAAATAGTTTTAATATTATTTAAATGAAAGGATGTTGAGACCAAGTAACCAATAAGTAACTATTTTTAAAAATCAAAATCAAAAACTATCTTAGTATAAAAACTTGCCTTTGGGGTGTAAATATACATGAACAAGCTTTTAAAAAATCTTACAGTGAAATTCTAATGCAAAAAATCATCTGTTGTTTGTAAACAAACAACCGGAAGTTTACGTTGAAAAGCAAAAGGTGTTCCTTTCAAAATAGCTCTCACTTGGGGTGCTTAATGGTTACATGGTCCCTGTAGATTTCTATATCATTCTGTATTATATATATATATATATATATATATATATATATATATATATATATATTCGATTGAAACAGATTAGAGATATCACTTCCATGTGCTCATCCCACAATCTTTACCCTACTCTCTTTCTTTCTTTCTAATTATATTTTTTCTGTGTAGCATGTCCCTTTTCTCCCGTTTCTTTATAATAAAAACATAATGATCCATTATTTAGCTGAGGTGAAGACTCATAAGAAATAAGAATTTGACTGATAAGCAATAGGATCTACGTGTTTGCATTTCATCTTGGACGATTTGGACGGTCTCATTTTTAACCAGAGGGTGTTGCAGGATGATAATTATCGTACAGTTATGGAACACGAATGTTACATATTAATACTAACAATATACAGTTATATGGAATCAACTATTCCGTTATGATACTAATAATTTTCAAACATATATTTTTGACCCATTGATGGAACCGTAACAATATATATGAGGTTTAAGGACTGGTTCAAGGACACTCTGAAGAATGCTGCTATTGCTGTGGAGGACTGGGAGAAGCTAGCTTGTAATAGACCTGGCTGGAGAGCCACCATCTACCTGTCTGTGAAAGAATTTGAGTTCAACCGAATTAAACACCAAAAATTGAAGCGGGCTATTAGAAAGGGTAATTTTCAGACCAGCAACATTCAAAGTTATATATATATGATTGTTCTGCGTGGTGTAATGGTTAAAGTAATGGGAAATGGACTCGTCGCTCCGAGTGCAAGTCCTGGATGTGGTAAATGCATTTCCCTTAGCGCTAATACCCTTGGGTATCCTGTGCATGCGGAGGGGTTGGTATATATATATATAAATATATATTATTGTTCCGACTGTATTGTCCTTATGGTAAGCCCCAACCTTTTTTTATGATGTATGTACTAGAAAGCGGTTGCTGAGGGTCTTGCTATTCTGGGTATGACGTTAAATTCTCTGATGGTGAAGTTCCAATTCTGGAGCTGTAGCGAATGTTTCATCACCATTACTCGTAGGTCAACTCTGGCCAAAAGTGGTAGTACCTGTTAGGGTCCCATCTATGGGTTAAAAATGGAAGAAAAAAAAGGAAAAATGAACACTCTAAAGAAGAATAAGTAGAAAATGGTGGAAAGAAGAAGAAATATCGAGCAGTGGAAGAAGAAGAAGAAGAAGAAGAATACGAGAAGTGGAAAGAAGAAGAAGAAGAAGAAGAAGAAGAAGAAGAAGAAGAAGAAGAAGAAGAAGAAGAAGAGAAGAAGAAGAAAAGAAGAAGAAGAAGAAGAGAAAGAAAGAAGAAGAAGAAGAAGAAGAAGAAGAAGAAGAAGAAGAAGAAGAAGAAGAAGAAGAAGAAGAAGATGGAGCTGATAAGCCATTTCGTTCATTTCCACCGAAATTGGCCTGTCAGCAGATTAATAACCATCTTTAATTCCTCGTAAAAATGGAATCTTTCCTCATTAACGAGAAAGCCATGACACAAATGTGTTGCTTCCCCCCCCCCTGGAAAATCACAACTTCATCGGACCAGCCTCTCGTGATGGCGCGCGTGATGCTGGCAAGAAAACCGGCACATTTTCAGAGAAGTATGTCGGCGCCTGCGCGAATAGGGTTAATGGTCCCTGTGACATTTAGAAAATCCTTTCTTGAGAATAAGATCAGTCGGTCCTATTAGAGGCATCGTGGAAATCAATACATGGAAATACGTCACAGTTCGTACATTGTGTGAAAATCGATTTTTAATATGAATAAAAAGGAAAAAGAAAAGAGGACATTTTCTGTTCTTATTTAAAACAGGGAAAATAATCAAAATAGTTCAACCAATGATAATTTTTATTTAAATCCGGCTAAAAATCAGAGACTATAAAAAAATTAAAGACTACATATTAAAGTTAGCCTGTTCATATATTGTTAAGTATCTGGCCGCCATCTTTAGCCAGTTGTAAAAGAACTTAAAGTAAATAAGTAAGTAAGTCAATAAGTCCTGGGGTATAGTATTCGGTGGCATAGTATCCTTTGGTAAGTCAATAAGTCCTGTGGTATAATACTATGTTCCGTCATCCAACAAGATCCAAGTAGTAATGAGCTAAGATTAGAATTAGCCAGTATAAATACAACAACAGTAGCAGCACTGCCAGTGATTGGATAAAAGGTTGCCTTCCCTGGTCACGTGCTTATCGGCGAGCCTATAAGTAGGAGTAGATATTTACCATACGCCTTATATACTCAAAAAATCCAACAATATTAGCAAATATATGTATTGCATAATCGTATGGTGGCGTAGGGCTTTTGACAAGCCCCGTAGAGAGAGCTCTGTGAGAATGGAAAGATACTAGCGACGGTTACTGGCCCCAACTGACCTCAGAGGCGAGAATATCACGTGTCACTTGGGAACTAGTTAGGTAATGAGTTTACAATCAGATCTCGGGTGGGACAGACGTGTACTACCTCGGTAGTAACTCCGCCCGTAGAGTTAGTTAACGGGCAAATAAAATCTTTGATCAAAGCAATAAGCCTTGTTAATTAATTACGCATGCCCTTGGTTAGAAAAGAAAGAAGCAACAAGAACTTAGATGTAGACGATCATGGCCGGAATAGAAAGAGAAGAAGAAGTAAAGATCCAACATGGCGACTAGACGAAGAACAACCAATTAAGTTACATGACACACTATCTGTATCCGTCTGTCTCTCTCTCTCTCTGATGTATCTATGTTGGTCCACTCACTCTCTCTCTCTCTCCTCTCTCAACCTCTCTCTCTCCCTCTCTCTCTCTCTCGCTCTCACTCTCTCTCTATCTGTTACATGGCGAGGGCTGTCACGGCACTAAATCGATATATGTCTTCAAAATGTACGGCACTGTCAGGACTTATACAAGTTGTATCAGGGTTGACGCGTTGGCTACGAAGATTCGTTTCTTCGTCCGAGGGCACACATAAAAGTTTTGACTTTGTTTACGTAAACAGAATCTAGTAGCGGTCGTTTCTAATCAGTCGACCCCAAAGAGGATTCAGCCACTCTTTTTCGTCGGTCAACGGATAACTGTCAGGCGCGTGCCTCTTTTTCGTTCCGGTGAATTTCCTTTGTTGACAATCAGTGGACGTCTTATTTACGCTTAGAACGTTTATTCATGGATTTCGTTGAGGAATTTGCTGTAGTAAAAGTGAAGATAATTAACAAAACTTCTTGCTTTTCAAATATCACTTATTTATTTAATTTCTTCAACTTATTGTTCTTGAGAGAGAGAGGTCGACTTCATTAATAGGTATGTTTTTAACTTCGTCCAGTGTAAAATATTAAACAGCCCTGTCGGCTGGGGCGTTAGAATGCACCGACTGAACCTCTGCAGAGGGGTAAGACTCTACCCAATGGGGCCACCTGTTTGTCGTGGGTGGCGACCCGTGATGCTTAAGGATAGAGCCCAGGTGCACCGGGTGCAAATATTTAAATTTTAATGTAATAGAATATTATATTAAATTAGAAAGGCTAATGAAACTAAATAAGAATGCAGATAAAAAGATTTAAAACAAGGGGGATAAATCGAAAAATAGAACAACTGAAAGTTACTCTTCCTTCAATCTCGTTTTTACTTTGCTAAATTTTCATAATTCAGCTATTTCTTTACAATATGAAGTAAACAATAAAATTACAGTTTTTTTCTTGTTAATGGAATTCTGTTAAGATTATCTCTGAGATTTTTGCCCGTATCCATTAGAATAAAACCAAACAATTAGAAATCAATAATACTAAGGACATATTTATCAAAATCAAATTTTTTTAATGTCAATATACAAATTAGCCTTCCCGTTCACACTGTAACTCGCTAATTTGATGTATATATAAATACAATTACATGTTATTAGTATTAGCAAATATATGTACCGTCTGGATGCAAGTATTTAAGTTTTAATGTAATAAAATATTATATTAAGATAGAAAGGCTAATGAAGTTAAATAAGAATGCAGATAAAAGGATTTGAAACAGAGTTGGGTACAATAAAAAAATAGAACAATTGAAACTCACATCTTTCATTGCTAAATTTTCCTAATTTAACTATCTTATTATAATGGAGATTGTGTGTTTTTCTGTCTGTAACCGAAACTATATTACTACTCAAGTCACAATTCCCTTAATTATTTACGACAAATTCTCCATGATTTCATTCTTTTAAACCTTCAGTTATTAATAAAAATTGTTTTACATTATTAATACTGCTGACCATATCTACGTACTAATAACATGCAATTGTATTTATATATACAACAACATAGCGGTTTACAGTTTGAACGAGAAGGCTAATTTGCATATTGATATTTAAAATTTTATTTTAATAAATATGTGCTTGGTATTATTGATTTCTAATTGTTTGGTTTTATCTTAAGAAATATAAACAAAAATCTCGTGGATAAATCTTAAAAGAAATTTATTTACAAGAAGAAATAACTGTAATTTTATTCTTTACTTCCTATTTTAACAAAATAGTTAAATTAGGAAAATTTACCAATGAAAGAGGGGAGTAATGAAAAATGATGGAATAGTTAGTTTCAAAGTTGTTCTATTTTTCGATTATACCCCCTCTGTTGCAGATCTTTTTATGTGCATTCTTAGTCAGTTTCATTAGCCTTTCTAATTTAATATGATATTTTATTATATCAAAACTTAAATACTTGCACCCGGAGGGTGCATATATTTGCTAGTTTAGTTAAAATAGGAAGTAAAGAATAAAATTAGAGTTATTTCTTCTTGTTAATGGATTTCTTTTAAGATTTATCCCTGAGATTTTTGCTCCTATTCATTAAGATAAAACCAAACAATTAGGAATCAATGATACCAAGCGCATATTTATTAAAATCAAAATTTGTAATATCAATATGCAAATTAGCCTTCCCGTTCTACTGTAAACCACAATTTTGTTGTATATATCTATTAATAATGTAGATTCGCTTCCGGTTTTTGTCTGTAACAAAAATAATGCCACTGCTTACGTCACATTATCTAAAATCGTCATAACATAGAATAAATACACTCAAAATTTGAACATTCAACATTAGACAGTCCTCATTGTTTTTTAAAACAAGTTTTAATAAATACATGACTGGTATTATATATCTATATATAGTTTGTTTTATTTTAATACATATTTAAAGTTTACATTTCAAATTGTTTTATTTTTTAATCCTTTAATGAATTTGAGGATTTTACTTACTTAGGGTACAAATGTTACATAATCATTAGATACCTAATGATTATGACAATAGTGTAGAAATCATATTAGTGCAGCTGATGGCCTTGAGGGTGAGTGACGGCGCTTGACCTCGATCTCACCTTGCGTTCTGGGGAGAATCGTGAGAACGGAACCCCGATAGAAGGCCCTTCCGGTTTAAGGGGTAAGCAACTCAGTTAGTTACAGTTAGGAGTTAGAAGCGAAGCTAGCAAGATGTGAGTCTCACTGCGTGATTGTCTGGTCTGGGGGATCTACGAATAAAGTAACATCATCGTAAATCGAAGTCTTCTGGTTATTACTAAAAGCTAACAATGGCACAGGGCTTCTGATAAGGAGTGATCCCCAACAGAAATCAGACACGGAATCCTCAAGAAGACCAGACCTTAGAAGATATACCAGACCAAGATAGATGATAAAAGAACCAAGCCGGCCAGAAGAATAAGAAATAAGAGAAGTATATAACATATAGATATTTAGTGCCGGTAAAGAGGTATGCAACATATATCTATTTGGTACCGTGACGACGCCATTACGTTACACAAACTCGCTGGCATTGAATTTTTTACTCCCACCTCTCAGGCAACATGTTTCAAAAATATATTTTTACATCGCCCGGAGGGTGTTTTTTTAATTTTGTACTGGTAAATACAATTGCATGTTATTAGTATATATATAAGGCCAACAGTATTAATAATGTAAAACAATTTTATTAATAATTGAGGTTTAAATAAAAAATAAAATCACGGAGAATGTGATGTAAATAACAAAGGGAATTGTGACTTGAGTAGTGATATAGTTTCAGTTACAGACAGACAAATACACATTGTCTATTATAATAAGATATAGCTCAGTCGTTAGTGCGTCTTCCAGGGAACCACAAGTACTGAATTTCGGTGGACTAATCCATGAATTCCATCCAAATATAAAAAAAGTTGTCCAGAAAGCTTGAAAAGAGCATCAATAAAATCGTTAAACAGGAGACATATTTTGTTTAATTCTACATATATAATATATATATAATATATATATATATATGAAACAAAAAGTAATAAGACAGCAGGAATATTCTTATATGTTGTTTATTCTCAACAAGTTTCGACCTAGGTCATCGTCAGGAGAAAATTTCTTATTTGAAGAAATTGTTTATAGATTTTTGAAAGGGAGCATTATAGAAGAAATATAAGAATTGAAGTGTTTTTGAGGGTTTGACATTTGCTATTAAAATCCGGGTAGACGAGTGTGTTAGTAGTAGTAGCATGTCCATTTGTTCCGTGAAGAACACACACACACACACACACACACACACACACACATATATATATATATATCTTGTTTACAGACTTGAGTTCTCTGGTGATTGTAAAAACATACATCTACGGACGTATGTATCAGTTAAATGTTCGGCTCTTACTGACAGTTACCGTCGACCGAGACGGTAAGGAAAATGGTTCTCGTGTGAGATGTTAAGAAAATGGTGAGGGGAGCAGAAGCCCTCCTGTCACCTTGACAGGAGAAAGCAAAAGTACGTCTACATTGTTCGAGCCAACTGGAGAAAGTGGGAGAATTCATTTTTCGCGCTTCGGCGTTTTATGAACACTTGACCCGCCACCTAGCGACTAACTAGGAGAAACACGAATAGTAACTGAGTAACGAAGGGACGTAAATGGCATACATGTTTGAATTCAGAAAATTTCATTTTATACGCAGGACCATTGACTATTTTGCGTATTTTGGCTTTGTGACTAAGAAAGACTTTTGTATATCAGCCGCTGTTTCGAATAATGGTGGTAGGTCATGGTTTTTTTTTTCAGGGGGTGGGTAGGCCGAATGAAAGTGTGTGTGTGTGGGGGTATTTGAATGGACGGTCAAAACCATAGAAACCTTGGCACGTCGGCGTTCACTGACGGTTTTATCGAAAAAATCATGGCGCTCTATCAACATGATAGCAGTGTCGAACAATAGTTGTCACGCGATCACGTTGGTGGCACAATATAGCCAATGGGGTCACGAGATGATGTCACGTGACGATTTTTTATGGAAAAAAATCTACAATAGCTCCGCAGGACACTGAACAATACTAAAGAACGGCTGTTTATTTTCTCCGGAATTAGAAAAAGTAGGGGGGGGGATAAATAAATAAATAAAAACATTGAATAACGTCCCGTCGTGGTGTAATTGTTAGCAAGCTAGTCTTGCAGGTCCATCTTTCACTGGAAAGCGAGTTTGATCCTCGCTGGATGCTTTATAATTGTGACCTTGTGTCAAGATTATGTGCCTGTCTCTCTGTAACCGAAACTATGTGACTGTCCCGCCCTGTCAACTGGGGCGTTAGAATGCACCGACTGCACCTCTGCAGAGGGGTAAGACTCCCCCAAATGGGGCCACCTGTTGGTCGTGGATGGCGACCCGTGATGCTTTGGAGTCTTGGTGGATGAGCCGTCCATGTCCTGCAACATTCCACTTAGACCATTACTTAGGCTAGATTGGCGGTCGGAGACGGGCTGGTCACGTCAAGCCCTAGCACCTATATGATCGACCCAACCCTATTGCCCTTATGGCAACCCCTAACACATATGAGTGCTAGAAGGCCGTGTGTGAGTGTCTACATGTCCTGGGAATGACGTTAAACTCTATCTGATGGTGAGGTTTCAGTTTTGGTGATTTGGGGAATATGGAACCCCCCCCTCATAGCCATTGCTCCCTAGTCCACTCTGGTCTGGAGTGGTAGTACCTGTTAGGGTCCTATCTATGGGTTAAATAGAAAAATGTATTTACAAAAAAAATTGAGTATCCATTAAGAATTGATTTATTTCAAAACTTTATCGGCATTAAATGGCCCACTGAGTTGATATGCCGTAAAACAAAATAAAACAAACAAATACGTCACTGTCGATATCACAATTCCCTTAGTTATTTACATTATATTCTCGATATTACTATATAATCATTACTTAATGATCCTAGCCAGGGTGAACGGGTTGGATGAATAATTTATTTTTTTCAAATTACCACAGAGAAATACACACTCGTTTCAACTATAAGAAAGACGTATCCAAATGTTTCACCGCTGATACTGTAAAATGTGACTACTGCACCTCTACAGAAGAAGGGTAAGACTCCTATCCCAATGGGGCAACATGTTAGCAACGGTTGGTGACCCATGATGCTTTAGGACGGAATCCTGTGGCTGAGTAATCCATCACATGTAATAATCCACTTTGGCTAGACTAGCGAGGGAGACATCCCCTCCGATCGATCGGCTTGTCATGTGAAGCTTCGCATCAATATGATTACCTGGACCGTATTGTTCTTATGGCATATATGTGCTAGAAGGTGGTAGTTGAGGGTCTTAATGTCCTGGGTATGGTGTTAAACTACCTGATGGTGAAATTCTAATTCTGGAGCTCTGGGGGGAGGGTTGAAGTACGCCTTCACTATTGTTCTGATGTCCACTCAGACCTGGAGAGATAGTACCTGTTTGGATCCCATCTATGGGTTGAATAGAAAAATTGTGTTTAAAAATAAGTTTTAAAAAATGTGTATTAAAAAAATGAATACGCATCACGAATGAATCAAACACAATGTTTTCGGCATAAAATAACCAGGAGTTGACATGCCATAAAATCCAACCAACTAACCAACCAACCAACCATCTATGGGTAAAATGTTGGCATCCTTCCGTCTACTAAAGATGATGGCGTAGTGTCCACTTTTGTTTATCTGCAACTGCGTGAGTGGCTGAACAGACCAATTTTTGAAAGGCAATCTCTGGTGCAGCGACCGCAAACAAATAGTGATGCTTGCTGGAGTTTCTGTTGTCGCTCCTTCCTTCTGTCTCTCTTTTCAGTGGCGGCTACTTTCCTCTCTTTTTCACACCTTTTCGTTCCTTGTTTGACGAGGAGGCATCAAGTCGCACGGTCTTCTGCACAAGCCTCCCATGTGTTGGTGTTGATGTAGCATGTCTTCATGTTTCTCTTGCAGACATCTTTAAAGCGCTGGCGTAGTCTCCTACCGGTCAGGATCTACGAATTCGCCATTCAGTAGGTCTTTGGGGATGCGGCCTTTGTCCATCCTCCTGATATGACCAAGCCAGCGCAGGCGTCTCTCGCAGATGATGGCGGGCATGCTGTTCATGTTTGCTAGTTCCAGCAAATCTGTGTTGGGCACTTTGTCCTGCCAGCGTATGCATAAAATGCGGTGTAGGCATCTGAGGTGGAAATTGTCCAGTTTCCTCTCGTGGTATGAGTATGTGATCCAAGCTTAGCTACTGTGGAGGAGAACGCACGCTTTGTAGAAGCGCAGTTTGGTTCTCTTGGGTAAGGCTGGAATTGTTCCAGACTCTCTGGCTCAGTTTGGCTATAACTGCCGCCGCTCTATGGGCAATTATTCGGATTATATAAGAATGTTTTTAAATTGACTACACTACAAGCCAATAATGGATTTTGCCAATCGATCATTTCACGCATAGACACTGTTGCTGTATTTATTCATGTGTTATATACCCCCATTAAACATCGTCGGGTATACAATAGAGAGAATTCTCGGTGAGAGACAGAGGCGGAGATTTTAGACATACATGTTACTTCATTTCTTCTTGCTACTTCTAATCGCCATGTTTCCACCTCTTTTTCTTTGGCCGTCATGTTGTCGTCTAGTTGCTATGTTTTAACTGCTTTTTCTAAGGGTTTCTTCTAAGGGCTAGTTTTTAGTCATGCAATTAATTAACTCACAAGACTTTTATTTCTTGATCAAGATTTTATTTAGTACAGCCTATTCTTTTGCGCCGCGCGGGTGAGATTCAACCTAGCAGTAGCACCTCTGCTCTGCTCCCATGTCAGGTTGAAACTGATTCTCTCAACTAACTAATCACGTGACGGGCGAGATTGTAACACATGGAGTGGGGGTCAGTTTTCTTGAGGGGTGTCCCCGTAACGTAGTTGTTAACGTGAACATCATAGCAAGCGAGTTCGAAATCCAGTCGTGCTATTAAGTTCGCTTTCGGACTAATACCCTTGGGAAAGGTATGAACCTCCTTATCCTCGCTTGGTTTGGGTTTGGGTTAATAGTAAAATTACTGTCTTTTTTTTTTTACGAGGATGGCTTTGATATCAAATAACCCATGCAGGTTGATATTCCATTAAATAAATATTTGTTTGTTTATTGATTTTAACGGCATATCAACCCGTCTGGGGTTATGTCATGCCTAATGGTTAGGAAGTGATACCTATCGTGTATTTATATTCATACTTTTTAATAATTGGTTTTAAAATGTGTTAGCATTATTGGGGATTATGTTGTATGGTATTAATTTGTTTCATGTCTATATTCTATGGTATAATTTTATTTCCCTAAAAAAAGAGAGAATATCCTCCATGTTGACATTTTCAAACAGATCTTTGATATTGTTTGCATTAAAATAACGGTTTCTGATGTGAGCAAATAACCTGCATTCCATGAAGAAGTGTTTAACTGTCAAAGGTGTTTGACATGTTCCACATTGTTGTTGTTGTTCTTGTTTGAGTATATAGGAGTGTGTTAGTCTTGTGTGACCAATGCATAATCGGGAGACAATGACTTGTTTCTTTCTAGACTTCCTTAAAGTTGGTCTCCAGCCTCCCAAAGTGGGTTTGATTAGGAAGAGTTTATTGTGGATGTTGTTATTCCAGTGTTGTTGCCATTTTGTATGAAGGAATCTATTGATTTTAGGTTTCAAATCAGTATATGGTATCTTGAAATTGTCGGGGATCAAATATAGAGCCGATTTAGCTGCGGAGTCTGCTCTTTCATTTCCCCTCACTCCTATATGATTTCAGCATCAATCATTTACAATGAGAAATATGAAGAAATGATAAAAAAAAGAAATGATAAAAGAAATGATAAATGAAAATGATAAATGAAATAAAAGAAATGATAAAAGGAAAAACAATAGTATAGATTGTGCTGACAAGCGGTTGCTTCGATTTTATGATGTTTATACAATTTTATCCAAATAAAATTATTAAAAAAAAATAAATAAATAAATTAAAATAAAAACTTGATAATTTGCTTGAAGAATTGTTAAGTATATTATTATTTATTTATATTAAGAAGGCAATTACAATGCGTATTAAAAAATAATGTCTAGTGTCTAATCAATTTCGAAGAAACTTCATCTTCAGAGACTGAAAAAAAAATAAATAAAAGGAATGAAATTGAAATTGATCGAACAACGGATATCACGACTCTTCCATGAGGCGTTATAACAACCCACGAGACGCGTGTTTATAACGTCCAAAACAAAAAGCACACAAACCGCGTCCATTTCAAAAAAGTCTCTGAAGATGAAGTTTCTTCGAAATTGATTAGACACTGGAGATTATTTTTTATGCATTGTAATTGCCTTCTTAATATAAATAAATAAATAATAAAAACAATAGTAGAAGGTATTGTATAAACCTTTTATCATTTCCTCAAATTGTCGGATTTAATTCCATTTTGTCAACTCACAAAGAGAAATATGCATTTTTTTACTTACTGTATTCGTGTCATTTCTCGGCTCTCTACGTTTCCATCAAATATGAAGCATCTTCTCTGAAAAGTAATCAAATATTTTTTAAAGTTTATATTTAAAAACACGGAGGTAGGTGGTGTAATCGTTACCGCAATAGGAAATAGACACTACGAGTTCAAATCCTGTACAAAGCTGTTGGCATTTTACATAGCACTGATACCCTTGGGAAAGGTATGAATCCAACTAATTCCCCAAGTCAGTATTATAATTATTACATTATTATAATTAATAATTAAATTATCATAATTACAATATGAACTTCTGCAGTTACTTGTAATTGAATAATATCTTGATTAATTCAGTGGATTTAACCCTGAAGATCCTTATGATGAAACTCGAGTAGGTTATTTCTATACACATTGTAATACTACATCCGTTCTACTAACGCATTGAGCACTTTATATTTGTTATAACACTGACTTATCCGAATAATACTTATATCAAGCAAATATTGCGATTAACCCAATATGTTTCATTCCCTTTACAAAATGTCTAGCCACACTGAAGAGACTTGATAAGTCGAAACATGTGTCTGTGGATGACCCTATATATATATATATATATATCCAACGCTCTTCTAAGAAATTGAGCACTATGTGACGGCCTTTACACACAAAGTGATGTGTGTATTAAAACAGTTAAAATCCCCTTCCCATTCTGTAAGTGAAGACACCCTAATGGTTAAGGTGCCGGACTGACACCTAACCGATCGGATTTCAATTCCGGCTGTAGGTAGCTTACAAAATGTTCTAGCCACACTGAGGAGACTTGATAAGTCGAAACACGTGTCTGTGGATGACCCTATATATATATATATATATATTATGTTATATTGTATTAATTTATTATAGATTATATATATATATATATATATATATATATATATATATATATATTATAAAGGTACACGGTAATAGCCTACTCGAGTTTCACCATAAGGTTCAGGGTAATAACCTACGTAAACGTATTGAGCACTTTATATTTGTTATATCGCTGCCTTATCATTGTGAAACTTGAATCATTTAACCACTGTGACCATTTTCACCGGTAAGTCACCTTTTCCACAAATACCATATATATATATATATATATATATATATATATAGATGTAAGGTAAAAGGAAAAGTGTACAAAAAATAATGACTCAAACAAGTAGAAGTTGGAGAGAAATATTTCGTTCCGTTTTAAGCGAGGAACTACATCAGTCTAATTTATTCAAAACAAGGTACATACATTTGTATTTATAGAAGAGAAAGTGAAGACACTTATGGTGAAACTCGAATAGGTATTTTCTGTACACACTTTAATACTAAATCCGCTCTACCAACGTATTGAGCACTTTATATGTGCGTACCATGTTTTGAATAAACAGACTGATGAAGTTCCTCGCTTAAATCGGAACGAAATATTTCTCTCCTACTTCTACTTGTTTGAGTCATTATTTTTTGTCCACTTTTCCTTTTACCTTACCTCATACTGTCGGATTTTACTCCAACCCTCCTATCTTCATATATATATATATATATATATATATATATATATATATATATATATTCGAGTTCAATTCCTAGACGAAGCTGTTGGCATTGCACATAGCGCTAATACCCTTGGGAAAGGTATGAATCCATATATCCTACCTCCAGCTATTGGTTAAATAGTAGGGCAGACTGGGACCTTCAGCCTTGCGTAGGTAACCAGTCTAGGAGAGGGATAACTCTTAATTCAAAATTCCCTCCGACTATGGGTTAAATAGTAGGGCAGACTGGGCCCTTCAGTCTTGGATAGGTAACCAGTCTAGGAGAGGGATAACTCTGAATTCAAAATTCCTGAGGTCGGTCGTTCATTGGGTTTGTGGCAACCCTTAATGCACCAATTCTTTCCTATCGACTGTGCCAAAAAGTATGGATGGTCCAACAGAAGCCTTCACCACTATAAACAAATTACTGTGTGGATGTTCATTGTATGAACACTCAAACGTCGATCGACGGGAGGGTCCATCATATATATATATATATATATATATATCATTATTTACTCCTGTTGAGTTTTCACATCAGTGTTAGCTGATGGTCTTTCACTGGAGTCTGAGTGACAGCAAGTCTCCTCAGGTCTCCAGGACTCTTCTGAGTATTCTGGCAGATTGCAGCAGTGCAGTGTTCTGAATGGTTTCAATCCTTCCTCTGATATCCAAACTTTCCAAGCCCTTTTCTAATCCTTTTGGGACTGTTTCAAGTGCACCAACTACAATTGGTATCACTTTCACTTTCATATTCCATAACTTTTTCAGCTCTCTGGCAAGGTCCAGATATTTGTCTATTTTTTCATTTTCCTTTAGCTTCGCCCTGTGATCTGCTGGCACTGCAAAATCCACCAGTTGACAAGTTCTTTCTTTTTTTGTTTATCAACACTAGGTCTGGCCTTCTTGCTGGGATAAGGTGATCCGTTTTTATCTCAAAGTCCCAGAGAATTTTGTGCGTTTCGTTCTCAAGAACAGATTCTGGTTTATGCATATACCATTTTGCTGTGTGGTCAAAATTTAATTTTTTGCATAATTCCCAGTGGATCACCTTCCCAACCCAGTCGTGTCTAGTTTTGTATTCTCGTTGTGCTAGTTTGCTACATTCGCAGAGTATATGGTTAAGAGTCTCATCTCTATTACCGCAAAGTCTACATTTACTATTTTGTTGGGTCTTATCAATTTTCGCTTTGATGTAGTTTGTCCTTATGGCATTATTTTGTGCAGCAATTATAAGTGATTCTGTTTCTCTTTTGAGGTTTCCCTTTCTTAACCATGTCCAAGTCTTTTCATGTGCAACCTCTTCTATTTGTCGTTTGAAGTGTCCGTATAATTGTTTTTCTTCCCATTTTTGTTTTCTAGTCTTTGTCGTTTTTCTGTTTGTCCATCTGCCGTTTCTACTATTGTTGGCCGCCATAAGTAGTTTGTCTTTGCTCTTCCTTGTGTAATCTTCAAGTTGTTGGATTGTGGTTTCTACGCATTCCTCTATGTTGGCAAGACCTCTTCCCCCTTCCTTTCTTGACACATACAATCTATCTCTATCATCTCTAGGGTGGAGAGCCTTGTGCATGGTCATTAATTTTCTCGTCCTTTGGTCTATCTGTCTGAGTTCTTCTTTTGTCCATTTTAAGAATGGTCCTGAGTATCTTATAATGGGGACAGCCCAGGTATTAATTCCTTTGATCAGATTTCTGCTGTTAAGTTTGGTTCCTAGAAGTTTTCTAGTTCTTCTGAGATATTCTTTTTTAACTTTTCCTTTCATTTCTGTTTGCTTAATATTATCCACTTCTAAAATTCCTAAGTATTTGTAACTTTCATTTTCATCAAGTGATTTTATGGTGTCCTGATTTGGTAGTTGTATTCCATTCATTAATTTTCTTTTGCCCTTTTTCATTACTAGCATAGCACATTTTTCAATTCCAAATTCCATCCCTATATCTTGGCTATATATTCTAATAGTTTGTACCAGGGTTTCTAATTCTTTTTCATTTTTCGCAAATTTTTTATGTCATCCATGTACATGGGGTGGTTTATTTTCTCTTGTGTCCTAGTGAATTTGTATCCCCCTGTACATTTTTAAGTATATGACTGAGAGGCATCATTGCTATAATGAACAGTAGTGGTCATAATGAGTCTCCTTGGAAGATACCTCTTTGGATTTTTACTTCTGCCAGGGATTGTTTTCCGGCTTTTAATTAAACTCTCTAGTTTTCCATGGCTTTTTCAATGAACTTTTATGATGTTGGAAATTTTGTACATTTTTAAACATTCTAAAATCCAGGTATGTGGGACCATGTCCTATGCTTTTCTGTAGTCGATCCAGGCCATTGCAATATTTTTCCGTCTATTTTTTACTTCTTTAAGAATGTATTGGTCTATATACAGTAAATCGTGTGTTCCTCTTTTTCCCTTACGGCACCCTTTCTGTTCTTCTGGGAAAAGGTTTCGCCAATTGAGTGAAAAGTATATTTCTTCTTTTATAACGGCAGTCAATATTTTCCACATCACGGGTAGACAAGTTATCGGTCTATAATTGCTGGGGATGTTTCCTTTTTTAGGGTCTTTCTGGATTAGTGTAGTTATTCTTTTCGTCATCCATTCGGGTACTTCTGTTTCTTGTAGACATCTGTTCAATTATTATTATTATTATTATTATTATTATTATTATTATTATTATTATGTTATATTGTATTAATTTATTATAACTTCTAAGCAGATATTCTTTCTTGAATTAGGAATAAATATAAAACTTTGCGTAGAATTTTGGGCACAAAATCAGTTGTGTCTTCGAGATATAACTCTTCAAAAATTCTTCAGAATTAACTTTCCATATAACTTATTTCGAGCAGTTACTTTCATCTCGTAAATATATTTGGAATTCAAATAAAAAAAAATTAAAAAATAAAAAAAAGAAAAGAAAAGAAAAGAAAAGGAAGTGCTACTAGGAGCATGCGCACCAAACGTAGATCCGGAAATGCAACCTGGAATTACCCAGAACGTGCTTCAGGGAAAACGTACTTTTCTAGCTTTGAAAGGACAACCTACCCAATGCGTGACTTGACTTTAAAGAAATCCAACGGGCGCTCTCTTAAATATAGCGTTTGAAGTTTAACTTTGCGAAATTCGCGCTCGGGCTCAGCTAAAATAACAAGACGACTGCCGAATAGAAGAGAAAGGTGTATCAAGATGGCGTTGTTTCTAGAAAGTTATTTAAGAAATTTGAACACCTATAATGCCAAGTACCCTGTCAGAATTATGAATTATTAAATGAAAATGATACCAGTTGATAGAGTTCAACATCTTTTCCAGTGTGTTAGCTGTAAAATTATACAGCTCATATATATATATATATATATATATATATATATATATATATATATATAATGGTATTATGGATGATTTAAGTTCATAACTTTAAGTTTCATGCTTACGCAATCTTCAGATGAGTCAAAACTTAAAGTTATGAGTTTAAATCATCCATAATATCATTGCTATTGATTGTAAATCTGCTCTGCTTTTTTAGCATTGAGCACCTTTTTATGCCAATACTTTTCTCATTTATTCTCTATTCATTATATATATATATATATATATATATATATATATATATATATATATATATATATATATATGAGATTATTTTGGTATATGTATCCGTTTGTGGGCGGTACATATATCAGCTTTTGTATGAAGCAATAAAGAAATAAATATAAGAAACTCGGTTGTTTTTTTAGTAGAGTTTCGTTTATTTAGTAGCAGTAAATTTTCCGGATTATTATATTCCCTTTCTTCAGACTGTGTAAGGACAGTAGTATTGCTGGTTTCTTATCGTTCTTCTAGTGGGGGTAGCTGCTGCTTGTGGTAGTGTAGTTGTCATATTTGTGTGTGGATGCACTTGGCGATATATAATATATTGTTGTTAATAACGGATTTCCTAATCATGTCATTGAAGAACAAATCAAACAGACCATCCAAAATATATACGCTAACTACAAGGAAAAACACCACAGCAAATACTTCTTCAAAAATCAAATTTTATTATCGTAACCAAATGCACAGGAATTACAAACTTGATGAAATAGCCCTAAAAAAAATTAATTCGGAACAACATTACTTCAACCACTGATAATAAGGTAAAACCTGATAATAAGGTAATATTAATTACTTATTACACCAAATTTAAAAACACTAACCTTGTTATCCGCAACAACTCATCTCCCCAGCCAAGTCGTCTTAATGAAACTAATGTAGTATACAAATTTAAATGCCCCTTAGGAGATTGCAGTTTCCCCAAAAATGAAAGTACCTACATCGGTTTTACCTCAACGACCTGTCACGCCTGACTCTTCATATGTCAGATAATAGCTTCATTTCATAATATCTAAAATTACATGCATGCCCTGACTCTAATTACT
>CM042168.1:41852578-41857578 GCA_023376005.1 Doryteuthis pealeii
AAAAAGAGAAGAAGATAGAGAGAATTATTAAGAAAAGAACATGAAACAGAAGGCGAGTAAAGAAAATCTTTCAGCATACAATGGAACTTAGCAGTATTCCACCAGGCGCTTAACATTGATATTAATTTCTTCCTTTATTGATAAGAGAAATATAGGATGTGTCGAGCGAGTTATTATTTATTTTAGGTCTGTTACTATATTATATGAAGTTAGTCTGTCATAATATCTTCAAGTGTAAGCGCCAAAACGGAAATGCTGATAGGTGGATTGGGGGGCGTTTGGAAGTAACATGGCATTGCTGTGGGCGACGGGGTAGGCCGTGAAATGAGCGGATCATATTAGGGAATAATGAGGAGCAAATATTCACAAACAAGCGGGTCCAGGTGGTGTCACTTTTGTGATGGGAGGTGGTAGAAAAAATGTATTTTCACTGTGAAGCGCAGCTTTCCTTTTTGTTCCTTTTGATCGACCACATATGGGGGAGGGAACGCTTTTGAAAGCATGTAATAGGTATTCCTCATTGAGGAATGTGAAGGATTAAAGAATGGGTGGCTTAAGACATAGGATAGTATATGATTATGATTAGATTGATATAGATGGGTTGGATGCATTAAGAAATACACACTGTGATAGATTTGATTGATCATAATATATTTGGGACCTGATATGATATAGATAAGCGCACTAGATTAGAAATGAGACATAGAGTTGCATATATAAGGGATAGATTTCAGAGATAGACTACGGTTGATAGGGATCCATAGATAAGAGACAGCTCAGTATAAATGAAGATAGATAACCGATATCCGCACTAACGATAGACCATTATATATATAATCTTAGTATTAGGCATGGCTATATACTCATCAATTATATTATTAGATTATACTATATATTCCTATTATAAGACGATGGGATTGTAGTGTTTTTCTAGTCTGTTAACCCGCATAACTGGATATCCGTTACTATATAGGCAAAGTCATCAATTAGGCTATAGTTATTTACATCACTATGTTCTTACATGATTTTAATTATATTTACTTTCATTTATTAATATAACAGTTAGCTGGGTCACCGTTTGGGATTAGTGTGTCCAATATATATATGGGCTAACTACATCGCCTGAATTCTTGTATTTATATATATATACAAAATAATAGCGAGGTTGTTCTTAGTGTGAAGAGCTAGAGATCCATCGCTTAATATTCATATTGAGATTAAAAATGTCGCAATTGAGTATTAAATATGTGCTTAAGTATATGAATAGGCACTTTCTAGACGTCCGTTGTTTTATTTTAATGAATATAAGCAAAATCTCTCCAAGAATCTTAAATTTAAAATTCCATTAACAAGAAAAAATAAGTGTAATTTTTATTCTATTATTTCTTATTCTAACAAGGGTAGTTAAAGATTGAAGTACACAAATTACTGGCGACTGATAATGGGAACTGGTTACGCTGAATAGAAGACATAACGAGGTTTCCATTGGTCTGACTTCTTCTATTAGTACAGTGGCTAAGCCACCCACCTGTTCTGTTTTCAAATCTTTTTTATGTTTGGCATTCTTTATTAGACTTTCTAATTTTATATTACAGATATTTCATTACATTAAAACTATAAAATACGTAGCACCCGAGAGGAGTAGATATAATTTGGAGCTAGTCATAATATAAATGCGACTGCTCTTCTATTATAGAGGAAATCAGGGAGTACTTTTCTGTGACGTGGCCCTTATTACATACACCAACTACCGATGTGTGTATTAAACAGTTAAATCCCACTTCCCGAATTTCCCTCGTAGTGAAAGATAGCCTAACTTAATGGTGGCAGGTACACATACCAACCCGAGGTCGGCATTAATTCCGGCAAGTCGACCGGTAGCTTACACAAATGATCTAGCCACACTGAAAGACTGTGTAAAGTCACAGATTAACACGTGTCCTTGGATGACCTTGCTCCATATGTTATATTTAATAGGTAATATGTTAGAGAAGAGAGTAGGGTGTACGAAATAGACCTGTGATAAGATGATTCACAGTTGGTAGCACACATACGCACACACACCACAATTTAAAATCACACACAACACATATATACTGTTACTGTAGATATTAATTCGTCGATGTAGAGTGCAGGGGTAGATAGAATATGATCATAGTAATAATTGAACCCCTGAGACTAGATAGAGCACGTATAGATAAGAATAAGTATAATAATAGATTAGATAAGATAGGAGATGGGTAGTATGGGTTAGATGGTTAGCCCATGAGATATGAAATAGACATAATTATATTATATATATATATATATATATATATATTAATATATTATGAACTGTGTGGCTGGTTCCAGGAACGCGGAGTAACAAATGTAACACATATATTTTCTGAAATATACTAAAAAAAAGGAAGGTACCGCAATTCAATAGCATTGAGTTTTATGTTTTCCAGAGATATTTAATTCTTGTTAAATGCCTCCGGTCTTTGTTTATCACATAGTACAACAACTCGTGGGGGTTCACGATCCTTCGTGTTATCTTTCTTCAAAGCTTTTGATTGATAATTTATGGAGAAAAATGAATATATAATATTGTACTATAGTAGGAATTATTAATATATATTATTATATGATACTTAGTAGTATTTTATGGCGGTCTCAAGAGTATGCTTCTTGTCGGTAATCCATTTAAAGTTATTCATATATAGTTGGGCGTCTAATTTACGGAAGCGAATCTAAAAATTAAATGAACTGCAAGGCCTCCGAGCTATATAATGGGATGTATTAGGAACTTCTACCTTAACTTTGTTTAAAATTATTTTTATCATTAAATTTTTTGTGGATTCGTTAAGAATTTAGCGCTGCTCATTTTTGATCAATGACTGTTTGTGCCTCGATGTGACCTTATGCTGTGGATTCGGTTTGTTAAGGGTTTTGGAATATTGTTGATCCGGAAATGAAGTAGCTTAGTTCCGTTTTGTGCATAGTGTCCGACAGTAGGTACGAATGATGTACCATATTTCAGGGATTTGTCCCATCTTGTTGGTGTTGGGGTTATATATAAGCACTACCAATTTCAAACGCGCCAGACTGCCCCTCACCCAGGCTGCAAAAAACAACCACTCTAACCTACGTAACATCATTCACTATCCGCATCACAAAAGGGGTATACAGTATTCACATAAATTGCTCGTACAGACAAGTAACGAACAAGATTGATCAACATAGCCTAGATTCAGACGAGTCTTAACCCTATGGGCCACAGCACAATAGATTATGGCATTGTCATTCATAATCGGATAGAATGGCGCGGACCGAAATTATTAGATATCTAACATCCGTACGGAATCGATGCTTGTCGCCACAAAAACAAAGAAGTGCGTTAATATCTGAGTTTGCACTACCTTTTTAGACGGCCATTCAAGAACTGATTCAACATCACCCACATAGGGAGATTGACCTTGACATCTGAGTTGGTCACTACGGAACCTTGAAGCCATCTAGACTGCGGGCAACATCGCCCGTCCATAAAGAAGAATTGTCCCAGTATTACGAATTGTACCAGTACGACCCTTTGAAAAGCAAATCAGAACTGAATCCATACGCCCCACACACGAAAGAATTGTTCCATCGTCATATATTAGATCATTATAGTTCAACACTTACGCCATACGTGTGAAAGCCCAATCAGGGCCTGCATCACCGCATTCACATGCCCAAAACATTTCTCCATTATACTATGCAGATAAACGCGCTAACATATATAGTTAACATATTACGCGAGACACTGAATGCAAAACTACGCGGATATTGGACTGGGCATAAACATCAACATCTTTAGACTAATGATTAAATAACCCAAATCCACAATAAAACTGAAATCCACGCATAAGTTACATATAGCACTTGCGAACATATTAACACCCGATCAACTAACCAAGAACACAGAGCCTTACACACCTCAAATGCATTCTATATAGAACACGCAATTTCTCACAACAAACACAATCCGAAACATAATGGCAGAACAAGGATGGATTACTATATAATTCCAAACTACACAGTGGGCGTATTGGAGAGAGTTCGTCTGAAATCGGATACCCGTTATTTATACCATTTTTATTCAAGCAAATGCTGCTCGCTGTCAATTTAACAAAGGCAGAAACGACAAGAATCCTTGAAATTTCATGAACAGACAGTCATTTGATAAAGGGTATCATAACGAACCCGAACCATAGCTCATCGATAGAAAAATAATAATTAAAATACTTAAGTGAATCCATCTTCCATAACATCGAGTTCACTCTCAGTATATATTATAGTATTAATACTTAATTATATTAGATAGTTGCATCATATTATATATATATATTAGAGAGAGAGAGAATAAATATAGACTAGGCATAGATAGATACATAAGAAGTATATAATAGACTGAGATAGTAGACCAGACATGGAGCGAAAGACTGCATAAAGAATATTGTATATTCGATAAATACAGAATAAATTAAGATGCCGATTGATAGAATAAGTTAGATATATCGATCTTAGACATAAGACTGGGATTGATAGATAGATAAATAGATAGAAAAGAATTAACACATATAAATTGATAAATAGATAGATAAACATATTGATAAGAATATACTGAAATACACAGACAGACAGACATACATACAGATAGAGATAAATTGACAGATAGATAAATAGATATGAATAAAATGAGATAGACAGACAGCAAGACAAAGAGATAGATAGATAGATAGATAGATAGATAGATAGATAGAAATTGTAATTGGTAGACATATGTGAATAGACTGACTCGGTAATCTCACTATGAAATGTTAGATAATTGACAGTTTCGCGCCAATGAGATTTTCAAAAACGCGCGCCACTGACGTCATGTCTTCGCTACTGTAACTTATATATACAGGTTCTTTCAATGATATTCAACACTCTTTACTTATGAATATAGCAAATTATACTAACATTATATATATATA
>CM042168.1:41860078-41870078 GCA_023376005.1 Doryteuthis pealeii
TCTCTCATTTCCTCTCTCTCTCTCTCATCTCTCGATCTCATCTCTCTCTCTCTTTTCTCTCTTTCTTTCTCTGTGGTGTCTGTGTCTGTGTCTGATATATCCTTCTAGATAGAGGCGAGAATAAAAAGGTTATCTATCTATCTCATTCTGTTAATATCTATTTATCCGTCTCGTCCCATCTCTTCTCTCTCCTCATCTCTCCTTCTCTCTCTCCCTCTGTTCCTCCTCTCTCTCTCTTCTCCTGTCTCCTTCTTTCCTCTATGCGTAGAGTTAAATACCAAGGTGTATATATCTTCTATCTTCTATTCTGTTAATGTCTATTTATCCCCTAATCGCTCTCTCTCTCTCTCAGTTCCTCTCTTCCCATCGCCTACACCACCCCTCTCTCTCTCTCATCATCTCTCTCTTACTCTCTATATATATATATATAATATTATATTTATATATATATATATGTATGAGAAAATATCAAGAATGTATGTATCAATGGTGTAAATCCCATCTGAAATAAAAGGGCCACATATTTCTATCCTAGTGACTTGTCACTTCAGTTTGAATACGTAGATCAAAGTTTTCTTGGTGTCCAATCCAGATGATACTATCCCGCCAATCCTCCCTTTTTTCCCGCCAACCCCCTTACTCCCCCCTTACACCCCTCCCGCAATATGCAAATAACAACAACACCTGCCACCACATCAACATTCTCCAAGGGAATCACACTCTGACTTTAATTAGGTGGACATCATTTTAATTAATGATTCCGTGCGCACAAGATGACAATATTTCCGGACTTAATGCGTGATAATGAAGCTTTGGGAAATAAACGAGAATGAAAGAGAAAAAGAAAGAGAATGAAAGGAACGAAAAGAAAAAGAAAAGAAAAATAAATGAGAAGAAAGAAAGAAAGTAAGGAGGAAAGAAACAAACAAATAAAAGGAAAAAAAGAAAGAAAGAAAGAGAAGAAAAAGAAAGAGAAAGAAGAAAGAAAAGAAAGAAAAGAAAGAAAAAAAGAAAAGACAACAAACAAACAAACAGAGAAAAAGAAATAAAGAAAGAAATAGAAAGAGAAGAAAAAGAAAAAGAAAGGAAAAGAAAGAAAGAACAGAAAAAAGGAAAGAAAAGGAAGAAATAAAGAAAAGAAAGTGATATAGATAAAGACAGGCAGAAAGATGGTGTGAAGGAAAGAAAGAAAGAAAAAGAAAGAAAGGAAGAAAGAACGAAAAGGGGGGGTGAAGAAAGAACAAGATATAGATCTACGATAGAGAGAATGATGGTGCAATAAAATCAGTGAAAGAAAAAAGAAAGAAAGAAGAAAGGAAAGAAAGAAAAGAAAGAAAAAGAAAGAAAAAAGAAAGAAAGAAAGGAAAGAAAGAAAAGAAGAAAAAGAAAGAAAAAAAGAAAGAAAGAAAAAGAAAGAAAAAGAAGAAAAGAAAGAAAAAATTAGAAAAGAAAGGAAAGAAAGAAAGAAAGAATGAATGAAGAAAGAAGAAAAGAAGAAAAAAGAAAGGAAAGATGAAAGAAAAAGAAAGAAAGAAAGAAAGAAAAGAAAAAAAGAAAAAAGAAAGAAAGCAAAGAAAGAAAGAAAAAGAAAAAGAAAGAAACAAAAGAAAGAAAAATAAAGAAAAAGAAGCAAGAAAAAAGAAAGAAAGAAAAGTTATAGATCTACGATAGAAAGAATGGTGGTGTTAAGTAAAAACAGTGAAAGAATGAAAGAAAGGAAGCACAGAAAGACAGAAAAAAAAAAAGAGAGAAAAAAATAAAAAGAAAGAAAGAGAAGAAAGAAAAGAAAAGAAAAAAGAAAAGAAAGAAAGAAAGAAAAGAAGAAAGAAGAAAAAAGAAAAGAAAGAAAAGAAAGAAGAAAGAAAGGAAAAGAAAAGAAAAGAATGAAAAATAAAAGAAAAGAAAAGACAGAAAGAAAAAAAAAAGAAAGAAAAGAAAGAAAAAAGAAAAGAAAGAAAGAAGAAAGAAAGAAAAGAAAGAAAAAAGGAAAAGAAAGAAAGAAAAGAAGAAAAAAAAGAAAAAGAAAGAAAGAAAGAAAAGAAAGAAAGAAAAAGAAAGAAAGAAAAGAGAAAAAGAAAAAGAAGAAAGAAAGAAAAGAAAAGAAAAAAGGAAAAGAAAGAAGAAAAGAAGAAAGAAAGAAAAGAAAGAAGAAAGAAAAGAAAAAAGAAAAAAGAAACAAGAAAAAAGAAGAAAGAAAGAAAAGAATGAAAAGAAAAGAAAAAAGACAGAAAGAAAAAAGAAAAAGAAGAAAGAAAAGAAAAAAAAAAAGGAAAAAGAAAGAAAGAAAGAAAGAAAGAAAGAAAGAAAAGAAGAAAAAGGAAAAGAAAGATAGAAAAGAAAGAAAAAAAGAAAAAGAAGAAAGAAAGAAAGAAAGAAAGAAAGAAAGAAAAAGAAAAGAAAGAAAAGAAAGAAAAAAAAAAAAGAAAGAAAGAAGAAAAAGAAAGAAAGGAAAAGAAAGAAAAAGAAAGAAGAAAAGAAAGAAAAGAAAAGAAAAGAAAAAAAGAAGAAAAAAAGAAAGAAAGAAAAAGAAAAGAAGAAAGAATGAAAAGAAAGAAAAAGGAAAAGAAAGAAAAAGAAAACAGAAAAGAATGAAAAGAAAGAAAAAGAAAGAAAGAAAGAAAGAAAAGATATGGATCTACGAATGAAAGAATGATGGGGTAAGTAAAACAGTGAAAGAAAGAAAGAAAGAAAGAAAGAAGAAAGAAAAGACAGAAGTGAAAATGGAAACAGACATATTTAGAAGAAGAAAATAAAAAGATGGAAGAAGGTGGTGTGAAGTAAAGACAGTGAAAGATAGAAAGAAAAGAATTGAAAAGAAAAAATATATAGATATAGACAGAGAGGTGTGAAGTAAAGTGCACGAAAGAATGACAGAAAAGAAAGACAAAGAAAAGGAAAAGAAGAAAGAAAGAAAAAGAAAAGAAACGAAGAGATATAATACAGAGACGAATGATGTGTGAAGTAAAGACAATGGGAAAAAAGAAAGACAGACAGACAGACAGACAGACAGAAAGAAAGAAGGAAAAGAAAGAAAATGTGTGAAGAAAGAGTGTGAATAAATGAAAGAAAGGAAGAAAAGAGAGAAAATGTGTGAAGAAAAGAAATAAGGAAAGAAAGAAAGAAAGAGTGTGACGAAAAGAATGAAAGAAATGAAAGAAAAAAGTGTTAACAAAAGAAAGGAAGAAAGCAAAAGTGTTAACCAAAGAAAGAAGAAAGAAAGAAGAAAGTAAAGGTGTTAACCAAGAAAGAAAAGAAAGAAAGGAAAGAAAGAAAGAAAGAAAGAAAAAGTGTTAACCAAAAGAAGAAAGAAAGAAAAGAAAAGAAAAGAAAGTAAAAGTGTTATCCAAAGAAAGAAAAGAAAGAAAGAAAAGAAAGAAAAAGTGTTAATCAAGAAAGAAGAAAGAAAGAAAGAAAGTAAAGTGTTTAAACAAAAGAAAGAAAAAAGAAAGAAAGAAAGAAGAAAAGAACCAAGGAAAAGAAAGAAGAAAAGAAAGAAAGTAAAAGTGTTAACCAAAGAAAGAAGAAAGAAAGAAAGAAAGAAAGAAAAATGTTAACAAAGAAAGAAAGAAAGAAAAGAAAAGAAAGAAAAGTGTTAATCAAAGAAAGAAAGAAAGGAAAGAAAGACAGAAGAAAGGAGAGAAAAATGTTAACAAAAAGAAGAAAGAAAGAAAGAAAGAAAGAATGAAAAAAAGTATTAACCAAAGAAAGAAAGAAAGGAAGGAAAGAAAGAAAGACAGAAAGAAAAAATGTTAACAAAAAAAGAAAGAAAGAAAGAAAAGAAGAAGGAAAAAGTGTTAACCAAAGAAGAAAGAAAGGAAGGAGAAAGAAGCAGAAGAAAAAATGTTAACAAAAAAGAAAGAAGGAAAAGAAAAGAAAAGAAAGAAGGAAAAAAGTGTTAACCAAAGAAAGAAAGAAGGAAGGAAAGAAAGAAAGACAGAAAGAAAAAATGTTAACAAAAGAAAGAAAGAAAGAAAGAAAAGAAAGAAGGAAAAAGTGTTAACCAAAGAAAGAAAGGAAAGAAAGAAAAAGTGTTAACTAAAGAAAGAAAGACAGACAGAAAGAAAAGAAAGAAAGAAAGAAAAAGTGTTAACAACAGAAAGAAAGAAAGAAAGAAGGATTGAAGGAAGAAAGAATAATAAAAATTGGTGATAAATTGTAAGAAGAGAAAAAGAATGAAATTTATGTGTAAGCAAGAATGATGAGAAAGAAAGAAAGAAAGAAAGAAAGGAAGGAAGGAAGGAAGAATGAGTGTAAACAAAAAGAAAGAAAGAAAGAAAGGAAGAAAGGAAGGAAAAATGAGTGTAAACAAAAGGAAAGAAAGAAAGAAAGAAAAAAAAGAAAAAAGAAAGAAACAATGACAAAAAAAAATGATTCGATATGAAATGGATATTACATGATACGAAGAATGGTGAAATCAGCCAGAATGGAATAGAGTGTAAGAAGAAAAAAGACAGAAAAAAGAAGAAAAATCAGTTGCAATAAGAAAGAAAGGAAGAAAAAAAGAAAGAAAGAAAGAAAGAAAAGAAAGAGAAGAAAACCAGTAAAATTTATCGACGAATTTATTTCCATTTAAAATTTCAAATCTGCATCCCAGCGGGCGATAAATTTGTATTCCCCGCTTCGGCACATAAACTTAATAGACGCGTTCGTAATTATGAAGGTGTCAAAACATGGCCGCTTGTCGAAGGACGGCTGTCGTAACAAATCCTCCGAGCCGGCGGTTCCCCATTTGTTGAAGGCATAACCACGTGATTAACTAATTATTTTATTTATGCGACCACAGTTAAATGAAGCGACCGACAATTGCAAATGAGAAGCGCTAAAAATGTATAATAAAAAAAAAGATTTTTTTTCTCGAATCGACAAATTATAGCTTCAATGTCATTTTCATTCTGGCTAGCGGGAACCGTGGAAGTTAAACGGCCATTGCCAAGAGAACAATTGAGAACACTTGTATCAATATGCTTATATATATATATAACGCAACGCTCTTCTAAGGAATGGAGCACTTTGTGACGGCCTTTACACGCAAAGCGATGTGTGTATTAAAACAGTTAAAATCCCCTTCCCATTCTGTAAGTGAAGACAGCCTAATGGTTACGGTGCCGGACTGACACCCAACCGATCGGATTTTCAATTCCGGCTGTAGGTAGCTTACAAAATGTCTAGCCACACTGAGGAGACTTGATAAGTCGAAACACGTGTCTGTGGATGACCCTATATATATATATAATTCCATGCAAATGCGTATTTCGGTCTAAAACACGGCAAGAAGCCGAAGGTTAATGCTGTGACGTAATATATTTTTATTTTAATTTTAATTTTTCCATCTTTTATAATTTATTCTTTAATTTTCTTCAAATTGCGCATAACTTTCACGATCAAAGTCATGCCGAATTTCGAATGATTACCATGATCGATTTCGGATGAATTACGTCACAGAATTTCGAAAGAAAAATAACGGCTAAACAACGCTAAATCCTTTCATTTCATTAAATTTTTTCTCTCTATTGCCTATATCTTAAAAACGGGTGAAGGTTCACCGGAAATATCGGAATTAATCGAACCAGAGACAGAAACAACAGTTGAATATTAAAATTCTGTTTTTTTTTGGGGGGGGGGGTTCAATGCTTCAAAATACAACCCCGCCCCAAAAAACAACGTTCCCAAGAACAAAGTTTATACATAACACACACACACACACACGCGCACACACACACACACACACACACACACACACGCATATATATATATATATATATTATATATATATATATATTAAGAATTGAAATAGTTTCCAAATGTAGACATTTAAACAAATTTCTCTTATGTCATTTATCGCCTGACTGTACTTAATCCCAATTTTTTCTTACCTCTATTAAGTAAAATTTCATTTTTTCATTTTTTTCACTTTTTAAAGATATGGACACCATGGGGATTAAGACCTAAGCATGTTTATGTTTTTAAATAGAAAGAAAGAAAGAAAGAAAGAAAAAGTGTCAACAAAAGAAAAAAAGAAAGAAAGGAATGAAAGAAAGAAAAAGTGTTAACCAAACAAAGAAGGAAATAAAGAAAGAAAGGAAAGAAAGAAAAAGTGTTAACCAAAGAAAGAAAGAAAGAAAGAATATACATAACACATACACACACACACACACACACACATATATATATGCATATTAAGAAGTGAACTAGTTTCCAAATGTAGACATTTAAACAAATTTCTCTTATGTCATTTATCGCCTGGCCGTACTTAATCCCATACTTTTTCTTACCTCTATTAAGTAAAATTTTATTTTTTCATTTTTTTCACTTTTTAAAAATATGGACACCACGGGCATTTAGACCTAAGCATGTTTATGTTTTTAAATATAAGTCTTACGTAATAACATTCTATCGCGTCAGCTCGCTTCACATTACATAAACGCTGAACAACCTACTTTTCAACATCTAATCCCAAAACTATAGTTACGGAACATTAATACCACAATATCGTATTTATCATTTTAAATTTACTCTGCTATTTTAGCATTGAGCACCTTTATTTTACGTTTACGTCTCATCAGTGGGGCTCGATATTTTTAACAGCTACCTCGAGCCGGGAGCGAAACCCGATAGAATTTTCGTTTGCCAAGTTCCTTACCCTTGCGGCCGACAGCGACTGTCAGTCCGGGGTGAACAATTAATTGATACATATACTTACAGGATATATGTTTTTACAATCACCAAAGAACTCAAGTCTGTAAACAACAGGCGAGTAAATGTTTATGCTATAGCGGTGAAATTTCAATTAATGTCTCGCCTACAGTGCTCTACTATGAAAATTGGGAATATATATATATATATATATATATATATATAATATATATATATATATATATATTATATGGTGAAAAGATAAATGGAAGAGAAATGCATATATTTCAGTATGGATAAAATTCATTATTGTTAAATGTCGACACGTGTTTCGACCAAAATTTTCTTAGACAAACTATTCAATTTAGAAATATTTTAGATAATAATAATAATAATAATAATAATAATAATAATAATAATAAATCCAACAACTTGAAGATTACACAAGGAAGAGCAAAGACAAACTACTTATAGCGTCCAACAATAGTAGAGGCGACCGATGGACAATCAGAAAAACAACAAAGACTAGAAAACAAAAATGGGAAGAAAAACAATTATATGGACGCTTCAAACGACAAATTGAAGAGGTTGCCCATGAAAAGACTTTAATCGGTACTTCTTCAGTTAATTTATTAAAACATTGTACATACACTTGTATTCAATAGAAGAGAAAGTCAGTGGTGGGGAGGATTTGGTTGGTCAGAGGACATCTATCATTGAAAGTAGAGGGAGAAAGATCAAAAGATTGGGATTTGTTCGTCGTGATCAGATGAGGTGGCTGAGTGCTTGTTGGGAGTGGTTTTTCTCCTTTATCCTTAATGTTTATATTAATGTTAAAGGCGGACTTATGCTTCCAACCTGTCAAATGTTTGTGCTTTAACATTTTTCAAAACGGAAATAAATTGACAAAAACGAATCGGCGTGTTAGAATTCTGCCTGCGTACGTGACATGTGAGGCCGTATATATTAGTAGGCCGTGGTAACTTTCGCTGGATTTCGCAATTAATTTTGATTATTCGCAAATTTATTTCCAAGTTTAAAAAATTCCAAACGTACAAAAATTTCGTCGCAAAAATGTGTAAAAAAAAATCGATGAAAACAATCGCAGTAATAATAACTTGAGGATCCAAATTTTCAGGATTGCCGGTCAGGATTCAATCCTGAATGTGTTTCATATGCTCAAAAGTAGGTTATTTCTGTACATACTATAATAATAATTCCAAGGAAGCGCGTGGTGTAATGGTTAAAGTCATGGGAAATGGAGTCGTCGCCCCGAGTTCAAATCCTGGACGTGGTAATTGCATTTCACTTAGCGCTAATACCTTGGGAAAGGTATGAATCCTACTCTCCCTCCAGCTATAGATAAATAGTAGGGCAGACTAGGCTCTTTAACCTTGGTTAGGCAACCGGTCTAGGAGAAGGAAAACTCTGAATTCAAACCTGTTGAACTCCGCTTAAGAAATTGACCTTGTGTCACATCCTGCTCGTGCGGGGGGTATATATATAATAATAAAGCTACTCTACTTACGTATTGAGCACTTTATATTTGTTATAACGCTGACTTATCCGAGTAACACTTATACCAGCCAAATATGAGACCAACCCAATATTTTTACCAGTAACTCATTCTTATATATATATATATAATATATATATATATATATTATATATATATAGTCATCTTCACATACCGTATGTCGACGTATCATGTCTCTTCAGTATGGCTAGACATTCTCAGGTTACTTCAAACCGGGATGGAAACCCAATCGATTTATAATCATTCAGGCTTCTCAACCACTCGGTCATCCGCACTTATGGACTGGGTCGAGGTTTTTAGCTGATAAATACATACATCTGTATATATGTAGAGGCCACCAGACCGTTTTATAGGAGAGTGTTGTCTTTAAGCTTAGTTTAAGCTTATTATATATATATATATATATATATATATATATATATATATATATATAACGATAATCTGCTGAGTCACATAAAGCTCATCAGGGCTAAAATCTGACTAAAGAAGAAAAGGAGCAAGACCAATAAATACTACTAACACATTAATCATTTAAATTATCAAATCATACTGACCAATAAAAACACAGAACGCTATAAGTTTATTGTTTAATTAAAAAATATTTAATTTCTATATTAACTAATTTTTTTTTTTTTTTTAATTGATGAGCTTTATGCGAAACTAACAGTAGGTTCGTCTGACTCAGTAGATTATCTTTATTACTTGGCTCTACTTAGGTATCGATCACTTTTTACAAATTAGCTTCTCCTAGCGGTTATATGAATATATATATATCTTATATACATATATATACATATAAATTGTTTTTTCTTTTGGCCAAATACTATACCAATAGATTATTTTTTGTTGGTACGAATATCTTGGTCTTTTCTTTTTTTCAAAATTTTTTTTCTTCTGGTTGATGTTTGGTAGTATATTTTTACAATCAAACTCTCTGCCGGGTTTTTCTCTCCGCAAGGAATCTACCAACACGATTGGTATATTAAATATATATATATATATATATATATATATATATATATATATATATTATATATAATATATATTATGATTGAAAATAGATAGAAAAACAAATGATAATAGTATTACGCTGACAGATATCTGTTTCGACCTCTTATAAAAACGGTCTTCCTCAAGAGCAACTGTATTTATGAAAGAAAAGAAGGGGATTAGTTAACCTTTGGCACGAGAGATTCAAATAAAGCTCACGTTCTGGGCCGGAAGACCTTTTAAAATTTATATAAAAAATGCGTATTCTGGATTAAAAATAAAATATAGTTTATTTTTAAAACGTCAATGAAAAACTGAATAAACTGAAAAACTGAATAAAGTTTGAATAAAAAGTGTAATCTAAGATAAAAATTGTATCAAAAGTGTTTAGGGTGCAATCCAGCCACGAAAATGAATTTAAATGGAAGTCCCAGCACAATGAACCTCCAGTGATGAAAAATTAGTCAATCCAAAAGTATATAATATATATAATATATATATTATATATATTATAATCAATTGTAGTATTATGGATTTGGACTCATAACTTAAAGTTTCATGGTTATGCAATCATCAGATGAGTCAAATGGTTGAGATCTTAAATGGTTTTTAAGATCTCAACCATTTGACTCATCTGATGATTGCATAATCATGAAACTTTAAGTTATGAGTCCAAATCCATAATATTACAATTGATTATAAATCTGCTCTGCTGTATTAGCATTGAGCACCTTTTTCATGCCAATACTTTTCTCCTTTCTCATTCATATTCTTTAGTCATTGTATATATATATTATATATATATATATGTGTGTGTGTGGTGTGGTGTGTGTGTGGTGT
>CM042168.1:41875078-41942578 GCA_023376005.1 Doryteuthis pealeii
ATCCGTAACAGTGTGTGCGGAATATCACCTTTTTTAGTGTGAGCGGTTTCTCTTTTATGGGATCTAATGATGTTCGAAGTACGTAATCTAGGTATATCATAAATATATATGGCGCTAGCGTATCTCCTTGTAGGACTCCAGCTACTATGTCAAAGAAATCTGTGTCTCCATCCATAATGATGCTCTAACAAAACACCAAAGCCATGGTAACGTTCACCTGACATGGAATTATCCCCTCTAATTATATGGTTTTAAGATTCATGAAGAGGAAAGGTTTCGCAAAAAAGAAAACCATTTTATTGGCACCATTATCAGTCTTGTCTTGTGTTTTTGAATTCTCAAAAGAAAAAGATACAGATCCTATTCATATGAACTGAAGTATAATCAAACTAAGTACCAATTACCGTCGAATTGGTAAGACACGGCAACAAGCGGTTGTAACTTAATACAAAACACGTCTTGTTGCAATTCTACTGCAGAATGACAGGGTATTTATAAAACTCCACACTATCATTGAAACCAAGCAGCCAATCAGAACTCAAGGAATGGAATCACCCAAATGCATGAATGGAACATTTTTGATTTCTATAAATACCAACTGTCTTGGACATGCTTCAGTTGTGCTTAGCTAGTTGCTGTTATTCAAGCCAACAGTTTTTGCCATTTGTTGAAGATTTGCAAGGGTTATTACGTTTTGTTTTTTTGGGATTTTTTTGTTGCAATTTTTTTAAACACATCTTTTAAACTCATTTTTTTCTATTCAACTCATAGATGGGACCCTAACAGGTACTACCACTCTGGGTAGTATACCTGGGGTAATGGTGATGAAGGGTACTCCATGTTCCCCATAACTTCAGAATTGGAACTTAACCATCAGATAGAGTTTAACGTCATACCCAGGAAATTAAGACCCTCAGTCATTGCCTTCTAACACATATATGATAAAAAAGGTTGAGTATGCCCTTAATGGTAATAGGGTTGGGACAATCATGCAGATGCTAGGGCTTGACATGACCAGTTGATTGATCAGAGGGAGTCTCTCCAACATAGGGCAGTTGTGTGTATGTATGTCCGAATGTAATCTATACGGGCAGTTGTGTGTATGTATGTCTGAATGTAATCTATACATATATAAAGGGCAGTTGTGTGTATGTATGTCCGAATGTAATCTATACATATATAAAGTTGTCATTGTGTGTATGTATAGGGCAGTTGTGTGTATGTATGTCCCAGTATGTATGTGAATGTATCTATACATATATAAAGGATAGTTATGTGTATGTATGTCCGAATTTATCTATACATATATAAAAGGCAGTTGTGTGTATGTATGTCCGAATATAATCTATACATATATAAAGGGTGTGTGTATGTATGTCCGAATGTAATCTATACATATATAAAGGGCAGTTGTGTGTATATGTATGTCCGAAGGAAACTTCCAAAATAAAACAATTAACGACAAAGTAAGTATATATACACATTAAATATCACCAGGGTTTGGTTTTTGAGCAAAAATAATAAACATTTGATTTATAATCGTGAAGTCAATTACAAATTTAAATTTAAATGATAGCAACATGGATTTTTATTTTCTTTCATTTAATATTTTAGATAGTAGACATTAATATTTCTTTTCAGTAGCTGGATCAATGCAAGGTCTTTTTTTTTACATAAGGATTTAAATGGGGCATCCCATGAGGATTTAACTCACGATTTAGTAATAATGGATCTGCGGGACTAATTTTAAAAAAAAAAACTATACCCAGGTAACGCCAGGTATCCGCTGCTAGTTTTTATCAGAAAAAAGGGAAAAATAAATAAAAAGTATTTCATTCGCCAGTTTAATTGTAACTGTTTAAAAAAAGATTCAGCATGAACTAAGTGCATACCTTATGTTAATTGCAATATCGCACCTGTGTTCAACTCTCAAAACAATGGTATTATCACGAACTGTCTATCCGTTCCGATAGTATTAGAAACATCACACACACACACACACACACACACACACACACACATACATACATACACACACACACATACACACACACACACACATATATATGTATATGTATATATATATATATAATCCACAGACACCGTGTTTTGATGTTTTACGTCTAATCAGTGTGGCTAGACATAGCAACTACTTTTGTTTTTTATCACCCCGATTCCTTAACCTCTCACAGCTGGCATTTAGGTTTTAACTGATAAATACATACATCTGTGTATATATTTTACGATTACCAGAGAGGGCAAATCTGTAATCAACAGACGATCATTGCTTTATGCTGGCAGTGAAAGTCAATTAAAGTCACTCCTAGAGAGCTCCACCGGGTCTTGGGAGCATATATATATATATATATATATATATATATATATATATATATTAGAGTAAATATGGAAATAAATACGACAATATTAAGAAATTTGAAAAAACAAGTGTTCCAAAAATAAGATGAATTTAATTATCGACGCTTAAACGTTTCGGTTTCAGGATGTATTATGGAGTGAAGAAATTGATGGATGTTTTATAGATGACAGGTGATGAAACAATCTTTATAAAATTTTTGTGTTGTTTAACTGTATTTGTTAAGCGTTATATAACGCTGAACAAATCTTTTGGGAACACTTGTTTTTTCAAATTTTTTATATATATATATATATATATATATATATATATATATATATAATCCAAAATTCCAGAGAAAAAATCTTCCTTACGACACAATAGTTTTATTTAAAAAACTGTCGCAGTTTGAGAGCTCAATGTGTGCTCGTAATATTAGAGTCACAGAGCAAATATATAAGTAAAGAAATAACAAAAGACTTAGAGATTGAGCATTATAGTCTATTTCAGGGAGCTTAGACAAAGTGTCTAACTCTCCCAACTCATCAGATGCATATATATATATATATATATATATATATATATATATATATATATATATATATATATAATATATAAGTCTTCGCGTATGCTTCTAAATTATTTAGTAAAAATGAATTAATGAATGGAATGAAAAAAGGAATGGAATAAAGGAAAAATATATTTTTCAAAGGACATTTCTTAAAAGAAAAATAATTTAAGAGTGGAAAAGCCTTCTTCACCTTCATATTTATTCGGTACGCTGAAACAATAATATTACTTTTTTTGTATATTAGGTGATTCTATGTATATTGCTTTTATAAAATTCACGCTATGATGTGCCTTTTTCATGTGTTTTACGGTTACCCCCTCCAACACCCACCCACCCAAAAACCAGACAAAAATACACACATACACATATATCTATGTACATAAAAAGAATTTTAGTGATATACTCCATTAATTTATTTATTTCTAGCTTTCAGGGAGAAGCTTCCTTGCTTTTTACCCTTTTTTTCTTTTTTTTGTTTTTTCTTTTCTTTTCTTTTTGTTGTTGTTGTTGCTTCCGTATGTTTATTGGCTTTTATCAGAATGGCATCCGTCTTGGTTGGCGCGCTTTTGCCCCATTCATAAGTGCGATGCGAATTCCTCAGCGCCAAAATGACCGCTTCTTCTGACCCGGAAGGGGAGTGATGTTAATGTAAAAACGCCCCGACCCATCACTTCTTCTTCTTCTTCTTCTTCTTCTTCTTCTTCTTCTTCTTCTTCTTCTTCTTCTATCTATCTATCTATCTATCTATCTATCTATCTAGCTCAAAATATAAATATACGTACATATGCCTTAACGTCTGTACTGATGCACTGTGTCTTTCTATCTATCTATCAATCTATCTATCTATCTATCTATCCCAAAATATGTATATATATTAACGTCTGTTCTGATACACTGTACCTATCTATCTATCTATCTATCTAACGTCTGTTCTGATAAACTCTGCCTTTCTATCTATCTATCTATCCATCCATCCCAATATATGTATATACGTACATATGTCTTCACATCAGTTCTGACGCACTGTGCCTTTCTATCTATCTATCCATCTATCTATTTATCCCAATATATGTATATATATATTAACGTCTGTTCTGATACACTGTACCTATCTATCTATCTATCTATTTATCTATCTATCTATCTAACGTCTGTTCTGATAAACTGTGCTTTCTATCTATCTATCTATCTATCTCTCTCTCTCTCTCTCTCTCTATATATATATATATATATATATATATATATATATATATATATATATATATATATATATATAATATAATAAATGTATATACGTATGTCTTAACGTCAGTTCTGATACACTGTGACTTTCTATCTATCCATCTATCTATCTATCTATCTAACGTCTGTTCTGATAAACTGTGCCTTTCTATCTATCTATCTATATATCTATCTATCTATCTATCTATCCCAATATATGTATATATGTACATTTGTCTTAACGTCAGTTCTGATACACTGTGCCTATCTATCTATCTATTTATCTATCTATCCCAATCAATACACATGTCCATACGTATGTATGTCTCAACGTCTGTTCAGGTACAGTATACCTATCTCAGTCTTTTTATATCTATTTATTTATCTACCTATCTATCATTATTTTCCTATGTCCAGCCATGACCATTTTTGTTGTTTTTCTCCTTACCATTGTTGTTGTTATTGTTGTTGTTGTTGTGTCTTCTTCTTCTTCTTCTTCTTCTTCTTCTTAATTAGTTTGCAACTTTTTAAGTTTTTCTTTCTTTTTTTTTCATCTTTCATTCTTTTTATTTTTTAAAAGCATTGCTTAAATTCTTCTTTTCTTTATTCATTTTCTTCAATTGTTGGTTTGTCTGTTGTTTCCTTCTTTCTTTCTTTCTTTCTTTTTTTCTTAATATCTCTCCTCTCTATCAAATCTTTCTTTTTTTTCTTTCTTTCTTTTAATTCTTAATTTTTCTTTTTTTTTCTTTCTTTGCATCTTCAGTTTGTTCTTTCTTTCTTTCCTTTTTTCTTTCTTTCTTCTTTCTTTTCTGTTAATTTTTAACTTAACTTTCTTTCTTTCTTTCTTTCTTTCTTTCTTCTTTCCCTCTCTTTAATTTTCAACTTTTATTCTAATCGATCTTTCTTTTTTCATTCATGACCATTTTTGTTGTTGTTTTTCTCCTTACCATTGTTGTTGTTATTGTTGTTGTTGTTGTTGTTTCTTCTTCTTCTTCTTCTTCTTCTTCTTCTTCTTCTTCTTCTTCTTCTTCTTCCCAACACCCCGATCGTGGCTAGCATGCAGGACCGCGGCCATGTTTACACCAGCAAGGCTCTCTACAATCCACCCTTCTTCCGTACCACTACTCCAACCGCCTGCAATTCTAGCCATGTGTCATTTATCAGAAGAGAAAAACAGACAGCAGGTAAGCCAGGGGCGTGCCCGTGGTTGGCAGCGCACTAGGCAGGGAATCGCGGACGGCGCAGGCACCTCTCGAACTTTCGTTTGGCACGAGATTAGACGAGAGCTTGGTGTATCTTTGAAGTTCGCCTACAAGCTGCAATATATTCGCTGGCATGGCGAGCTAATATAACATTTCTGGACTGGTGCGGAGGCAGACCCAAGACGGAATATATCAGCGGAATGCTGAAATGCATTAGGGAACTATATTGCGCTTGTCAATCTGGGGTTTAAAAGGAGAAATATGCATTTACACTGAGTACCTACCAAAACTTATTCAATAACTTACAAAAGCTTAATCTACTTATATTAGATACTATAGGGTTATATATATATATATATGTATATATATATATATATAAGATTTTGGGATGTTTGTTTATTTTTAGAAGCATTGGTGAATAAAGTATATATTAATATTTATATTTTTGCTTGAAGACAATTACAATGCGCATATCGCATAAAATTCGATAATTATAGAAGATAAATAAAATTGACAAGTGGATTTCGCAAAGAATTACTCGGCGTGTAGAACATCGTACAGCAGCTGTTTCGACTTTATTAAGTCTCATCAGCGATGTATACTAACGATCTCCCTCCGACAGAAATCGAAACCGAGACTTCAGCAGGATAGTCAGAAACAATACTGCCTCGGTCATCGATACAGCACCGAGAAATTCCTGCGAAATTAACTTGACAATGATACTGGGACGTCTCTACCATAGGAGGCAAGGGAACGATATGCGCATTGTAATTGCCTTCAAGCAAAAATATAAATATTAATATATATATATGTGTGTGTGTGTGTGTGTGTGTTTGTATGTGTGAAGAAAAGGAAGTGAATCCAACGGTATGTTGTATATTAAGAAATTTGACGCGTAAATGCCATCTCCCCCTACCTCTTACATATCAAACGCACACAACAACTTAAAAGTTAAAAGAATATTCTCTTGCCACCTGAAACATACATCGTTTCTCAATGGTAACCATGCTCACACACATACACATACACACACACACACACACACACACATATATATTATATATATATATATATATATATATACACACACACACACACATATATACACACACACACACACACACACACACACAACCTTGAAGTTTGTTTCGCTGTCGTTTATCGCAAAAGATTTATACACACACGCGCAACCACACACCTAAAACATGCACAATGCTTTCTTTTCGATACACACACTTACACAGTCCCATATTCACACCGTAAAAGAGAATATTTGACGTCATATTTCAAACCGTCTCCTTTTTTCGAACTTCAAATTTTAAACAGGCTGATAAACAAGGTCTATCACTCGCTTTTCTCGTTATTCTGATAAAAAAATTCTTATTACCTTCCATATACCAACAAATGCCCTGAAGATGATCTTATTAATAGATCGAAACACTGCAGCGTCGGCCAATAAACTCACCACTTAACTCATTTAAACCTGTGTTTTTTTTCAATCTTTCTAAATATACTATATAATATATATATATATATATATATATATATATATATATATTATTAAGAAATTTGAAAAAAAAGTAAGAGGAATTTATTTATCGACGCTTTAATTCAGGAATTTGTTTTTCAAAAGGACAAAATGGGAATAGTATTATCTGCGTTATTCGGACTATAGTCCTCATCTTTATTGTTATTTGTACAACGTTTCGGTCGATACACCCTCCGGCCTTCTTCAGGTGTTTCTTTTCGGACTCGGGAACCTTCTCGAACTCGGGAATTACGACAAGAATGTTCCCGAGTCCGAAAAGAAGGTTCCCGAGTCCGAGAAGGTTCCCTATTCCGACAAGAAACACCTGAAGAAGGCTGGAGAGTATATCGGCCGAAACTTTGTACACATAACAATGAAGATGAGGATAATAATCCGAATAACGCAGATAATACTAATCATCAGGCCTCATCACAAACATTCAGAGAAATACTGAAATGTGAGTAGTAAATATGGAAATAAATCCGACAATATTAAGAAATTTGAAAAACGAAGTGTTCCAAAAATAAGATGAATTTATTTATCGACGCTTAAATTGAGGAATTTGTTTTTCAAAAGGACAAAATGGGAGTAAATAAATTGTTGGTATCACTATACAAGTGTTAAGAACAATAAGGTAACTATGGTGTTGTTTGTTAACCTGTAATTTATTCTTAATATTTCGAGATAGAATCTATTCAAAAGAAGATTTCTGAAACTGAAGATGTTGTTAGCTAAAACAAAATAGACGGTCGCTATTTTCTACACTACCTTATTTTATTTTATGTAATATGAAAACATGAACCGACTGAAACGATGTTTACTTATTCTAAGCGCCTGAATATCAGAAGATTTTTATAAGTTTCTATACGGGAGTTTTTTGTTTTTTTTAGTAAAAGAATCATGAATGCAGAATTCTGCTAAAAATATCAATAAAGAAACTAACCTTGTTGTAAAAAAAACGGACTGTTTTACTGATTTTTCAAGATAACGGTGAGTAATTATTTCCCAGTCGGATAATGTGAATTAACTGTTTTTCTTTGTAACAACTCTTTATGTTCGTTATTTATTTTTGCGAGATTTTCTTTAAAAAAAGTTAAAAATATTTACGTTTCTTCCTTCAATATGGCCTAAACTGATCATGTGATGTATTTTGGTGGTACCAACTAAATAACCCCAGAGTAAAATTTGAACTCTTTCTTTACTTCTTAAAAACATGCATTGGGTTGCTTTATTTGGTTAACGGTATATCAACTCTTTATGGGTTATTTAATGCCAAAATGTGTTTATTCATCAAAAGGATAGTTCTCATATGTTTGCAGTGACAAGCATCGAGTATATTCATAGCTGCTTTTGAAGCTGTCCAGCTGTTCAAAGTGTGCATCATCAAAGACGCACGTGTTGCATTATGTTGCATCATAAACTTGCATCGAAATTAGTTGAGACCAAAGATCGCATAATCAAAAGGAACCGGGCAGTTACCAAGCCTCATTGATCCTATGTCTTCACTATGCCAACTTAAATATATATGATAATATTGACAATTCTTTATTTATGAACTTTTCAAACTATATATATATATATATATATATATATATATATATATATATTATATATATATATATATATATATATATATATATATATATATATATCTTATTATAATGGAGATTGTGTGTTTTTCTGTCTGTAACTGAAACTATATTACTACTCAAGTCACAATTCCCTTAATTATTTACGTCAAATTCTTCTTGATTTCATTCTTTTAAACCTTCAGTTATTAATAAAAATTGTTTTACATTATTACTGTTGACCATATCTACGTACTAATAACATGCAATTGTATTTATATATACAACAAAATAGTGGTTTACAGTTTGAACAGCAAATGAATTGGGGATTGGGCATGACTCCCGTTGCTGGTACATAAGCCAATATACCTTTCCCCTGTTGCTACCAAACTCCTGAGGACAAGGGGGTTATTTTCACCGCAAGGATTTACCAACACGCTTGGTATATTATATATACTAGCAAATATATGCACCCTCCGGGTGCAAGTACTTAAGTTTTGATATAATAAAATATCATATTAAATTAGAAAGGCTAATGAAACTGACTAAGAATGCAGATAAAAAGATTTGCAACAGAGGGAGTATAATCGAAAAATAGAACAACTTTGAAACTAACTATTCCATCATTTTCCATTACTCCCCTCTTTCATTGGTAAATTTTCCTAATTTAACTATTTAGTTAAAATAGGAAGTAAAGGATAATATTACAGTTATTTCTTCTTGTAAATAAATTTCTTTTAAGATTTATCCACGAGACTTTTGTTTATATTTCTTAAGATAAAACCAAACAATTAGAAATCAATAATACCAAGCACATATTTATTAAAATAAAATGTTAAATATCAATATGCAAATTAGCCTTCTCGTTATATTATATCAAAACTTAAGTACTTGCACCCGGAGGGTGCATATATTTGCTAGTATATATAATATACCAAGCGTGTTGGTAAATCCTTGCGGTGAAAATAACCCCCTTGTCCTCAGGAGTTTGGTAGCAACAGGGGAAAGGTATATTGGCTTATGTACCAGCAACGGGAGTCATGCCCAATCCCCAATTCATTTGCTGCTTCTCCCATGATGGGTTTCGGGATGTCGAGGTTCACTAAATGAACCCCGTCTCCCTAGATTTAGTCGTATCGATGGATCGTGTAACTACGGAAGAAAAGGAAAAGGAGTCACTGATGCAGTGTTCAGAATAAAATTCAAGTAACTGGACAAGCCACTTTGCCAAGGCATGCTGAGCAGAATGGACCATTGACAAAATGGGTCGTAGAGGAACATCAGGTTTATGTATCTTGGGTAAACCATATAACCTAGGTCTCTGTGAACCGACTGGATGTATTAGATCATAAACCTCTTTGGAGATACATTTTTTCTTGTGGAGATCAAGAAAACGTTTCTGTAATTTAACCTCAGTTTTTGGTGTGTCATCAAAGGACAAATCACCAAGCCTGAGAAATTTGGAAGGGTCATCTAAAATGGTAGACATTTTGTGGTAATAGTCATGGCGGTTTAAAATGACAACACCGGCACCTTTATCGGGTTTTGTAAGTAGGATGTCGGTGTTGCGTTTCAAATGTTTAGCTACTTCAAAGTGGTTCCTCTGCCACAGGAATTGGTTGGAAGCAACTGGGGTCTCAGCAAGTTCGTGGGCTAATTCAGCCAAACGAGATTTGAGATATGTCACACTGGATTGGGAAACAGGGCAGTGCTTAATGACCTGCAGAAATAATAATTCAAATTCAGTGAAAATTGTCGTTAGACTATCAGTACGAGTAGGGGGTACACAAAAACTAAGCCTCTCGACAAGACTAACTTTTCACTGTCCGACAAGATATAGTTGGAAAATTGAATATATGTCTGTCGGATGTAACAGTGCGACCAACCCTTTCTAATAAGGAATTGCAGAATTTTTCATTATTAGAAATTAACTTTTTACGCAAACAAGCGCCATTGTTGCTAGGTATTTAGAGAAACGTATAGAATCAAAGAGGCTAAGGAAAGTCCAGGCTTTCTTCCATAATAACTGAAGTTGTGATTTCACGAACAATAGGGAATCAGAGAAGAAAGTAATTTCATCTCTTAAAAATGCACGTTCCACGTTAAAAGTGTTACGGCATTTTATCTTGGCAATGCGTCTGGAAATATATCCGGGACGACTTTGTTGTCCAGGCAAGAGCGAAGGAACAGGATCTTGTTTTTGTAAAGTAATAATTTTGCCCCTTAGGTGTAGAATTTTATTGAGGCTACATATGAAATTGGACCGACCCCTCAAAATGTATAAGTAGATGTTAACATGCAAATTTGTAAACTACTAAAGTAGAGGAATCATATGTAAATGGGGAGGTAATATTTTATTATGATTAAAATAATAAAAAAGGGGATACGAAGGCCTTTTCGACCGGTACTTTTTCAAGTATTTACACCGGTTGACAATTAAAAGTCAGAAATGTAAAGAATTTGTTTAAGAACAAATGGGGAAAACCAGAGAGTGCGGGGGGGGATTTTTACGGTGAATTTTGCAATTAAATCCCTTCTAAATAAGTGCTCAACCGAAATTGGGAGCGTATAATAGAGTAAGCTATAGAAACTTTGTAAACAAAGTGAGTCTTAACTGAACGCCGAATACGGTGAATTTTGCAATTAAATCCCTTCTGAATAATATATATATAGAGTCATCCACAGACACGTGTTTCGACTTATCAAGTCTCTTCAGTGTAGCTAGACATTTGTAAACTACCTACTGCCGGAATTGAAATCCGATCGGTTGGGCCTCAGTCTGACACCTTAACCATTAGGATATCTTCACTTACAGAATGCAAAGGGGATTTTAACTGTTTTCATACACACATCACTTTGTATGTAAAAGCTGTCATAGGGTGCTCCATCCCTTATATAGGAGAGCGTTGCGTTTACGCTTGAGTTAGCGGCCCTCTCTCTCTCTCTCTCTCTCTCTCTTCTCTCTCTATATATATATATATATATATATATTATATATATATATATAATATATATACTAGCAAATATATGCACCATCCGGGTGCAAGTATTTAAGTTTAAATGTAATAAAATATTTATATCAAATTAGAAAGGCTAATGAGACTAAATAAAAATGCAGATAAAAAGATTTGAAACAGGGGTGGGTATAATTGAAAAACAGAACAACTGAAACTTACTCTTCCATCACTCTCTTCTTTCATTGTTTTTTTTTAATTTAAGTATTGAGTTAAAAGAGAAGTAAAGAATAAAATGACAGTTTATTTTTCTTGTTAATGGATTTCATTTAAGATTTATTAAAGGAGATTTTTGCTTATATTCATTAAAATAAAACCAAATAGTTAGAAATCAATAACACTGAGCACATATTTATTAAATTCGTTTTTTTAATATCAATATGCAAATCATCCTTCTCGTTTACACTGTAAACCGCTATTTTGTTGTATATATAAATATAATTGCATGTTGTTAGTATTTAGATATGGTTAACAGTATTAATAATGTTAAACAATTTCATTAATAATTGAGGTTAAAATAAAAATAAAATCATTGAGAATCTGATGTCAATAACTAAGGGAATTCTGATTTGAGTAGTAATATAGTTTCGGTGACAGACAGAAAAACACACAATCTTCATTATAATAAGATATATATATATATATATATATATATATATATATATATATGGTGATTGCCACTTCTACACAGAATAAGACCATTTCTACAAGTAGTTTGGTTGGTCACGTCAAGCCCTAGCACCTATATGATTTTCCCAACCCATTGCTCTTATGGCAAGCCCAACCCTTTTTATCATATGGGTGCTAGAAGGCGGTGACTGCGGGTCTTTATATCCTGGGAATGACTTTAAACTCTATTTGATGGTGAGATTCCAGTTTTGGAGGTTTGGGGAATGTGGAGCACCCCTTCATCACCATTGCCCCTTGGTTCACTCTGACCCGGAGTGGTAGTACCTGTTAGGGTCCCATCTATGGGTTAAATTGAAAAACATGAGTTTATAAACAAAATTGTATTATCCATTAAGAATTGATTTATTTCAAAACTTTTTCGGCATTAAATGACCCACCGAGGTTGATATGCCGTAAAACCAAACTTCTGGCTTTGTACCGCATATAGGCTACGCTTAGTAAATAACTATATATCAAAATGTTCCAACACTGTTTTGGTACGCCGTAGGTGGGATTGGTTTATCTGGTTTCTAGTCCTGCTGTGACGTGTGCTGCGGCCGTGAGAAGGGCTAAGTACCCGTTTCCAGCTGGGTACTGGAGGAGAGTTCTTGAATACCTACTCAAAAGCATTCTAATCATAACAATGATGAGGCATCGATTAGAAATATTACCAACAGATACATATCACATTAGTGATAGAAGTAGCTGCTCGCTTGCAGAAATAAAAAGATGGCCATCGTAACAACAACAAAAAAAGACAAACAAACCTTGATTAATCGTGCCAAACTAATTCCCTTCGCACATACATTATTCTGCAAGAAATTAAGCAACATCAAACAGACCCTCCCCACTCCGAATCAATAATGGATTTCCTAAACATATTGAAGATGAGAAAATAAAAATAACTTCAAAGATATTTTTTGGTGTAAACGGCAGAAATAACGCTCCGGACAAAATTTTTAAAAAAATCATAATCCTATTCTACCGTAACGGAAAGAAATTGGAGCTATGAACAGGATATAACAGGGATTAAAAATATTATTCACCGATATTTATCACCTAGTCATATATATATATATATATATATCTTATTATAATGGAGATTGTGTGTTTTTCTGTCTGTAACCGAAACTATATTACTACTCAAGTCACAATTCCCTTTGTTATTTACATCACATTCTCCATGATTTTATTTATATTTAAACCTCAATTATTAATAAAATTGCTTCACCTTTTTATTAGTGTTGTCCATATCTACTGTATTTACCGCGTACCCCACTTTACGGGTCAGGCACAAAGTCCCTATTAACGTGGGACCACCCACGGCCGTAAGTCGTGAAGAAGAACCCGGTTGGCAAGATGAAAAATTTTTTGGCGCCGACCTCGGATCGGAATTCGCACGCACTGATGATCACTCGTCGGGGCAAGCGCGGCATGTCCCCAACCAAGACGAGCCATTCATAACAAAGCCAACTAACATACGGACCTCAGGAGGGCAACGAACGCACAACAAAACAATCGAAGAGACAAGAAAGAATAAAACCATGAGAGCCCAAATAAAACCCAGACCAACGATAGCCCATATATTAAAAAGATGCGAGTTAAAAAAGCAAGGAAGCTTCTCCGAAAGCTAGAAATAAATGAGAGATTAGGATGCGAAGTATATCAGTAAAATTCTGTTTTTTTGTCCTTACAGTGAGCAGGGATATATGCTGCCCTCATCTGTGGGTTGGTATATTCGGTCACGATCTTTATAACTGTAGTAAAGATGCCATGGGCCGAGCCAGCTGTAGCCGGTGCCCGGCGTGTGTGGAGGTGCCAGGGTCTAACTATACAAATAACATGCATTGTATTGTAATATAGCAAGAAGTAATCCCTGGAGTTTAAAACACATGAAAAAAGGAGGGCACATCATAGCTTACAGTTGAATGTGTTGAATAAAATGAGGCAACACACACACCACACATATATATATACACACACACACATATATATATATATATATATATATATATTAATTGTTTGGGTGTGTATTAAGTCTTACCAAACACAAAGTCTTACAAATTTCTGTTTGTCAAATATTTCTTTCTAAATAGATGATAGCACTGATGATGGTTTGAGAAACAAACCAAAAACGCTGTACACGTCGGCTGAGTAATAATAACAAACTTCTAAGACCTTGATTTTTTCATTTTTATATTACTAACACACCACACACAGTGCACACACACACACGCACACACACACACACACACACATATTATTATTATTTATCATAGTGTAATTTAAGGTGCAATTGTTACCACTGTGTTCTAATAAATAAATACAGCTCTTACAAAAGTAATCGAGCACTTTATTCTCAATTCTCCAATACTAACAAAGGACCAATATATATATATATTATAATATTATATATATATATATTATATATATATATATATTATATTATATATATATTATATATATAACGTAAAGTTGGCGCAGTGGCCTATGGCAGTAACAGCCGGACTGCAAGGGAGTCTATCCCCTTTTCACTAGCGCTAGATTGCTTTTACTAACGTGGAGCACAACACCACCGTCAGTTCCCAACTTCACCCAATCAGATAAGTTTATCCAAACTGTGCTATTAATGCTCTGCGTTTGCGGGTACCGGTATCGAACCCGAACCTAGCGATTCCTAGCCAGGTACTCTACGCGACTGAGCTATACGTTTGGGCGTGTATTGAGTGTTACATACATATTTGTGTATGTATATGGACGCACACGTATGTCTGTGTATGTGTCCCTGTAGTGCCGTCCGACCGAACGTGTGCTTTTAGACCCAGAACATAATTAACTGACCAGATGTTACAGAAAGGCTCCTTTCAAAAACTCCTGTTTTAAACAAACGAGAATTCTTTCGTCACTAGAGACCGACAATCAATTTAAGCCGTTATATTTTTTGTCTTACAATTGTGGCAGCCATAAATAAAAATTATTAGGCACATTAGTTGCCAGAACTGTCTGAGATCGTAGTGTTAGAGTTACTGTCAATGAAACAAAGTAAAAAACAAAAAAAACAGTAAGCTCTAACGAAAATAATATACAATATATATATATATATATATAATATATATATATATATATATATATTATATATACTAGCAGATATATGCACCCTCCGGGTGCAAGTATTTTAAGTTTTAATGTAATAAAATATTGTATTAAATTAGAAAGGCTAATGAAACTAAATAAGAATACAGATAAAAAGATTTAAAACAGAGGGAGTATAATAAAAGATTTGAAACAGAGGGAGTATAATAAAAAAAATGGAACAACTGAAACTTACTCTTCCATCACTCTCGTCTTTCATTGTTACTTTTTCTAATTTAAGTATTTAGTTAAAAAAGGAAGTAAAGAATAAAATGACAGTTATTTTATCTTGTTAATGGATTTTCATTTAAGATTCATTGAAGAGATTTTTGCTTATATTCATTAAAATAAAACCAAACAGTTAGAAACCAATAATACTAAGCACATATTTATTAAATTCGATTTTTTAATATTAATATGCAAATTAGCCTTCCCGTCACATTGTAAAGCGCTATTTTGGTTGTATATATAAATATAATTGCATGTTGTCAGTATGTAGACATAGTTAACAGTATTAATAATGTAAGACAATTTATTATAATTGAGGTTTAGATAAAAAATAAATCATGGAGAATGTGATGTCAATAACTAAGAGAATTGTTACTTGAGTAGGAATATAGTTTCGGTTACAGACAGAAAAACACACAATCTCCATTATAATAAGATATATATAATATATATATATATATATATACTAGCAGAAATACCCGGTCCATGACATGACTAAAAGGATTTTAGGAATACCAGGAAATGAAAGAGAAAGAGGAAAGACAGGAGTTAAAGAATTTGTATGGGCCATCATCTGGCCTTTGACAAGAGCCGTTGTCCAGTGGAATTGGATGTCCTCTGAAAAGTCTTTAGTTCTTCTAGTAAAGAGTCCTCAGTTCCTTTGTCAATGTCGTAAGTCCCTCCTCAATGATTGCAAGTGAACTGTGGCAAGTATCAGTGTTTAGGTAGTGTATCAGCCACACAGTATGGCTAGTGATTGGCTGAAGGAATAAACCACGTGACTTAGTCTATAAATCCAGAGCACACTTTATATTGCAAAATATTCCAACAGAAAATAATTTAGAAAAATACTTATCAAATTAAAAATTTCGCTAAGAATTTGTGTATTACAAAGTTTGTTTATTTCAAGAAATGATTCTACTTTTTGTTTACATTTAAAATGTTATTAAAAAATTTAACCCTAAAGTGTTTTGAAACAATTTTATTTTTCAAAAATCCGTTGTTGTCTTTTTTACGAATGATAAATATTTAAATTAAGTTTTCAATTATCAATAAAATGTATTCGTTTAATTTATTTTCCTTTTCAGTCCTAAAAATGTAACACTAAAAAGAAGCTAAAAGTTAAAGCCGCCATCCGATCAATTGGATAGACATATCAAGCCATCGCACCTTACTGTTGGNTCCCGATCCATATTCTTTAAATTGCTCTTTTAGCAAGCGCTAGAAAGTGGTAGTTGAGTCCTGGGTATGACATTAAATTGCATCTAGTGGTGAGGTTCCAATTCTGGAACTCATGTGCGTGTGGAGTGTGGAGTATGGAGTACCCCTTCATTGCCATTACTCACTCTGACCCGGATTGTTAGTACTCATTAGGGTCTAATCTATGGGTTATATAGATAAATGTATAGATAATTAAAATCTGAATAACCAAGAAGGATGAATAAAACCAAAATATCTTCATCATAAAATGATCTCTAGTTGACATGCCGTAAATTTCAACCAGCCAACCATTAATAAAAATAAAGAAGCTAAGAATTAAACACGTGTCCTTATTTGTTGGTCGAATATTTCACCTATATATCAATTAATAATGGAGGTTCGCTCTTTATTTGTCTGTAACAAAAATTACGTCATTGCTTACGTCACATGATCCAAAATCGTCATAACATAGAATAAATACACTTAAAATTTGAGCATGCGACATTAGACGATCCTCATGGTTTTTTTAAAACAAGTTTTAATAAATACATGTCTGGTATTATATATTATTATATAATTTGTTTTATTTTAATATATATTTAAGTTATCAAAAGTTTCCATTTCAAATTGTTTTATCTTTTACTCCTTTAATGAATTTGATGATTTTACTTACTTAGGGTACAAACTCTCTGACATTGAATTTTTAAATCCCACAGCCTCAGGCAATATCTTTCAAAAATTCATTTTTACATCACCTGGAGGGTATTTTTTTGTTGCTACTATTAATAATGGCGATTCTCTGTATTTCTGTCTGTAATAAAAACTACGTCATAGCTCTACGTCAAAGATTACGTCACAATATTCTTATGCTATATACAGCCAAAATTTGAGTAAGCAAGTTTACAAATAAATAAATACCTATGATTTTGTGTAAAATAATTGTTTGATTATTACATGCATGCAACATTTCATTTGAGAGGGACGGGGCTCAGTTTTCATTTTAAATTGTTTTATTTTTTATTTTTACTCCTTTAATAAATATCAGGATTTTGCTTACTTATTATACAAACCCTTTGACATTGAATTTTTAACTCCAACCCTCTCAGGCAATGTCTTTCAAAAATTAATTTTTACGACGCTCGGAGGGTGTTTTCTGTTGCTAGTTAATTTAAATGAAAATCTTTCGTTAAGTCGACGAATAGAATAATTCTTTTCTTTAAAGTTTTTAAGTTTTCACAAGGCAGCACTTGTATTACCTCTTTTAATCACTAATACAGTTATAACACTGTAGTAGTGTTATGGGTTGACTGGCGATATTTCATTAGATACTGGAAAAAACAATTTTGGTTAACTTTTGAATATAAAAATAACAGTTGTGTCTAGAGTCGTACAAGCGACTTATATCAGAGTACAAGTCTGTGGTGGGATAACGTCAACACATGATAAGAAAAATTACTCGAACAAAAGAAAGTTTAAAGGTTAAAATTCGGTTGATATAAGACGAATGGCTGTTTTATACATATGTTGTCATATACGTGAAGACTGCACAAGATAAGAAAATTTACTCAACAAAGACACTTTTAAGGATTAAATCTTAAAAATGTTGATTGAGTTAAGAATAACAGTTCCGCAGGTAATCCCACACCAATTTCTGAGAATTATCATAGCAACTGACAGATAAGTCTGGTACAAGACCATTTATACAATAATAAATATATTATAATTATTATAGTATTACATTTGTTGCCACGACCACCGTAGTATTACATTTGGTTCCCGTGACCAGGGTAGTATTACACAGTCAGCTATCGATCAACGCCAAAACCTGGATGATGCTTTTTGCATTTGAGATAGCGCTAATACCCTTGGGAAAGGTATGAATCCAAATATTCTCCCTCCAGTGATGTGTAAATATTAAGGAAGACTGGGCTCTTTAACCTGGAGCTCCAGAATTGAAACTTCACTATTAAGTGCAGTTTAACGTCATACACAGGACATTGACCCTCAGCCACCGCCTTCTAGTAATATGATAAAAAGGATTGGGAATTTTCCCAAAGGGCAATTGGGTTGGGACAATCATATAGCTGCTTGGGCATCCAACCGATTGGTCGGAGGGTGCTCTGACCACCCATATAGCCTAAGTAAAGGTCAAATTAGAGTGTTGCATGTCATGGACTGCTAAGCCACCAGCATTACGCCCTTAAGCATCACCTGTTGCGACCCACAATCAACACGTGGCCCCACTTGGGGGCGGATTTTAACTCCTCTGCAGTGGTGCAGTTGTGGTATACTACAGCCCTAGTCGACAGTGCGGTCTTACTACTCTGCAAGGGTGCAGTCAGCGTATTCAACTGCCCCAACCGATAGGGCTGTCTTACATCTCTACAGAGGTGCAGTCGGCGTATTTTTACTGCTCCAGTCGACAGTGCAGTCTTACTACTCTGCAAGGGTGCAGTCAGCGTATTCAACTGCCCCAACCGATAGGGCTGTCTTACATCTCTACAGAGGTGCAGTCGGCGTATTTTTACAGCCCCAGTCGACAGTGCGGTCTTACTACTCTGCAAGGGTGCAGTCAGCGTATTCAACTGCCCCAGCCGATAGGGCAGTCTTACATCTCTACAGAGGTGCAGTCGGCGTATTCTGTAGCCCCAGTCGACAGTGCAGTCTTACTACTCTGCAAGGATGAAGTCAGCGTATTCAACCGCGCCAACAGATAGGGCAGTCTTACATCTTTACAGAGGTGCAGTTAGCATATTCAACCGCCCCAGTCGATAGGGCGGTCTTACATCTCTACAGAGGTGCAGTCGGCGTATTTGACAGTATGAGAAGGACGCAAGGACGCTTATACAATGTGTAAAGAATGAATATCCTAATAGGATAAGAGTCACGAGTCGGCTTATCGTGTCTTCTTTGGTTTCGCCATAAATCACGGCAAAATAATTAAAACTTTTCCGGCATTCCGAGAATTTAATCAACACGAACGTGCTGATTATATTTCGACTGCTACCTGATACCCTTCTCTTGCTATTTCGGTGTCAACAACTTTTGCCGTATCCTTGGTTTGGTTTACGGCACATCAACCTCAGTGGGTCATTTAATGCCGATAAAGTTTTGAAATAAACTCATTCTTAATGGATACTCAATATTTTTTATGAACACATTTTTCTATTTAACCCATAGATGGGACCCTAACAGGTACTACCACTCCGGGTCAGAGTGGACCAGGGAGCAATGGTGATAAATGGGTGCTCCACATTCCTCAAACCTCCAGAACTGGAACCTCACCATCAAATAGAGTTTAACGTCATTCCAAGGACATGTAGACCCTCAGCCACCGCCTTCTAGCACCCATATAATAAAAAGGGATTGGGGATTGCCATAAGAGCAATAGGGTTGGGACAATCATATAAGTACTAGGACTTGACGTGACCAGTCAATTGATCGTATGGGGGTTCTCCGACCGCCCGTCTAGCCTAGGTAACGGTCTAAGTGGACTGTTGCAAGTCATGGACTGATCATCCACCAAGACTCCGTCCTTAAGCATCACGGGTCGCCACCCACGGCCAACATGTGGTCCCATTGGGGGAGTCTTACCCCTCTGCGGAGGTGCAGTCGGTGCGTTCTAACTCTCCAGCCGACAGGGCGGACAATAAATTAGGTGCAGTGTAATGGTTATCATTATAGGATAGCGACACAGCAACAAGAGTTCAAATTCTAACTAATACTGTTTGTATTTCATATAGTGCTAATATCCTTGGGAAAGAAATAACTCCAAGTATTCTCCCTCCAGCTATGGGTAAATAGGAGGACTGACATGTTAAACTCTGCTTCAAAAGTTGACCTTGAGTCTCATCACGCTCTTGTGGAGGGGTTATATAAACACACACTGAGCTCCTTAGCCTTAATATGGCCACCGGTCTAGGAAAGGAAAAACTCTGAATTCAAATATGTTAGATTCTATTATCTGTATTATTCGGACTATTGTCCTCATCTTCATTGTTATCTGTACAACGTTTCGGCCAATATGCCCTCCGACCTTCTTCAGGTATTTCTTGTCGGACTCGGGAACCTTCTTTTTTGGACTCGGGAACTTTCTTGTCATAATCGGGAACATGGACACATGGCCTAGTGTATAGGGTAGTTAGGTTAAGAAAGTTTTAAATGACAGTTTTCTCTAGATTGCTGGTTCAATCCTGATCAAGGGCAGCAGTAACATAGAATAATAATTAACACAGCTAAAATCCCCTACCCCAGCTATGGTTAGCGGAATGAGAACAGGATACCCCCGTGGACTGAATAAAGGGTTAGGTTCAAAGTTCCGTGATGGCTCCCGATTACGACAAGAAGGTTCCCGATTACGACAAGAAAGTTCCCGAATCCGAAAAGAAGGACCCGGAGTCCGAAAAGAAGGTTCCCGAGTCCGAAAAGAAGGTTTCCAAGTCCGACAAGAAATACCCGAAGAAGGCCGGAGGGCATATCGGCCGAAATGTTGTACAAATAATAATGAAGATGAGGACAACAGTCCGAATAACACATATAATACTAATCATCAACCCTCATCTCAAACAGTCAGAGAAATACTGTTAAATTATGTGATAAAAATCGACCGTCTACTTCAATTTCATTTTGGTGTGGCTGAGAACTGTTCAGAAAAAGTTATGCCATGTTTTTTTCTTCATACTAGCAGACACGTTGACTATGAAAACAAAGAATGAGAATTAAAGAAAGAAATATCGTGATACCACCCCGAAGATGTCATAAAACAGTAATTCCAATATTTTATAACAGGTCTGTCACGAAGGGGTTGAGGACAATACCAACTTTTACAACCATATGTTTTCATAGCGGGGTTTTTTTTTTGTTAGTTTTATCTCATAATTCAACTATCCACGTTTTTATATAATTACGTTTTCCTATGTTTTAGTTCAAAAAGACTTACCAGTCATTCTGGTAAGCCGTTGGCTTATGACTCAGCGCTTGTCAAGGCTGCTAATGTGAGTAACAGCTTTTTTGTTGTTACTAGACGATGCGTGTGTAAATGTTTGTTTGTTTATTGATTTTAACGGCATATCAACCCGTCTGGGGTTATGTCATGCTTAACGGTTAGGAAATTATACATATCGTGTATTTATATTTATACTTTTTAGTAATTGGTTTTAACAATGTGTTAGCATTATTGGGGATTATGTTGTATGGTATTGATTTGTTTCATGTCTATATTCTATGGTATAATTTTATTTCCCTTAAAAAAAGAGAGAATATCCTCCATGTTGACATTTTCAAACAGATCTTTCATATTGTTTGCTTTAAAATAACGGTTTCTGATGTGAGCAAGAAACCTGCATTCCATGAATAAGTGTCTAACTGTCAAAGGTGTTTGACATGTTCCACATTGTGGTTGTTGTTCTTGTTTGAGTATATAGGAGTGCGTTAGTCTTGTGTGACCAATGCGTAATCGGGAGACAATGACTTGTTTCTTTCTAGACTTCTTTAAAGTTGGTCTCCAGCCTCCCAAAGTGGGTTTGATTAGAAAGAGTTTATTGTGGATGTTGTTATTCCAGTGTTGTTGCCATTTTGTATTAAGGAATCTATTGATTTTAGGTTTCAAATCAGTATATGGTATCTTGAAATTATCGGGGATCAAATCTAGAGCCGATTTAGCTGCGGAGTCTGCTCTTTCATTCCCCCTCACTCCTATATGACTTGGGATCCAGCATATTATAATCTTAGAGTTAGTTTTAGTAGAAGGAAAGTGCTTTAGACAAGATTCTTTATTACTTCTGTATAGGTCAACTGTAGCCACATCAATACTATTGTATAGCCGCACCACCGAGATTTTAATAAAGCGCTTGTAGAAAAACCAACGTGTGACCTACACAAGGATGCTGCCTGCAGTTTTAACAAATTCTGGGAGCAGCATCATTTGAAGTTGGACGCGTGTGTTGTAATGGTTAGGAAATGGACACGGCTAGACGAGTTCAAATCCTAGAAGCAGCTGTTTGCATTTCACAAAGCTCATATATCGGGAAAGGTGAATCCAACAATTCTCCCTCCAGCTATGGGTAAATAGCAGGGCAGACTCGGCTCTTTAACCTTATTATGGCAATTGATCTCTCTCTCTCTCTCTCTCTCTCTCTCTCACTCTCTCAGGAAGACCGCTTTGTGTGTGACTCAAACCCTGACTGTCAAGCTGACAGGCAGAGACTCTAACCATTACACCAGCAAGCCCTTCCCAGATTTTTCGTTTTGTTTAGAAGTAGGTTATATTCCACTTTATGGTGACTTTTACTACACGACAATATGAGAAGTAAGCGGTCTTCCTGTCTATAGCTCTGCTGATGAGGCCTAATAGGCTGAAATGTACGTACAGAGATTGATTTTTCTCGATTTGTTTAGCCTTACATTTGAATAGGTATGCCCGCCTAATTCATTAATTATTAATTAATTAATTTAAAAAAATTAGGTACGACTTCAATTAAGCACAAATTCTCCCAAAAATACATATGCATGTATGTATGTATGTATGTATGTATGTAAGCAGCAAGCTATTCAAAAAGTTTTTGTTGAAAATAGAGAATTCTTTCCAGCTGTGTCTGTGTCAGTACTACCATACCACTGCATGACTAGATAAAGCTAGATGAGAACTACAGAAGGATGCTGCGCGCAGTCCTGAAAATCGTATGAAAGCAACGCCCCACAAAAACGAAGCTGGACAATGTTGGAGAATTAAGGACGAATTCATAATTTATGTTCTGGATATACCTACACCTCATAGTGGACCGACTCGGTGATGAATGATGCGAACAAGTGTCAAGAGATTGAGAGAAAGAGGGGGAGAGAGGGGGGAGAGAGGGGGGAGTCATGGGAATCTGTAATGTCAGCACGATGATGATGATGATAAGGAGGAGGAGGGGAGGAGGAGGAGAAGGATCTCGATAAAAAGTGTTTTGTCGTTGACGATATTTCTTCTTTGTCTATACTTTGTGACTATATGCCTGATGAATATGCCAACATACAGCTGGCCCTGTGAAAAGGGTGGACGTAAATGGTGCCACCATTTCGGAGTTTAAAAAAAGGCCTGTTTGTCCGTCCTATCAAAGACTATTTCCTTCTGTCAGGGAAAAAAGCAGCAAAAAAACAAAAAAAAAAAACAAAACAAAACAAAACAAAAACAACAACATACAAACACAAAAAGATACAAACACAAAAAGATATATTGTTATCTAATGACGTCCAGTAATCACAAATGACCTTGATGGAGAATCACGCGTAGTGTAATTTGAAACCCGACTTCAAGTCAATATACATGCTAATATTGAAGCCCTTAGGGCTTTTCGTTTCACGGGGATCCTTGGATAGATACATATTTCAGCATATTAATAAAGATAATATACATACTATGATTTTATACATGGATATATATATATATATATATATATATATATATATATATAAAAGGTGGCTTACCGGTGAATATGGGCACGATCGTAGGAAGTGCACAAAATCCAGGAGTTAAGTCAGCGATAAAACAAATACAAAGTGCTCAATACAAAGTAGAGCAAATTTATTAAAGAAATGGATACAATAGAAACCTATTCGAGTTTCACCATAAGGATCTTCAGGGTTAAATCCGCTGAATTAATCGAGGTACCGATTAATTGCAGCCGATTACACGTGTGTTCATTGAATAATCGGTACTTCGATTAATTCAGTGGATTTAACCCTGAAGATCCTTATGGTGAAACTCGAATAGGTTTCTATTGTATCCATTTCTTTAATATATATATATATATATATATATATATATATATATATTATATATATATGAGGAAAATGGGATTGGAATGAATATATATATATATATATATATATATATAATATATGTGTGTGTGTGTGTGTGTGTGTACGTGTGTGTGTGTAGTATAGTATGACATTTTTAAAAACACAGGTTTAAATAAAATGAGTGGTAAGTTTATTAGCCGAATCTGCAGTGTTTCAATCTGTTAAGTAGATCTTCTTCATGGCTTTTGTTGGTAAAGGAAGATTTTTACTCTTCCTTATATCAACAAAAGCCCTGAAGTAGATCTACAAAACAGATTGAAACACTGCAGCGTCGTCTGAATAAATACCACTCATTTTATTTAAACCTGTGTTTTTTCATATTTCTCACTATACTACATACCGTCGGATACACTTCCATTTCTCTTCACACACACACACACACACACACACACTATATAATATAATATATATATATATATATATATATATATATATCAGAGTCTTTTCATTATGCATATATCTTTATATCCAAATGTTTTCACTCTCTCTCTCTCTCTCTCTCTCTCTCTCTCTCTCTTCTCTCTCTCTCTCTTGCCCTGTCGGCTGAGGTGTTAGAATGCATCAACTGCATCTCTGCAGAGGGGTAAGACTTCTCCCAATAGGGTCAACATGAGTTTATAAAAAACATTAAGAATTGATTTATTTCAAAATTTATCGGCATTAAATGACCCACTGAGGTTGATATACCGTATATATATATATATATATAATATATATATATATATATATATATATATATATAGTTGAAAATAGAGGGAGAAGTGGATATAACAACACATCAACTAAATTCAATTGATATTTTCTCTGTTGTTATATCCGCCTTTTCCTCTATTTTCAATCAATCAAATTTTGCCGGATTTACTCAATCCTTCATTTCTCATATATATATATATATATATATATATATATATATATATATATATATATATATATATATATAAACAGCTGTACGATGTTCTACGTAGGGTGCGATATTTGCAGAGTTCGCTTGTCATGATTATTTCCAATAATTATCGAATTTTATACGATATACACATTGTAATTGCGTTAAAAGCAAAAAATATAAATAATGATAATAATGATAATAATAATAATAATATATAATATATATATATATATATATATATATATATATATATATATATATATATCCGTCTCTCTGTCTCTTTCTTTTCATTGTCTATGATATCATAATCTATCTATTTTCCTATCATCCCCTCTGTAGGTGTATGTGTGTGTTTGCACGCGTACTTAATAATTTCACCTCGTATCGCATTCTGAAGGTTGGTATATACATATATATATAGTTAAGAGGGGAATCGGTGAATTAATGTGAATTTAAACTGTTACAAACAGGGATTGACCTTGTCTCGTTATTCTGTGCAAAAATCAAACTATCTTTTTGGTACAAAAATGTTCAATATTTGTGAAATAATAATAGAAAATTTATTTTTGTCGTAGATGCAGTGTCACATCGGGATATTGATCATGCTATGAAAAAATCAGAAATCATCAATAACGTAAAATTGGTTGACTTTAAGACTTTAGATTCCTCGGGCAAAAATGCTTTTATGAACCAATCTTTAGGAGTAGGGAAGCTCTAGAACTTATTTTACAGACGAAAATAGATGACAAAAAGTCGCAATTTTTCGTAACCCCCGTCAAATTTGGAGAGCTAAAAATCGACATAACTCCACGAATGTTTAGAATTGGAAGCTCAAAATTTTGGGATTGTCTAACTTTAACATACTAGAACAAAACTTAAGAAAAATTGAAGGGGAAGAGTGATAGGACCTGGGTGATTTGACATGGAATTAGTCACATTCTCTTTTGGCTGCGATGTGATAACATATGTGTATGTAGGGAAGGGGAAGGGTTATTGCTTTGAAAGGTACCCCCCCCTCCATAAAATTATACTCGTGTGTTCAAAGTCCAAAAACTTTTCGACAATTAAGACTTTTCTTACTTAAATTTTTTGTTCGAAGTCTGAATTGGTCTAGTTCAGAGTCGTTCGAGAACAGAGTTTCTATTGCAACTAACATTTCTTCCAGACGGCACTGGTGTCACGAAACTGCTTTTATTGGTTTTTGGAGAATCACCAAGTGCCGATCTACAACTGATGACCTTGACTGTCTATGTGCCTGATTTTTAGTAAAATCATTTCTAATGCCTTTTTATACGAAAAAATAATTTCCAATGCATTTTTATAGCCAAAATAATGTCCAATGCAATTTTATAGCCAAAATAATTTCCAATGCATTTTCATAATAAAAATCATTTCCAATGCATTTTTATAATAAAAATAATTTCCAATGCATTTTTATGATAAAAATAATTTCCAATGCATTTTTATAGCCAAAATAATTTCCAATGCATTTTTATAGCCAAAATAATTTCCAATGCATTTTTATAATAAAAATAATTTCCAATGCATTTTTATAGCCAAAATAATTTCCAATGCATTTTTATAATAAAAATAATTTCCAATGCATTTTTATAGCCAAAATAATTTCCATCATTTCTAGTTCAGAGTCGTTCGAGAACAGAGTTTCTATTGTAACTAACATTTCTTCCAGACGGCACGAAGAAAGCAACAAAGATCGAAACCGCTTTTATTGTTTTTTTTTGTTTTTTTCGAGAATTGCTAAGTGTTGATCTACAACTAATGACCTTGGCTGTTTACGTGCCTGGTTTTGGAAAGTGCTTTTGGCCACTAATTTAGTTTTATCTCCAAACGAACAAGAGAGACACTTCACCTAATTTGAAAAGGATTCTATTTCATGGCCAATAAATTTTGAGAAGAGACTCTTATTTCCGAGTCCTGTCATCATCTCGAGTAGTTACAAGGATTCTTCAAATCCTGTCGTGATACAAAGCGGTTTTTCATTTTATTACTTCGTCCTCTCTGCTACGGACACATATATGTCACGTGTTTGCCCAACCACCTCCACGGACTGCGGACAGGAGGCGATACAAGGACAGTTTTTTAAGAGTAGAACCTTGACGAAGCGCCTAGAGAATAAGCTAGACGGGAGTTGCACAAGAATGTTGCGATAAAAAACAATCGTGAAAACAACACCCCACAAGAAAGTGGCTGTATGGACACTTGCCCCCGATCATACAAACATGCTGGACACTGCTGGAAAAACGAAGACTTACAATGACCAGCTTTGCACAGATACCGGATGCTGCGCAGAGGACTTTCCGAGGGTAATGAATGAAAAGGGAGGGTTGGCGAGAGATTTTCGTGGATATCCGTGCTACTTGCGGGACATGATCATGAAGCCTATTTAAATTCAGTTTCTCTTTCTTTTAGTCTGGTTGCTAAACAATTCTTTCACCCATAGCTGAGGGGAGTAATGCTTCTCCTAAGGGTATTAACGTAAAGGGAAATCCTATCAGTTTCGTTCAGGATTCGAACTTGGCTCACCAATTACATTTCCTTCGACTTTAACCCTTGCACTAAGCGTGCCACCAGATATTCCCTTCGCTTCTCTCTCCCCCCTCTCTCTCTCTCCCTCTCTCTCTCTCTCTCTATCTCTATATATATATATATATATATATATATATTTATTTTCCAGACCTTTGGAGACCGTTCCAAGGGCACCAATTACAATTGACCTTCACCTTCATGTTCCATAGTTTTCTTAGTTCTCTGGTAAGGTCTAAGTATTTTCGCTTTCTTTAACTTTCACTTGGTGATCGGCCGGGACGACAAAATCCACGAGATGGTAACTTCTCCTCTTCTTGTCAATCAATACTAGGTCTGGTCTCCTGGCCGGGATTAGGTGAACCGTCTGTACATCAAAGTCCCAGAGAATGTTGTGCGTCTCATTCTCCGGGCGGATTCAGGATTGTGCATATACCATTGAGTTTTATGGTGAAAATTGATATTCTTGCACAATTCCCAGTGAATCGGCTTTCCCACCCAGTCGTGCCTAGTCTTGTACTGTCTTCGTGCTAGTTTGCTGCTTTCGCTTATCATGTGATTGATCATGTTGACTTTTTCTTCACACATTCTACACTTGCTATTCGGTTGTGTCTTATCTATTTTTGCTTCGATACAATTTGTTCTTATGACATTGTCTTGTGCTGCAATTATAAGGGATTCAGGGGTTTTTTAAAGCTACTTTTCCTGTACATTATTATTATTATTAGTTTTCACATCCGCGTTAGCTGATAGTATTTCACTGGAGGCTGAGTGACAACACGTCTCTTCAGGTTTCCAGGACTCTTCTGGGTATTCTAGCCGATTGCAGCAGTGCAGTAGTCTGGATAGTCTCAATTCTCCCTCTGATATCTAGATACTCCAGTCTTTTTTCCAATCCTTTTGTGACCGTTATTATTATTATTATTATTATTATTATTATTATTATTATCTTTGCCCGTCGGGTAGGAGAAAATTATTTTCGAATTTAGGGCTAGGCGCCAATACTCCTGTTACGATAGAGCGCCAAGGTGAAAAAAAAGTATTTACGACTCACACCGAGAAAGACAATAATATGCTCTCATGATTTGAACAGACGACCCTTTTCTCATTAAAGATAACAAATCTCTCTCTCTCTCTCTCTCTCTCTCTCTCTCTCTCTCTCTCTCTCTTTCGTGATAAAATGATGATTTTGCTATCTGGACCGACACCTGTTTTATGTCTCATATCGTTTGCGCTTTCACAAAGCCTACTTACTGAAACCATTTTTAGAATCCAAATACCAACCAAAACTCTTTCACTTTTTCATATAATTTTTTTTTCTTTTAAAATATTTTCAAATGCCTTTTGTATATGATTATTTTTTTTATATTATAAATAATTTCCAATGCATTTTTATGGCAAAAATCATTTCAGATTCATTTTTATAGTAAAATTTGTTTCCAATAGATTTTTAGTAGAAATGAATTTCTAATACTTTTTTGTAATGATAATCATCTCCAATACATTCTTATAGTAAAAATGTTTCAATACATATTCATAGTAAAATCATTTCTAATGCATTCTGCGGTAAAAATCATTTCCAATGCATTTTTATACGAAAAAATAATTTCAAATGCCTTTTTATAACAAAAATCATTTCCAATGCAATTTTATAGTAAAAATCATTTCCAGTGCATTTTTGTTATAAAAATTGTTTCCAGTAAATTTTTATAGTAAAAATCATTTCTAATGCATTGCTAGAGTAAAAATTGTTTCTAATACATTTTATGGTAAAAATCATTTCCTGTGGATTTTTATAGTAAAAATCATTTTCAATGCATTTTTATAAAAAAAGTAAAAAATCATTTTCAAATGCATTTTTAATAGTAAAAAAAATCATTTTTTAATGCATTTTTATAGTAAAAATTATTTCAAATGCCAGTTTTAATATAAAAATCATTTCAAAAATGCATTTTTAAATGAAAATAATTTCCTATGCAATTTTATAGGCAAAAAATTAATTTCCAAAATCCTTGTTTAAGAAAAATCAGTTCAAATGCATTTTTATGGAAAACAAATTTCCCAATTACAGATTTTAATCGTAAAATCATTTCTAATACATTTTTATAGGCAAAAATTGAAAGTAAGTGGATACAACGCCCCACACACACCCCATATATATATTTATGTGTGTGGTGTGTGCGTGTGTGCGTGTGCGTGTCTGTGTGGTGTGTGTGTGTGGTGTGTTGAATAAAAAAGGTGGAAGTGAAATCCGACAGTATGTAATATCAATAAAGAAAATTGAAAAACACAAGTTCATAAAACGAGGGATGTTTTATTTCGAATACACGCAGTGTTTAAGATCTGTTTTGATAAGATCTTCATCAGGCCTTTTGTTAGTTTGAGGGAAAAAGTAATCTGAGAAAATAAGAAACCTTCGGGACCCTTTTGTTTTATGGTTGGTCTATTTTTATATGTGTGTACATTCATATATATGTTTGTATATATATAATAATATATATATATATATATATATATATATATTATATATATAATGTTGTGTATATATATATATATATATATATATATATATACCCTTGTATTGAGGTATGAGAGGAAAAGGTACACACACACCACACACACATATGTGTATATATATATAAATATATTATTTTATATATATATATATAATATATATAATATATATCATAGAAGTCGACATTATATTGTGTCCTATATTTATGAGTAAATAATGTTCAATATGCGACCGGAGCATGTATATTTGAGTCGGATAGCGTGGACAGGAAGTTAACGGGTGTTTGATTACTGACAGTTTCTCGTTGTGGGTCAGTAAAATGTAATTCATTTTGTGTGGAGTTCGAGTGAGGGGGGGAATTTGCGGTGAGAAGTGGATATCCAATCAGCGTGGATGAGCCCAGAAACTTTGGCACAAAATACAAAAAGACGAGAATATCCCGGATCAGCCTCTGACGAAGCAAGCGGATTGAAACCTCTCCAAGAAATCACCCTAAAAGAAAGAATAGAAAGAAAGAAAGAAAGGGGGAAAGAAACCGTAGATAGATAGTATAGATAGATAGAATAAGAAATAAATGGGTAAGAAAGAAAGAAAGAAAGAAAGAAAAAAGAAAAGAAACCATAGATAGATAGATAGCATAGACATAGATAGATAGATAAGTAATTAAACTGATAAGAAAGTAAGAAAGTAAGAAAGAAAGAGAAGAAAGAAACCGTAGATAGATAGAATAGATAGATAATTACAAACTGGGCAAGAAGGAAAGAAAAGAAAAGAAAGAAAAGAAAGAACCATAGATAGATAGATAGATAGATAGATAAGTCATAAACTGGGTAAGAAAGAAAGAAAGAAAGAAAGAAAGAGAGAAAGAAACCGTAAAGATAGATAGACTAATATGATAAGAACAAATGGGTTAAGAAAGAAGAAAGAAAAGCAAAGAAAGAAAGAAAGAAGGAGAACGAGACCATAAAATAGATTTAGATAGATAGATAGTATAAAACTGGGTAAGAAAAGTAAGAAAGTAAGAAAGAAAGAGAGAAAGGAAACCGTAAGATAGAATAGATTAGATAGATAGATAGATAGATAGAGTATAAACTGGGGTAAGAAAGAAAGAAAGAAAGAAGAAAGAGAGAAAGAAAGAGAAGAAAGAAAGAGAGAAAGAAAACCGTAGATAGATAGATAGATAATAGAATTAAGAACAAAATGGGTAAGAAAGAGAGAAAAGAACGAAAGAGAAAGAAACCGTAGATCAGAAACCATAGATAGATAGATAGATAGAATAAGATAGATAAGTATACAACTGGTAAGAAAGAAAGAAAGAAAGAAAGAAAGAAACGTAAGATAGATAGATAGATAGATAGATAGATAAGATAGAACAAAATGGGTAAGAAAGAAGAAAGAAAGAAGAAAGAAAGAGAGAAAGAACCATAAGATAATAGATAGATAGATAGATAGATAGATAAGTCAATACAAACTGGGTAAGAAGAAAGAAAGAAAGAAAGAAAGAAACCGTAGATGATAGATTGATAGATAGATAGATAAGTATAAACTGGTAAGAAAAGAAAAGAAAGAAAGAAGAGAGAAAGAAAACCGTAAGATAGATAGATAGTAGATAGAACAAAAGGGTAAGAAGAAAGAAAGAAAGAAGAGAGAAAAGAAACATAGATATGATAGATAGATAGAATAAGTATAACTGGGTAAGAAAGAAAGAAAGAAAGAAAGAAAGAAAGAAAGAAAGAAACCGTAGATAGAATAGATAGATTAGATAAATGAAGTACAAACTGGTGAAGAAAGAAGAAAGAAAGAAAGAGGAGGGAAAGAAACCGTAGATAGATAGATAGATAGATAGATAGATAGATAAGAACAAAAATGGGTAATGAAAGGAAGAAAGAAAGAAGAAAGAAAGAAAGAGGGAGGGAGAACCGTAGATAGATAACAGATAGATAGATAGATAGATAGATAGATAGATAAGACAAATCGGGTAAGAAGAAAGAAAAGAAGAAAAGAAAAGAAACCAATGATAGATAGAATAGATAGATAGATAAGAACAAACTGGGTAAGAAAGCCCTGTAAGTCCTTAAACTCAAATTTAATACACAGGAAGGAACTTTATATTGTTGCTCAATTGTTTTTATTTGCTTGTTAATAAACGTTAGTAATTAATACGAAGTTTTAATTAAATTTATTTGTTGCTGTTAGTGTTCAATACTCATACAGTCATATACCCAAGTTGGGGTCCCTACACAAGTGTTTCTTTTACTAGAGAGAGGGGGAGAATAGACACAGGTAGATCGAGAGATGCATAACTTACATTCTTTGGCGCATTGGTGATCTTCTAGTCGTTTTCTATTCTTTCTCTATGACACTTCTATTTCCTTCTCTGTTCTTGCTGGTTGGTCGCCTTGATTCATTTTCTTCTTCTAGGTCAGTCTGTGCCAAGACTATTCATCAACCAAAAACAACGTATTTATTTATTGTAATCTTTTTATTACTTAACTAGACATTTCCTCAATCTAACAACACAAGCGACGCGTGTGCATGAGCTTCCAGCTAACAGATATGCCTTCCATCTGCCTGATCGTCAAAGCTGAAACTGACAGGCCCAACCAGGGTCCCACCATAACTTTCCACGATATTTCTGCGGGCTTTCTGTAAATATTCCATGGAAAGTACCGCCCGTTGATATGAAAAAGGGCCATCCCTTCAAGAAATACAGGGGTTGACAAATAATCTTATGCATACCGATTATTAGGGTAACATACCTTGAATAAGTGCGTTATACAATCAATATCCACTATACGATTGAACTAGTGCCTTAATGAATCATAGCCAAACGCTAAATCCAAACGCCTTAAAACTTTATGTCCACGCTACTCTCAGTTCCATAATATTAGCTCAGTCGGTAGAAGCGTATCGCAGAAACCACAAGGTTCCCTAGTTCGAATAACCGGCCCTCGTCAACTCAGACGTATGAGTAAGCACAGGGATATGTGCGGTAAAATGAGGAGCTTGTGGTAGATGCAAAAATAATCTCCTTGGTCCATCCGCTAGTAAGGGTGTAGACTCCCTCGTTTGATTGCTGATAACTGGACTTTAGGTATCAGCCAATAGCAGGACCAAAGGTTAGTAGCGATGAGCTTTGTTCCCTAATAATTTAATTGGGTGACTGTTTGATTATTTGCTAGATATTAAAGCCGTGATACAAACATACACTTAAAGTCATAGACTAAGCGAAGGTCACATGGTTTAAGCCTCAGATATCAAGAGTCCGAATGCATGGCTGGTTGACAACTTAATCACTGAAACTGAGATACGTACAATTGCAACATTGACGAAGGACTTGCAAGACTGAAGAGCAGCCAAGGAACAATCCAAAGGATTCTTTAATAAGGATCGCGCTCCTGTTTAACACAAAGGATCTCAGCTGGACAAGCGCTAAATTGCTTGAAGCCCTAAAGGATGGCTATTAAAATCGTAACAGTGCACCACTTAAATAAATCAAGTATTGTAAGGCAACTTGAGTTCTTTATTTGATGAAAGAAATAACTTGATTCGGTTTAAATGACTCAAAACGGGTTTTATATCTTTTTTAAGACCATCAATAACAAAACGCGATAAAGAAAAGACAAAATAATAAGGAAACGGGAAAATCACACTCAGTGGAACCGGCTGTTCGGGTCTTTAGAACAAAAAAAAAAAAAATAACAAGACTGACGTGACATTAGACGATATAATTCGAAATAAATTATAACGAAAACAAGGAGGATAATACATAAAAAAAGATCCAGGATAAAGCTCTAACCGCAATCAGGCGTGGACTATGACAATCCCGTACATTGTGACATCAAACCGACAAAGTCTGGTGGTATCGTGAGATACTGCTGGGGCGAATCTGATTAGTGGTTTTAGATGCTCGGCCCCGAAACCATGCCTGGAACTCTAAAGTCCATCATCTGAGGAAAGGCCTTTGTTGCAGCATGCTACGGTGTGAATAGCAGTCAAATTGTATGGACAGTATATATATATATATATAAACAACTTTCGAGAAGAACAGCTAAAACAATGCCAAATCCTTGTCACTTCAATTTTTTTCTCTCCCAGTTGGATTTCACTTTCCTCCACACCATTCTTAAGGTTCAACCCGAAATATGGAGATTATCAAACCAGGACAGAACAACTGGCTTGATATAGAAAAGTTCGTCTTTGTTTTTTTATGATTTTTTTTTTCTTACATGTTTCGTAATACAACCAGAAAACAACGTTCACATAACCAAAGTTAGTTTATAACAAATGTATATATTATATTATATTATATATATATATATATATTATATATGAATATATATATAATATATAGTTTGGGAGAATATGTGCTTAATTGAAGTCAAACCTAATTTTTGAAAGTTAATTCAATTATGAGTCTAATTAGGCGGGGATTTAATACTTTAAATGTTAAGGCTAAACAAATCGAGAAAATACAGTCTCTGAATGTACATCTCGAACTTTGAGATTACATCATCGATGTACATTTCGACCATATTGAGTACATTTCAGAGGATTGATTTTTCTCGAATTTGTTTAGCCTTACATTTAAGTAGTTAAATCCGCCAATTAATCATTAATGAATTAAACTTTCCAAAAAATTAGGTTGACTTCATTTAAGCAGCATATGTCTCACCAAGATATTGTCCTGAAAATAAAGCCATATTTGTTTATAATATATATATAGTATTAATATATACTAGTATAGTATATATATATAATGTGATAGGTAAAACAACAAACAATGTGTTTTGTATGGCTTTTTAGACCCGACAACATCTTTTGGAGACTAGTGCTTAATTGAAGTCGGTACATAATTTTTGACAATTAATTAAATTAATAATTGATAAATTAGCGGGCAAATACCTATTCAACATTGTAAGGCTAAACAAATCGAGAAAAATCAATCAAGATTTTTTCTCGTATTGGCCTTACATTTGAAATAGGTATGGTTCACACTCGTTCAGTTTGAGATTTAAAAGAAGGGCTCAGTCTTTTGGCGTAACCATTTTTCATCGTCGAAATTAGTCGCCAAACTATTCTTGCACCGTAAGCATGAGTCAAGTTATGAAATTGATTTATTTCGGGTTAACAGTGAGACTCAGGGGACCTAGATAAGGCGAGCCCCATTCGCACAAGAGCTCAGCGCTTTCCCGAGACCGAAATCATTCGAGACTGGGGCTGTTCCTCTTTCGGTCGAAACATCGTTTTCGGTTGCCGTTTTAGACCCATGCGAGTACGTGGGGGATATAGTTGGCAATGTTCCCAGAATTTCCCTCCCTGCGAATGAAACAGTATGCGCTTATTCCCTGTCGCCATAGAAGCTTGCTTATCTTCAGTCACAAACGAAGCTGCACAGGGACGGCGAGAATAGAAAGCAAATTGGATATAGATAATTTTGGCTGTCAATAGATGTGCAAGCACTCCCGCCATATACCACTTCTTCTTATTTCTCTCGTTTACTCGCTATTTCAGTCTCAACCCCCCTCTCTCCTCTCTATATATAATATTAATATAATATATATATACTAGTATATATAAAGAAAATTGAAAAAAAACACAGGTTTAAATAAGGTTGAATGGATAAGTTTTACTTATCCGACGCTTGCAGTGTTTTCGATCTATTAATCTAGAATCATTTTTCAGGGCAATTCTGTTGGTATAAAGGAAGGTGATAAAAAAATGTTATCACAGAATACGAGAAAAGCAAGCGATAAGTCCTTATTAGTCGATTATTTCTGTGATAAAAACATTTTTATTACACTTCCTTATACCAACAAATGGCCCTGAAAATGATCTAGATTAATAGAAATTACTTTCAGTCGGTAGACGTCGGGGGCAGGACAGATACGCTTCCTGAGTTCGATAACCGGCACTTGCCAACTCAGCGTAATTAGTAGCACCAGGAATCTTGTGCGGTAAAGTGAGGGCTGATGTGAGGTGTGTGGCACTCCATCTCAGACGTTAAATAAATCCCTTTGGTTCTAGCGCGTAGTGAAGGGGATAGACCTCCTCACTGAATGACTGTACCGAATTAGGCCCACCCGATTAGGTTTCTTTATGATATATAATTATATATATATATATATCACTCTCTCTCTCTCTCTCTCCGTCTCTCCTCTCTCTCTTCTCTCCTCTACTCCCTCGTCTCTCTCTCTCTCGTTGCTATTCTTTCTGGTCTCTAGTCTTTTCCTCCCTACACTTATTCCTCTCTTTGGCACTTTCTCTCTGTCTGTTTGTTCTTTCTTTCTTTCTAACACAACTAGAACTCCCTCCCTCCCTCGCCTCCCCCCCTCTCTCTTCTCCTCTGTCTCTCTTCTCTCTCTCGTCTCTCTCTGTCTGTGTTTCTCTCTCTTTCTCCGGTTCCCTGTCTTTATAATGGAACTTACATCTGACCACACAGCTGGCACGCAACTCAAATCTTCCTGCAACACCTCTCTCACTCATATAATATACTTTTTTTTTTTTTTGGGGGGGGGGATATGTGCTAAATTGAAGTCAACCTAATTTTTGAAAATTAATATTTTTATTAACTAATTAATCTCAAAATTAGGTATGACTTCAGTTAAGCAATGTCTCCAAAATTGTCGGCTAAAGCCATATTAAAAGAAAACAAAAGCACATTTGTTTTGTTTATTTTTCCTTTCAACATGACCATCGATTTGCTTCCATTTTAAACATATATATATATATATATAAATATATATATATATATATATATATATGTGTGTGTGTGTGTGATGTGTGGTGTGTGTGTTAGGTTAAGTAAACAAACAATGTGCTTTTTCTTTATATGGCTTTAAGCCGACAACTTTATGGAGACATGTGCTAAACTGAAGTCAATACCTAATTTTGAAGAATTAATTAGTTAATACTAATTAATTTTCAAAAATTAGTATGACTTCAATTTAGCACATATCCCCCCCCCCCAAAAAAAAAATATATATATGAGAAGAGAGGTGGTGCAGGAGATTTAGGGTGCCTCAAGCTTGGTCAGATTAATTCCATTATAGGAAGAAGGGAACGGAGAAGAGAGAGAACACAGAGAGAGAGAAGAGAGAGAGAGAGAGAGAGAGAGAGAGAGGGGGGGGAGGGAGGGAGGGAGGGGAGTCTATGTGTGAAAGAAAGAAAGAAAACAGACAGAGAAAAGTGCCAAGAGAAGGAATAGTGTAGGGGAGGAAAGAGGACTAGAGACAGAAAGAATAGCAAGGACGAGAGAGAGAGAGAGAGAGAGAGAGAGAGAGAGAAGAGAGAGAGAAGAGAGAGAGAGAGTGATATATATATATATATATATATATAATAAAAGTAAACTCCGTCGGGTGGCCTAATGTCGGTAACAGTCATTCAGTGAGGGAGTCTATCCCCTTTCACTAGCGCTAGACCAAAGAGATTATTTTAACGTCTGAGATGGAGTGCCACACCTACCATCAGCTCCTCACTTTACCGCACAGATTCCTGTGCTACTAATACGCTGAGTTTGGCAAGGGCCGGTATCGAACCAGGAAGCTTTGTGATTCCTGGCCGAACGTTCTACCGACTGAAAGTAATTCTATTAATTAGATCATTTTCAGGGCATTTGTTGTATAAAGGAAGGTAATAAAAATGTTTTATCACAGAATAACGACTAATAAGACTATCGCTTGCTTTTCTCGTTATTCTGTGGATAACATTTTTTTATCACCTTCCTTATACCAACCAAATGCCCTGAAAAATGATCTAAATTAATAGATCGAAAACACTGCAGCGTCCGGAAAATAAATAAACCTTACCACTCAACTTATTAACCTGTGTTTTTTTTCAATTTTCTTTATATATACTATATATATTATATATATATATATATATATATATAGAGAGAGAGAGGGGGTTGAGACTGAAATAGCGAGAAGAGAGAAAATAAGAAGAAAGATGTATATGGGGGAGTGCTTGCACATCTATTGACAGCATAAATATCTATTCCAATTTGCTTTCTATCTCAGCGTCCCTGTGCAGCTCGTTTGTGACTGAAGATAAGCAAGCTCTAGGACAGGGAATAGCGCATCTGTTTTCATCGCAAGGAATTCTGGGAAATTGCCAAACTATATCCCCCACGTACTCGTGGGTCTAAAACGGCAACCGAAAACGCTTGTTCGACCGAAAGAGAAAGCCCCAGTCTCGAATTGATTATCGGTCGGGAAAGCGCTGAGCTCTTGTGCGAATGGGGCTCCCTTATTCTAGGTCCCCTGTTAGCTGCACTGTTACCCCCAGAAATAACAATTCAATAACTTTGACTTCATGCTTTTACGGTGCAAGAATAGTATTGGCGATAATTCGACGATGAAAAATGGTACGCCCAAAAGACTGAGCCCTTCTTTTAAATCTCAAACTGAACGAGTGTGAACATACCTATTCAAATGTAAGGCTAAACAAATCGAGAAAAATCTTGATTGATTTTTCTCGATTTGTTTAGCCTTACTTTGAATAGGTATGCCCGCCTAATTCATTCATTATTAATTAATTAATTGTCAAAATTAGGTACGACTTCAATTAAGCACATAGTCTCCCAAAAATTGTCGGCTAAAAAGCCATATCAAAACACATTGTTTGTTTGTTTTACTTATCACATATATATATATATATAATATATATATAATATATATATATATATATAAACAAATATGGCTATTTTCAGCCGACAATATTTGGAGAATATGTGCTTAATTGAAGTCAAACCCTATATTTTTTGAAAGTTAATTCATTAATGATTAATTAGGCGGGATTTAAACTACTTAAATGTAAGGCTAAACAAATCGAGAAAAATCAATCTCTGGAAATGTACCTCAAATGGTCGAAATGTACATTCAGATGTATCTCAAAGTTCGAAATGTACATTCAGAGACTGATTTTTCTCGATTTGTTAGCCTTACATTTAAGGTTAACTCCGCCTAATTAATCATTAATGAATTAACTTTCAAAAAATTAGGTTTGAACTTCAATTAAGCACATATTCTCCAAAATATATATATATATATTATATATATATATATATATATAATATATATATATATATATATATATATACATTTGTTATAACTAAACTTTGTTATTTGAACGTTGTTTTCTGGTGTATTACGAAACTATGAAGAAAAAAAAATCATAACAAAAAAAAACGAATTATTTATATCAAGCAGTTGTTCTGTTCCTGGTTTGATTAATTCCGATATTTCGGGTGAACCTTGAGAATGTGTGGAGGAAAGTGAAATCCACTGGGAGAGAAAAAAATGAAGTGAAAGGATTTGGCATTTGTTTAGCTGTTCTTTCGAAATTGTTATATATATATATATAATCTTCATACAATGACTGCTATTCACACCGTAGCATTGACTGCCAACAAAGCCTTCCTCAGATGATGACTCTGAGTTCAGGCATGGTTTCGGGCCGAAGCATCATACACCACTAATCCAGATCGCCCCAGCAGTATCTCACGATACCACCAAAGACTATTGTCGGTTTGATTGTCACAATGTAGGATTGTCAATATCCCACGCTGATTGCGGTTAGAGCTTTATCCTGGATCTTTTTTTTTTATGTATTTCCTCTTGTTTTCGTTATAATTTTATTTCGATATACTCGTCTAGTCAGTCAGTCTTTGTTATTTTTTTTTTTTTTGTCTAAGACCGAACAGCCGGTCTCACTGGTGTGATTTTCCCGTTTCCTTTATTTTTGTCTATTTTTTTATTCCGCGTTTGTTATTTGAGGTCTTAAAAAAGATATAAACCCTTTTTGATTCAGTTTAAAACCGAATCAAGTTATTTTTCATAAATAAAGAACTCAAGTTGCCTACAATACTTGATGTTATTTAAGTGGTCACTGTTACGATTTTAATAGCCATCCCTTTAGGCTTCGCAATTAGCGCTTGTCCAGCTGAGATCCTTTGTGTTAAACAGAGCGCGATCCTTATTAAAGAATCCTTTGGTTGTTCCTTGGTGCTCTTCAGTCTTGCAAGTCCTTCGCCAATGATTGCAAATGTACGTATCTCAGTTTCAGTGATTAAGTTGTCAACCAGCCATGCATTCGGACTCTTGATTATCTGAGGCTTAAAACCATGTGACCTCGCTTAGTCTATGACTTTAAGTGGTGTATTGTATCAGGCTTATATCTAGCAAATAATCAAACAGTCACCCAATTAATTATTAGAACAAGCTCATCGCTACTAACTTTGGTCCTGCTATTGGCTGATACCTAAAGTCAGTATCAGCCAATCAACGAGGGAGTCTACGCACCCTTTAACTAGCGGATGACCAAGGAGATTATTTTGGCATCTACCATCAGCTCCTCATTTTACCGCACATATCCCTGTGCTACTCATACGTGAGTTGACGAGGGCCGGTATCGAACTAGGAACCTTGTGGTTTCTAGGCCGAACGCTCTACCGACTGAGCTATAATATATGGAACTGAGAGTAGCGTGGACATAAAGTTAAGGGCGTTTGTTACCTGAGGGTTTCTTGCCTACGTGTTTCTCATGCAAATCGTATAGGCGATATTGAGTTAGTATAACATTTAATTCTAAGGCTAATGTTGCATAATATATGCGGTTGCATAAGATTATTGTCAATCCCCTGTATTTCTGAAGGATGGCCCTTTTCAAGTCACGGGCGTACTTTCCATGGAATATTACAGAAAGGCCCCGCTGAAATACGTGAAGTCATGTGGGACCTGGTTGGGGCGCAGTTTCAGCTTTGAATTCAGGCAGAGAAGGCATATCTGGCTTAAGCTGGAGCCTCGCTTGCACACGCGCGCTGTGTTTATTAGAGGAAATGTTTAGTTAAGTAAATAAAAGTTAAATAAATAATATGGTTTTTGTGGTTGATGAATATCTTGGCAGCAAAGACTGACCTAGAAGAAGAAATGAATCAAGGACGAACAACCAGCAAGAACAGAGAAATAGAAGTCATAGAGAAAAGAATAGAAACGACTAGAGATCACCAATGGCCAAAGAAGTAAGTTATGCACTCTCTATTCTACCTGTGTCTATCTCTCACCCCTCTCTCTAGTAAAAGAACACTTGTGTATGGACCCAACTTGGTATATGTGTATGAGTATGTAACACTAACAGCAACAAATAAATTAATTAAAACTTCGTTTATTATAACGTTTATTAAAGCATAAAACAATGAGCAACATATAAAGTCCTCCTGTGTATAAAGTTGGTTTAAGGGACTTACAGGCTTTCTTACCCGCAGTTTGTTCTTATCTATATCTATCTATCTAATCTATGGTTTCTTTCTTTCTTTTTCTTCTTTCTTACCCATTTTGTTCTTATCTATCTATCTATCTATCTATCTATCTATCTAGTTATCTATCTACGGTTTCTTTCCCTCCCTCTTTCTTTCTTCTTCTTTCTTTCTTCCTTTCTTACCATTTTGTTCTTATTTAATCTATCTATCTATCTATCTATCTATCTACGGTTTTCTTTCCCTCCTCTTTCTTCTTTCTTTCTTTTTTAACCAGTTTGTACTTATCTATCTATCTATCTAATCTATCTAGCGGTTTCTTTCTTTCTTTCTTTCTTTCTTTCTTTCTTTCTTTCTACCCAGTTTATTACTTATCTATCTACTATCTATCTATTTCTCTCTTTCTTTCTTTTTCTTTCTTACCCATTTTGTTCTTAATCTATCTATCTTATCTATCTACGGTTTCTTTCTCTCTTTCTTTCTTTTTCTTTCTTACCCAGTTTATACTTATCTATCTATCTAATCAATCTATCTATCTACGGTTTCTTTCTTTCTTTCTTTCTTCTTTCTTACCCAGTTTATACTTTATCTATCTATCTATCTATCTATCTATCTATCTATGGTTTCTTTCTCTCTTTCTTTTCCTTTCTTTCTTTCTTCTTTCTTACCCATTTTGTCTTATCTATCTATCTATCTATCTATCTATCTATCTACGGTTTCCTTTCTTTCTTTTCTTTCTTTATTTTCTACCCGTTTAATACTTATCTATCTATCTATCTATCTATCTATCTATGGTTTCTATCTACGGTTTCTTCTTTCTTTCTTTCTTTCTTTCTTTCTTACCACATTTTGTTCTTATCTATCTAACTATCTATCTATCTACGGTTTCTTTCTCTCTTTCTTTCTCTCTTTTCTCTTTCTTCTTTCTTTCTTTCTTTCTTACCCAGTTTATACTTATCTATCTATCTATCTATTCTGCATCTATCTATTAGTTCTTTCTTCTTTCTTTCTTCTTTCTTCTTTCTTACCCAGTTTATACTTATCTATCTATCTATCTATCTATGGTCTGTTCTCTTTCTTTCTTTCTTTCTTTTCTTTCTTTCTTTCTTTTAACCCATTTTGTTCTTATCTATCTTCTATCTATCTACGGTTTCTTTCTTCTTTCTTTCTTTCTTTCTTCTTCACCAGTTTTATACTTATCTATCTATCTATCTACTAGTCTATCTATGGTTTCTTTCTTTCTTTCTTTCTTCTTTCTTTCTTACCCAGTTTGTAATTATCTATCTATCTAATCTATCTACGGTTTCTTTCTCCTCTTTCCTTTCTTTCTTTCTCTTTCTTACCCAGTTGTATACTTATCTTCTATCTATCTATCTATCTTCTTCTTGTTCTTTCTTTCTTTCTTCTTTCTTTTCTTCCTTTCTACTTATCTTATCTATCTATCTATCTATCTATCTACGGTTGTCTTTCCCTCTTTCTTTCTTTCTTTCTTTCTTTCTTAGGGTGATTTTCTTGAGAGGTTTTCAAGTCGCTGCTTCGTCAGAGCTGATCCGGATATTCTCTCTTTTTGGTATTTTGTGCCAAAGTTTCTGGGCTCATCACGTGATTGGGATATCAATTAGAAATCCCCTCCCTCACTCAACTCCACACAAATGAATTACCATTTACTGACCAACAACGAGGAAACTGTCAGTAATCAAACACCGTTAACTTCCTGTCCACGCTATCCGAACTCAAATTATCATGCTCGGTCCGCAATATTGAACATTATTTACTCATAAATATAGGACACAATATAATGTCGACTTCTATATATATATATTATAATTATGTATTATGTGTGTGTGTGTGGTGTGTACCTTTCCTCTCATACCTCATACAAGGGTATATATATAATATATATATATATATATATATACAAACATTTATATATATATTATATATATATATATATATATTACATATATACAAACATATATATGAATGTACACACAATATAAATAGACCGACCATAAAACAAAAGGGTCTCGAAGGTTTCTTATTTTCTCAGATACTTTTTCCCTCAAACTAACAAAAGCCTGATGAAGATCTATCAAAACAGATCGAAACACTGCTGTGTATTCGAAATAAACATCCCTCGTTTTATGAACTTGTGTTTTCAATTTTTTTATGATATTACATACTGTCGATTCACTTCCACTTTTTATCACACACCACAACACACACACACACCAGACCACGCACACGCACACACCACACACACACCAAAACATAAATATATATATGGGGATGTGTTGTGGGGGTGTAATTCCACTTACTTTCAATTTTTGCTATAAAAATGTATTAGAAATGATTTTTACGATAAAATTGTATTGGAAATTTTTTTCCATAAAAATGCATTTGAACTGATTTTTCTTATAACAATGATTGGAAATAATTTTTGCTATAAAATTGCATAGGAAAATATTTTCTATAAAAATGCATTTGAAATATTTTTACTATAAAAATGCATTTGAAATAATTTTTACTATAAAAATGCATTAAAAATGATTTTTTTTACTATAAAATGCATTGAAAATGATTTTTACTAAAAATCATGAAAATGATTTTACTATAAAAATCCACAGGAAAGATTTTTACCATAAAATGTATTAGAAACAATTTTTACTCTAGCAATGCATTAGAAATGATTTTTACTATAAAAATTTACTGGAAACAATTTTATAACAAAAATGCACTGGAAATGATTTTTACTATAAAATTGCATTGGAAATGATTTTTGTTATAAAAGCATTTGAAATTATTTTTCGTATAAATGCATTGAAAATGATTTTTACCGCAAGAATGCATTAGAATGATTTTACTATGAATAGTATTTGAAACATTTTTACTAAAGAATGTATTGGAGATGATTATCATTACAAAAAAGATTAAAATTATTTCTACAAAATCTATTGGAAAACAAATTTACTATAAAAATGAATCTGAAATGATTTTTGCCATAAAAATGCATTGGAAATTATTTATAATATAAAAAAATAATCATATACAAAGGCATTTGAAATATTTTAAAGAAAAAAAAATTATAGAAAAAGTGAAAGAGTTTTGGTTGGTATTTGGATTCTAAAAATGGTTTTCAGTAAGTAGGCTTTGTGAAAGCGCAAACGATATGAGGACATAAAACAGGTGTCGGTCCAGATAGCAAAATCATCATTTTATCACGAAGGAGAGAGAGGAGAGAGAGAGAGAAGAGAGAAGAGAGAGAGAGAGAGAGAGGAGAGAGAGAAGAGAAGAGAGAGAGAAAGAGAGAGAAGATTTGTTATCTTTAATGAGAAAAGGGTCGTCTGTTAACATCATGAGAGCATATTATTGTCTTTCTCGGTGTGAGTCGTAAATACTTTTTTTTCACCTTGGCGCTCTATCGTAACAGGAGTATTGGCGCCTAGCCCTAAATTCGAAAATAATTTTCTCCTACCCCGACGGGCAAAGATAATAATAATAATAATAATAATAATAATAATAATAATAAAACGGTCACAAAAGGATTGGAAAAAAGACTGGAGTATCTAGATATCAGAGGGAGAATTGAGACTATCCAGACTACTGCACTGCTGCAATCGGCTAGAATACCCAGAAGAGTCCTGGAAACTGAAGAAGCGTGTTGTCACTCAGCCTCCAGTGAAATACTATCAGCTAACGCGGATGTGAAAACTAATAATAATAATAATGTACAGGAAAAGTAGCTTTAAAAAACCCCTGAATCCCTTATAATTGGCAGCACAAGACAATGTCATAAGAACAAATTGTATCGAAGCAAAAATAGATAAGACACAACCGAATAGCAAGTGTAGAATGTGTGAAGAAAAAGTCAACATGATCAATCACATGATAAGCGAAAGCAGCAAACTAGCACGAGACAGTACAAGACTAGGCACGACTGGGTGGGAAAGCCGATTCACTGGGAATTGTGCAAGAATATCAATTTTCACCATAAAACTCAATGGTATATGCACAATCCTGAATCCGCCCGGAGAATGAGACGCACAACATTCTCTGGGACTTTGATGTACAGACGGTTCACCTAATCCCGGCCAGGAGACCAGACCTAGTATTGATTGACAAGAAGAGGAGAAGTTACCATCTCGTGGATTTTGTGTCCCGGCCGATCACCAAGTGAAAGTTAAAGAAAGCGAAAATACTAGACCTTACCAGAGAACTAAGAAACTATGGAACATGAAGGTGAAGGTCAATTGTAATTGGTGCCCTTGGAACGGTCTCCAAAGGTCTGGAAAATAAATATATATTATATATATATATATATATATATAAGAGAGAGAGAGAGAGAGAGGGAGAGAGAGAGGGGGGAGAGAGAAGCGAAGGGAATATCTGGTGGCACGCTTAGTGCAAGGGTTAAGTCGAAGGAAATGTAATTGGTGAGCCAAGTTCGAATCCTGAACGAAACTGATAGGATTTCCCTTTACGTTAATACCCTTAGGAGAAGCATTACTCCCCTCAGCTATGGGTGAAAGAATTGTTTAGCAACCAGACTAAAAGAAAGAGAAACTGAATTTAAATAGGCTTCATGATCATGTCCCGCAAGTAGCACGGATTTCCACGAAAATCTCTCGCCAACCCTCCCTTTTCATTCATTACCCTCGGAAAGTCCTCTGCGCAGCATCCGGTATCTGTGCAAAGCTGGTCATTGTAAGTCTTCGTTTTTCCAGCAGTGTCCAGCATGTTTGTATGATCGGGGGCAAGTGTCCATACAGCCACTTTCTTGTGGGGTGTTGTTTTCACGATTGTTTTTTATCGCAACATTCTTGTGCAACTCCCGTCTAGCTTATTCTCTAGGCGCTTCGTCAGTTCTACTCTTAAAAAACTGTCCTTGTATCGCCTCCTGTCCGCAGTCCGTGGAGGTGGTTGGGCAAACACGTGACATATATGTGTCCGTAGCAGAGAGGACGAAGTAATAAAATGAAAAACCGCTTTGTATCACGACAGGATTTGAAGAATCCTTGTAACTACTCGAGATGATGACAGGACTCGGAAATAAGAGTCTCTTCTCAAAATTTATTGCCATGAAATAGAATCCTTTTCAAATTAGGTGAAGTGTCTCTCTTGTTCGTTTGAGATAAAACTAAATTAGTGGCCAAAAGCACTTTCCAAAACCAGGCACGTAAACAGCCAAGGTCATTAGTTGTAGATCAACACTTAGCAATTCTCGAAAAAAACAAAAAAAAACAATAAAAGCGTTTCGATCTTTTGTTGCTTCTCGTGCCGTCTGGAAGAAATGTTAGTTACAATAGAAACTCTGTTCTCGAACGACTCTGAACTAGAAATGATGGAAATTATTGGCTATAAAAATGCATTGGAAATTATTTTTATTATAAAAATGCATTGGAAATTATTTTGGCTAAAAAATGCATTGGAATTATTTTTATTATAAAAATGCATTGGAAATTATTTTGCTATAAAATGCATTGGAAATTATTTTGGCTATAAAAATGCATTGGAAATTATTTTTATCATAAAAATGCATTGGAAATTATTTTTATTATAAAAATGCATTGGAAATGATTTTTATTATGAAAATGCATTGGAAATTATTTTGGCTATAAAATTGCATTGGACATTATTTTGGCTATAAAAATGCATTGGAAATTATTTTTCGTATAAAAAGGCATTAGAAATGATTTTACTAAAAATCAGGCACATAGACAGTCAAGGTCATCAGTTGTAGATCGGCACTTGGTGATTCTCCAAAAACCAATAAAAGCAGTTTCGTGACACCAGTGCCGTCTGGAAGAAATGTTAGTTGCAATAGAAACTCTGTTCTCGAACGACTCTGAACTAGACCAATTCAGACTTCGAACAAAAAATTTAAGTAAGAAAAGTCTTAATTGTCGAAAAGTTTTTGGACTTTGAACACACGAGTATAATTTTATGGAGGGGGGGTACCTTTCAAAGCAATAACCCTTCCTCCTTCCCTACATACACATATGTTATCACATCGCAGCCAAAAGAGGTGCTAATTCCATGTCAATCACCCAGGTCCATCACTCTTCCCCTTCAATTTTTCTAAGTTTTGTTCTAGTATGTTAAAGTTAGACAATCCCAAAATTTTGAGCTTCCAATTCTAAACATTCGTGGAGTTATGTCGATTTTTAGCTCTCCAAATTTACGGGGGTTACGAAAAAATTGCGACTTTTTGTCATCTATTTTCGTCTGTAAAATAAGTTCTAGAGCTTCCCTACTCCTAAAGATTGGTTCATAAAAGCATTTTTGCCCGAGGAATCTAAAGTCTTAAAGTCAACCAATTTTACGTTATTGATGATTTCTGATTTTTTCATAGCATGATCAATATCCGATGTGACACTGCATCTACGACAAAAATAAATTTTCTATTATTATTTCACAAATATTGAACATTTTTGTACCAAAAAGATAGTTTTGATTTTTGCACGAATAACGAGACAAGGTCAATCCCTGTTTGTAACAGTTTAAATTCACATTAATTCACCGATTCCCCTCTTAACTATATATATATGTATATACCAACCTTCAGAATGCGATACGAGGTGAAATTATTAAGACGCGTGCAAACACAACACATACACCTACAGAGGGGATGATAGGAAAATAGATAGATTATGATATCATAGACAATGAAAAGAAAGAGACAAGAGAGACGGATATATATATATATATATATATATATATATATATATATATATATATTATATTATATTATCATTATTATTATTATCATTATTATCATTATTTATATTTTTTGCTTTTAACGCAATTACAATGTGTATATCGTATAAAATTCGATAATTATTGGAAATAATCATGACAAGCGAACTCTGCAAATATCGCACCCTACGTAGAACATCGTACAGCTGTTTATATATATATATATATATATATATATATATATATATATATATATATATAGAAGAATGAAGGATTGAGTAAATCCGGCAAAATTTGATTGATTGAAAATAGAGGAAAAGGCGGATATAAACAACAGAGAAAATATCAATTGAATTTAGTTGATGTGTTGTTATATCCACTTCTCCTCTATTTTCACACTATATATATATATAATATATATATATATATATATATATATATATATATATACGTATATCAACCTCAGTGGGTCATTTAATGCCGATAAATTTTGAAATAAATCAATTCTTAATGTTTTTTATAAACTCATGTTGACCCTATTGGGAGAAGTCTTACCCCTCTGCAGAGATGCAGTTGATGCATTCTAACACCTCAGCCGACAGGGCAAGAGAGAGAGAGAGAGAGAGAGAGAGAGAGAGAGAGAGAGAGAGAGAGTGAAAACATTTGGATATAAAGATATATGCATAATGAAAAGACTCTGATATATATATATATATATATATATATATATATTATATATATATATGTGTGTGTGTGTGTGTGTGTGTGTGTGAAGAGAAATGGAAGTGTATCCGACGGTATGTAGTATAGTGAGAAATATGAAAAAAAACACAGGTTTAAATAAAATGAGTGGTATTTATTCAGACGACGCTGCAGTGTTTCAATCTGTTTTGTAGATCTACTTCAGGGCTTTTGTTGATATAAGGAAGAGTAAAAATCTTCCTTTACCACAAAAGCCATGAAGAAGATCTACTAACAGATTGAAACACTGCAGATTCGGCTAATAAACTTACCACTCATTTTATTTAAACCTGTGTTTTTAAAAATGTCATACTATACTACACACACACACGTACACACACACACACACACACACACATATATATATATATATATATATATATATATATATTCATTCCAATCCCATTTTCCTCATATATATATTATATATATATATATATATTATATATATATATATATTAAGAAATGGATACAATAGAACCTATTCGAGTTTCACCATAAGGATCTTCAGGGTTAAATCCACTGAATTAATCGAAGTACCGATTATTCAATGAACACACGTGTAATCGGCTGCAATTAATCGGTACCTCGATTAATTCAGCGGATTTAACCCTGAAGATCCTTATGGTGAAACTCGAATAGGTTTCTATTGTATCCATTTCTTTAATAAATTTGCCTACTTTGTATTGAGCACTTTGTATTTGTTTTATCGCTGACTTAACTCCTGGATTTTGTGCACTTCCTACGATCGTGCCCATATTCACCGGTAAGCCACCTTTTATATATATATATATATATATTATAATATAATCCATGTATAAAATCATAGTATGTATATTATCTTTATTAATATGCTGAAATATGTATCTATCCAAGGATCCCCGTGAAACGAAAGCCCTAAGGGCTTCAATATTAGCATGTATATTGACTTGAAGTCGGGTTTTCAAATTACACTACGCGTGATTCTCCATCAAGGTCATTTGTGATTACTGGACGTCATTAGATAACAATATATCTTTTTTGTGTGTATCTTTTTGTGTTTGTATGTTGTTGTTTTTGTTTTGTTTTGTTTTGTTTTTTTTTTTGTTTTTTTTTTTGCTGCTTTTTCCCTGACAGAAGGAAATGTCTTTGATAGGACGGACAAACAGGCCTTTTTTTAAACTCCGAAATGGTGGCACCATTTACGTCCACCCTTTTCAACAGGGCCAGCTGTATGTTGGCATATTCCATCAGGCATATAGTCACAAAGTATAGACAAAGAGAATATTCGTCAACGACAAAACACTTTTTAATCGAGATCCTTCTCCTCCTCCTCCTCCTCCTCCTTATCATCATCATCATCGTGCTGACATTACAGATTCCCATGACTCCCCTCTCTCCCCTCTCTCCCCCTCTTTCTCTCATCTCTTGACACTTGTTTCGCATCATTCATCACCGAGTCGGTCCACTATGAGGTGTAGGTATATCCAGAACATAAATTATGAATTCGTTCTTAATTCTTCAACATTGTCCAGCTTCGTTTTTGTGGGGCGTTGCTTTCATACGATTTTCAGGACTGCGCGCAGCATCCTTCTGTAGTTCTCATCTAGCTTTATCTAGTCATGCAGTGGTATGTAGTACTGACACAGACACGCTGGAAAGAATTCTCTATTTTCAACAAAAAACTTTTTGAATAGCTTGCTGCTTACATACATACATAATACATACATACATGCATATGTATTTTTGGGAGAATTTGTGCTTAATTGAAGTCGTACCAATTTTTTTTAAATTAATTAATTAATAATTAATGAATTAGGCGGCATACCTATTCAAATGTAAGGCTAAACAAATCGAGAAAAATCAATCTCTGTACGTACATTTCAGCCATTAGGCCTCATCAGCAGAAGCTATAGACAGGAAGACCGCTTACTTCTCATATTGTCGTGTAGTAAAAGTCACCATAAAGTGGAATATAACCTACTTCTAAACAAAACGAAAAATCTGGGAAGGGCTTGCTGGTGTAATGGTTAGAGTCTCTGCCTGTCAGCTGACAGTCAGGGTTTGAGTCACACACAAAGCGGTCTTCCTGAGAGAGTGAGAGAGAGAGAGGAGAGAGAGAGAGAGAGAGATCAATTGCCATAATAAGGTTAAAGAGCCGAGTCTGCCCTGCTATTTACCCATAGCTGGAAGGAGAATTGTTGGATTCACCTTTCCCGATATATGAGCTTTGTGAAATGCAAACAGCTGCTTCTAGGATTTGAACTCGTCTAGCCGTGTCCATTTCCTAACCATTACAACACACGCGTCAACTTCAAATGATGCTGCTCCCAGAATTTGTTAAAACCTGCAGGCAGCATCCTTGTGTAGGTCACACGTTGGTTTTCTACAAGCGCTTTATTAAAATCTCGGTGGTGCGGCTATACAAATAGTATTGATGTGGCTACAGTTTGACCTATACAGAAGTAATAAAGAATCTTGTCTAAAGCACTTTCCTTCTACTAAACTAACTCTAAGATTATAATATGCTGGATCCCAAGTCATATAGGAGTGAGGGAATGAAAGAGCAGACTCCGCAGCTAAATCGGCTCTAAGTTTGATCCCGCATAATTTCAAGATACCAATTACTGATTTGAAACCTAAATCAATAGATTCCTTCAATACAAAATGGCAACAACCACTGGAATAACAACATCACAATAAACTCTTTCTAATCAAAACCCACTTTGGGAGGCTGGAGACCAACTTTAAAGAAAGTCTAGAAAGAAACAAGTCATTGTCTTCCGATTACGCATTGGTCACACAAGACTAACGCACTCCTATATACTCAAACAGAACAACAACCACAATGTGGAAACTGTCAAACACCTTTGACAGTTAGACACTTATTCATTGGGAATGCAGGTTTCTTGCTCACATCAGAAACCGTTATTTAAAGCAAACATATGAAAGATCTGTTTGAAAATGTCAACATGGGAGGATATTCTCTCTTTTTTTAAGGGAAATAAAATTAATACCATAGAATATAGACATGAAACAAATTCAATACCATACAACATAACCCCAATAATGCTAACACATTGTTAAAACCAATTACTAAAAAAGTAAAAGTAATATAAATACACGATATGTATATATTTCCTACCGTTAAGCATAGACATAACCCCGACGGGTTGATATGCCGTTAAAATCAATAAACAAACAAACATTTAACACACGCATCGTCTAGTAACAACAAAAAGCTGTACTCCACATTAGCAGCCTTGACAAGCGCTGAGTCATAAGCCAAACGGCTTACCAGAATGACTGGTAAGTCTTTTTGAACTAAAACATAGGAAAACGTAATTATATAAAAACGTGGATAAGTTGAATTATGAATAAAACTAACAAAAAAAAAACCCCGCTATGAAAACATATGGTTGTAAAAGTTGGTATTGTCCTCAACCCCCTTCGTGAACAGACTGTTTATAAAATATTGGAATTACTGTTTTATGACATCTTCGGGGTGGTATCACGATATTTCTTTCTTTAATTCTCATTCTTTGTTTTCATAGTCACGTGTCTGCTAGTATGAAGAAAAAACATGGCATAACTTTTCTGAACAGTTTCTCAGCCACACCAAATGAAATTGAAGTGACGGTCGATTTTTATCACATAATTTAACAGTATTCTCTGACTGTTTGAGATGAAGGGTTGAATGATTAGTATTATAGTGTTTATTTCGGATCTGTTGTCACTCATCTTCATTTATTATTTGTACAACATTTCGGCCGATATGCCTCCGCCTTTCTTCGGGTATTTCTTGTCGGCACTTGGAAACCTTCTTTTCGGACTCGGGACCTTTTTTCGGACTCCCGGGTCCTTCTTTTCGGACTTCTGGGACTTTTCCTTGTGCGTATCGGGAACCTTCCTTGTCGTAATCGGGAGCCAATCACGGAAACTTTGAACCTAACCCTTTATTCAGTCCACTGGGGGTATCCTGTTCTCATTCCGCTAACCATAGCTGGGGTAGGGTTTTAGCTGTGTTAATTATTATTCTATGTTACTGCTGCCCTGTAATCAGGATGAACCAGCCAATCTAGAGAAAACTGTCATTTAAAACTTTCTTAACCTAACTTACCCTATACAACTAGGCCATGTGTCCATGTTCCCGATTATGACAAGAAAGTTCCCGAGTCCAAAAACAAGAAGGTTCCCGAGCTCCGACAAGAAATACCTGGAAGAAGGTCGGAGGGCATATTGGCCGAAAACGTTGTACAGATAACAATGAAGATATGAGGACAATAGTCGAATTAATACAGATAATAGAATCTAACATATTTGATTCAGAGTTTTTCTTTCTAGACCGGTGGCCATATTATAGGCATAAGGAGCTCAGTTGGTGTGTTTCATATGAACCCTCCACAAAGAGCGTGATGGACTACAAGGTCAACTTTTGAAGCAGAGTTATTAACAATGTCAGTCCTTCCTATTTACCCATAGCTGGAGGGGGAGAATACTTGGAGTTATTTCTTTCCCAAGGATATTGCATATATGAAATACAAACAGTATTAAGTTAGAATTTGAACTCTTGTTGCTGTGTCGCTATCCTTATAATGATAACCATTACACTTGCAACCTAATTTATTGTCCGCCCTGTCGGCTGGGTTAGAAGCACGACTGCACCTCGCAGAGGGGTAGAACTCCCCCAATGGGCCACTGTTGGCCGTGGGTGGCGACCCGTTGCTTAAGACGAGTCTGGTGATGACAGTTATGACTTGCAATCATCCACTTGCCTTATGGCTAGACGGGCGGTCGGAGACCCCCTACGATCAATGCTGGTCACGTCAAGTCTAGACTATATGATTTCCCAACCCTATTGCCTTATGGCAACCCAACCCTTTTTATTATATGGGTGCTAGAAGGCGGTGCTGGGGTCTACATGTCCTGAAATGACGTTAAACTCTATTTGATGGTGAGGTTCCAGTTCTGGAGGTTTGGGAATGTGGAGCACCTTTTCATCACATTGCTCCCTGGTCCACTCTGACCCGGAGTGTAGTACCTGTTAGGGTCCCATCTATGGGTTAAATAGAAAAAATGTGTTATAAAAATTGATAATCCATTAAGAATGGATTTATTTCAAAACTTTATCGGCATTAAATGACCCTGAGGTTGAATGGCCGTAAACCAAACCAAGCATACGGGCAAAAGTTAGTTGACACCGAAATAGCAAGGAGAAAGGGTTCAGGTAGGCAGTCGAAATATAATCAGCACGTTCGTGGTGATTTAAATTCTCGGAATGCCGGAAAAGTTTTAATTATTTTGCGTTTGATTTTATGCGAAACCAAAGAAGACACGATAAGCCGACTCGTGACTCTTATCTATTAGGATATTCATCTTTAGCACATTGTATATAAGCGTCCTTGCGATCCTTCTCATACTGTCAACATACGCCGACTGCACCATTGTAGAAGATGTAAGACCGCCCCTATCGACTGGGGCGGTTGAATATGCTAACTGCCAGCTCTGTAAAGATGTAAGACTGCCCTATCTGTTGGCGCGGTTGAATTACGCTGACTTCATCCTTGCAGAGTAGTAAGACTTGCACTGTCGACTGGGCTACAGATATACGCCGACTTGCACCTCTGTAGAAGATGTTAAGACTGCCCTATCGGCTGGGCAGTTGAAATACGCTGACTTGCACCCTTGCAGAGTAGTAACCGCACTGTTACGACTGGGGGCTGTAAAAATACGCGACTGCCCACCTCTGTAGAGATGTAAGACAGCCCTACGGTTGGGGCAGTGAATACGCTGACTGCTACCCTTGCAGAGTAGTAAGACTGCCACTGTCGACTGTGAGCAGTAAAAAAACGCCGACTGCACCTCTGTAGAGAATGTAAGACAGCCCATATCGTTGGGGCAGTGAATACGCTGACTGCAACCCTTGCAGAGTAGTAAGACCGCACTGTTCGAACTAGGCTGTTAGTATACCAAACAACTGCACCACGCAGAGGAGTTAAAATCCGCCCCAAGTGGGGCCACGTGGTTGATTGTGGGGTCGCAACAGGTGATGCCTTAAGGGCGTTATGCTGGTGGCTTAGCAGTCCCATGAAACATGCAACACTCTAATTTGACCTTTCTTAGGCTATATGGGTGGTCAGAGCACCCTCCGACCAAATCGGGTTGGATGCCCAAGCAGCCTATATATGAATTTGTCCCAACCCATTGCCCTTTGGGAAAATTCCAATCCTTTTTATCATAATTACTAGAAGGCGGTGGCTGATGGTCATGCTGTGTTATGACGTTAAACTGCATTAATAGTGAAGTTTCAATTCCTTGGAGCCTAAGGTTAAGAGCCCAGTCTTCCTTAATATTTACACATCCACTGGAGGGAAGATCTTGGATTCATACCTTTTCCCAAGGGTAATTAGCCGCTATCTCAAATTGCAAAAAGCATCATCCAGGTTTTGGCGCGTTGATCGATAGCTGACTGTGTAATACTACCTGGTCACGGGAAACCAAATGTAATACTATCGGTGGTCGTGGGCTAACAAATGTAATACTATAATAATTATAATATATTTATTATTGTTAAATGGTCTGTACCACGACTTATCTGTCAGTTGCTATGATAATTCTCCAGAAATTTTTGGTTGGTGGGGGATTACCTGCGGACTGTTATTCTAACTCAATAAACATTTTAAGATTTAATCCTTAAAAGTGTCTTTGTTGAGATAGAATTTTCTATCTGTGCAGTCTTCACGTATATGACAAAACATAATGTATATAAACAGCCATTTCGTCTTATATCAACCGAATTTCTAACCTTTAAACTTTCTTTGTTCGAGTATTTTTCTTATTCATGTGTTGACGGTTATCCCACCACAGACTTTGTACTCTGATATAGTCGCTTGTACGACTCTTAGACACAACTGTTATTTTTATATTCAAGTTAACCAAAATTTGTTTTTTCCAGTATCTAAATGAAATATCGCCAGTAACCCATAACACTACTACAGTTGTTATAACTGTTATTTGAAGTGATTAAAAGAATGGTAATACAAAGTGCTGCCTTGTGAAAACTTAAAACTTTAAAGAAAGAATTATTTCTATTCGTCGATTAACGAAAGGATTTTCATTTAAAATTAACTAGCAACAGAAAACACCCTCCTGCGTTCGTAAAAATTAATTTTTTGCAAAGACATTGCCTGAGAGGGTTGGAGTTAAAAATTCAATGTCCAAAGGGTTTGTTAATAAGTAAGCAAAATCCTGATATTTATTAAAGGAGTAAAAAATAAAAATAAAAAATTTAAAATGGAAAACTGAGGCCCACGTCCTCTCAAATGAAATGTTGCCATGCATGTAATAATCAAAACAATTATTTTACACAAAATCATAGGTATTTATTTATTTGTAAACTTGCTACCTCAAAATTTTGGCTGTATATAGCATAAGAATATTGTGACTATCTTTTGCGTAGAGCTATGACGTAGTTTTTTATTACAGACCAGAAATACGAGGAATCGCCATTATTAATAGTAGCAACAAAAAAATACCCTCCAGGTGATGTAAAAAATGAATTTATTGAAAGAATATTGCCTGAGGCTGTGGGGATTTAAATTTCAATGTCAGAGAAGTTTGTACCCTAAGTAAGTAAAAATCATCAAATTCATTAAAGGACGTAAAAAAGATAAAACAATGAAATGGAAACTTTTGATAACTTAATTATATTAAAGAATAAAACAAATTATATATATATAAATACCAGACCATGTATTTATTAAAACTTGTTTTAAAAAAACCATGAAGGATCGTTCTAATGTCGCATGCTCCAATTTAAGTGTATTTATTCATTGTTAGACGATTTTGGATCATGTGACGTAAAGCAATTGACGTAATTTTTGTTTAACAGACAAATAGAGCGAACCTCCATTATTAATTGATATATAGGTGAAATATTTCGACCAACAAATAAGGACCACGTGTTTAATTTCTTTAGCTTCTTTATTTTTATTAATGGTTGGCTGCGTGAAAATTTACGGGCCATGTCAAACAGAGATCATTTTATGATGAAGATATTTTTGGTTTTATTCATCCTTCTTGGTTATTCAGAATTTTATTATCTATACATTTATCTATATAAACCCATAAGATTAGACCCTATGAGTACTTAACAATCCGGGTCAGAGTGAGTAATGGCAATGGACAGGGGTTACTCCATACTCACACTCCCACACGCACGATGGTTTCCAGAATTGGAACCTCACCCACTAGATGCAATTAATGTCATACCCGGCTCACTACCACTTTCCTAGCGCTTGGCAAAAGAGCAATTAAAGAATATGGATCGGGNTATCGACTTCAGTTAAGCACATGTCCTCAAAAGTTGTCGGCTTAAAGCCATATTAAAAGAAAAAAGCACATTTGTTTGTTTACTTAACCTCACACACACACACACACACACACACACACACACACATATATATATAATATATATATATATATATTATATATATATATTATGTTTAAAATGGAAGCAAATCCGATGGTATGTTGAAAGGAAAAATAAACAAAGAAAGAAAATGCTGAATGGATGAAATAGTTTATTTTACTAACACATGTTTCAGTCAGGAGTTACTTCATGTCCACATGTATTCTATTATTATTATTTTAAATATAAAATAAAATAACGATAATATAAAAATATAAAATCTTTAAGCATACAAAGAATAACGTCTTCACCAGAGGTAAAAGTGTTTAGTGTTTGAAATTAAAGCGGTCAATTAATATATATATATATATATATATATATATGCTCCTATAAATTTGGTAATGAGCTCTCTAATTGGTAATTAAATTAACTCTCACTACTAAGCATATAAGCAATGATCGCTTCCCCGGAATTTGATCTTTAGTGACCGTAAAATACATAAACAAACCTATGCTTGATACTACTGTAAGTATCTATTAAAAAACAACAGTCCCCGTTACAGCTGTTAGTGGACGAGGGATTAAGATCGTGCTACCATACTGGGTTCGACTTAACCAAGATAGCGTGGTCTACCCGCATTGATGAGGCGTGAAACGCTGAAAAACGTGTCTGTGGATGACTTATTAATATATATATATATATAATATATATATTATATATTATATATATATATACAAATCTGATTTTTAATAGTCGTCGGTGATTATACTTGAAAGAACCGGACGAAAAGGCCTTCGTATTTTCATACCCCCCCCCTCATATTTCATATTTTATTTTCGTAATAAAATATGTTTTTTCTACCATCCCGCAACTTGTATGATCTCCCAACATACGTATGATCCTTTACTTTCAGTATCTATAAATTTTCTTGTACTATAATATATATATATAGTATATATATATTATATATATATATTAAGAATGGAAAGGAGTAACCTACATTGAGTTTCATCGATTTGATTCTTCAGGTGTTATTTAATTAATCGAGGGTTTACGATTAATCTTAGTGTTATAAACATGTGCCCGTTGGAATGGGACTTAAATTTAGTAGAGGAACGGTTGTTTATATTTAAAATATTAAACAAGCGTTCCTCTACTAAAGTTAAAGTCCCATTCCAACGGGCATGTTTAAACACCTAAGATTAATCGTAACCTCGATTAATTTAAAGTAACCCTGAAGAATCAATCGATGAAACTTGAGTAGGTTACTCCTTTCCATTCTTAAAATAAATTTATGCTCTACATTGTATTGAGCACTTTGTATTGTTTCTCAACCTTAAACTCTGGATTGTGCGCTTCCAGCGATCGTTCTTATACCCACCGGTAAGTAATAATTATACATACACAAATATATTATAATATATATATAATATATTATATATATAATATATATATAATATATATATATATATATATATAGTGCTCAATATCATGAATAAAAGCATCTATATCTAATATAGGGTAGCATGGACAAGTAATATACTTCTAATAAGTGTATATATATATATATATAATATATATATATATATATGTGTGGTGGGGGGGGGTGTATTTGGGCAGCATTTTTCATTTATCCATGTTGAATTATCATCAAAGACACATCTCCTGTGTTTAACAATTTTTTTGTCATTTTTTCAAGTTTTCTGGCCAACTTTTTAATATTTGGCTGGAATTCGTAGATTAGTCCACCAAAGTTCATTATTCCGAATTATTTTTTAGTGCTATTTCATCAAATTTGTAATTCCTGTGCATCTGGTTGCGATAGTAAATGTTATATATAATAATATTGTGTGTGTGTTGTGTGTGTGTGTGTGTGACGTATTAGAAAAAACAAACAGTGAAATACTGAACCGTTTATTATTATCGCCGCAAATTTTAATGGAATTCAAAAGGTTTAGGCACACTGTGTAGGTGATTATTTTCCTTTATTATTTGTGTAAAAATTTTGGGTCGTGAAGACATAAAGTAAACGGCACTTGGTATCTGTCAGTTTCCCGCCTATGTGATTTTCAAAACAATTCTTATATATATATATATAATATATATATATATATATATATATATATATATATAACAGTGATATTAAGGCATGCTTATATATATTATATATATATATATATATATATATATATACATATATATATATTATTTCACTCAATTAAAGTTTTTCACAGCCACTTAAAGCTGATGGCTCACTAGAGGCAGAGTGACATCAAGTCTCCTTAGATCCTAGTACTCTTCTGAATATTCAGCTGATCTTAACAATGCTGTAGTTTGGATGGTCTGGATTCTTCCTTGGATTTCCGAGTTCACTCATACTCTTTTCCAGACCCTTGGGGGACTGTTCCAAGGGCACCATATTATTATTATTATTATTATTATATTATTATTAACATGACGCCATATGTTTGTAATTAACTCAATCATTAGCCGTTCAAATAATCTCTTGTTTCCGACGTTGTCAACTGATGAAAGCTGTTTTCATTCAAGCCGTTCAGTTTTTAAAAAGTAAAAATCTAATGGAAACCACGTTCAATGTGGTCCGATTATGCAGAATAAAAAAAAAAAGGAAAGAAAGAAAGAGAGAGAGAACGAAGAAAAGAACGAACGAACGAAAGAAAGAAAGAAAGAAAGTAAAGAACCAACAAAAGGAAAAAGAAAGACAGAAAGAAAGAAGAAAGAAAGAAAGAAAGAATGGTGGAAATTAATTGTGTTCAGAGACAGGTATTCTTGGAAACCACTGTGGGTGGTCTTCGTACAAAGGAACTCTGAGAATTAATACATTTCACAGAGCGAGGCGCTTTAGCGTCATTGCTATGAACAATATGTCATGACATTTTTTTTTCCTTTCTTTTTTTTTTTTTTTGTCGGCGAAATCGTCAGAATAGTACCAAAGACTTAGAAGACAAAAGTTCCTACACAAGCATCAAGACCATTTTCTTTCTTTTTTTTCCCTTCTTTCTTTTATTCTGGCATTCTGGAATAGACCATTATTATTAATCCCCGATTCGGAGTTTATTTCTTCTTTCTTTCTTTCTTTTCTTTCTTTGTGTTTTTCTTTCTTTTACTTTTTTTTTTCTTTTTGAATTTTAATTGCTTTTCTCTATCGGAACCTCACTCGGGTCGACATCAAGACTCAGACTCGCGTCTGCTTTGGCCCAGGGGAGAGCTGGTTATACTTTATCAACCAAACATACCAGGATTTTATTAATTCTAGTGGAGGATTATTCAATATAATATATATATATATAAAACGGTTATTTTTAGGTATTACTTATCATCATACTCTACCACAGTAAAACCTGCGAGCAAAAATATGTGTGAATATGTATGAGTCCAAAAATAAGTACTGAGTTATGCAAATTGATAAGAATAAGGAATACTAATAAAATTAAACTCTATTCTTGGGTTCAGAGTTTAAAGGGTTAAATTTAGATAGTTACGTACACATTATGTATCGTAGGTTATCTTTAATAATATAATAATAATAATAATCAATAATAATAATAATAATATAAAACAAAATTGTATATGCATAAACCAGAATCTGTTCTTGAGAATGAAACAGATACAATCTCTGGGAACTTGATATAAAGACTGATCACACTATCCCAGCCAGGAGACCAGACCAAGTGTTGATTAAAAAAAGAGAACATGTCAACTGGTGGATTTTGCGGTTCCAGCAGATCACAGGGTGAAGCTGAAAGAAAATGAAAAGATGGATGAATACATGGATCTTGCCAGAGAACTGAAAAAGTTGTGGAATATGAGAGTGAAAGTGATACCAATTGTAGTCCGTGCACTTGGAACAGTCCCAATAAACTTGGAAAAAAGACTGTGAGGATCTGGAAATCAGGGGAAGAATTAAGATCATTCAGACTAATGCAGTGCTGCAATCGGCTAAAATACTCAGAAGAGTCATGGAGACTAGAGGAGACTTGTTGTCACTCAGCTTCCAGTGAAATACCATCAGCTAACGCGAATGTGAAAACTCAAAATGAGAATAATAATAAAATAATAATAATAATCTCCTAAAGACCAGATCTAGTATTGATTAACAAAAAAAAGGAGAACTTGTCAACTGGTAAACTTTTTTAGTTCCAGCCGATCACAGGGTGAAGATGAAAGAAAGCGAATAGTCAGACACATACTTAGACCTTGCTAGAGAATTGAAAAAAACTGTGGAATATGAGGGTGAAAGTGATATCAATAGTAGTTGGTGCACTAGCAACGGTCGCCAAAGCTGAGAACAAGAATTGGAGGAACTGAGACCAGGGGAAAAATTGAGACCATCCAGACAACAGCATTGGTGAAATCAGCTGGAATACTCAGGAGAGTTCTGGAGACCTGAGAAGACTTTTTGTCACCCAAAACTTCAGTGAAATACCATCAGCTAACTCTACTGTTTAAAGAAAAAAGTTAAAAAGTTACATAATAATGAAAATTGACCTTGCTAGAGAATTAAAAAAAAGAAACTGGAATATGAGGGTGAAAGTGATACCTATTGTAGTTGGTGCACTTGGAACGATCCCCAAAATTTTATAATTGAGTCATATGCTTGTCTCAAAGCTTAAGCCATGCAAGTGTAAGTTCACGCGACGCATTAGAACGGGCGAAACCGCGAATGGCTCAAGAACCGGATCTAATCCTCAGGACCGTAATCCTCCTCCTGGAGGCAATGGATAACTGTGGCAATTCTAGAGCTAATACATGTGACACAAGCCGCGATCGGTCGGCGCGTTGCGTCGCCTTAGCCTTTGGGTTTGGGCACCCGCGTCGATCGTTACGAGTCGCGGCGCTACATGTTAGACTGAGACCGATGTGCGTTCAGAAACTGGAAATAAGAGGAATAATTGAGATTAAGTCAGACAAAAGCTTTGTTAAGATCGGCTAAATTACTCAGAAGAGTCCTGGTATTGTAAGTCCAAAGTTATTTATTAACAGGCAAATTCACCCATTTGGTAAAAATGAAAACAGCCTGTGGAATGTATGTGCGAGAAAAAGATCATCATAATTTTAATAATTTGTGTATGCAAGTGTATATGTGTGTTTGTGTATTTGTCTATACGTTAATGTATGTTCATGTCAGGTCGCACAAAGCGCTATGGGTATTATGTAACCCCGTACTAACCTGCTCCATAGTCGGATCATCGGCGACTAAACCGGTACTCCCACCAAGCTTGCCTGGAAGGGAGGGTGGCTAGACACTCAGCAGGAATAGAAACAACAGTTGGAATGTTAATATCATAGTTTTAAGGGGTCCGCCAGGCGTTTTTAAGCTTTTTTTACATGCGTCAAAACAAACTGTGAAAGGTCGGAGGAAGCTCGCGCTCAACGGCACATTAACACGAGAACATAAAACTACCTGGGTTGGTATCCAGGCGCGTAATAGTCTAAATAACCCCGGCTGCCTTGTGGATAGAACAAGGCTAAGGGAGAAAACATGACAGAAGTCACGGCTTGGACTCCGTTAGGCAGTTCAGTGTGTAAAACACTATCTGGCAACTTCTGCAGCCAAACTGACGCCGAATGTATTGGTTCACCATTTCTTCGGATCACACCAGCGTGTGGGAGAGGGTATGTCATTTGAGCAACCCAGGGCCTCCATGCATCTTGCCCATATACTTTTCTTTCTTTTTTTAATGGATGTGTAAATTTAGTTGGTAGTCGTCTTGCAGCTTTTGGTTCAAGTTAAGTGCCTGTCTCAATTGACGCTGGAAAGTTTGATGTTAACCGCTCAATGTGTTACATAATCTATGCATAGATTACTGTCAACCCCCTGTATTTCTGAAGGGATGGCCCCTTTTCATATCACGGGTGGGACTTTCCATGGAATATTACAGAAAGTCCCGCGAAATACGTGAAGCCACGTGGGACCTGGTTGGCTCTCAGTTTCAGCTTGGACGTCAGGCAGATAAGGCCTTAGCTGGAGCTCACTGCATACGCGAGCAATGTTAGTTAGATGAAGATGTTAGTTAAGTAAATAAAACCTTACATAAATAATATGGACTTGTGGTTGATGAATGATTTGGCAACAAGACTGATCTAGAAGAAGAAATGAATTAAGTGCGACCGACCACCAAGACGAAGTCCAGACGCTAGAAGATGAACGTAAGATACCAAAGATGAGCAGAAGAAGAATAGAAGTAAAAGAAGAGTATACAACAAATGTATGGGTCAACGGATCAAATCACGCACGCGCACACACACACACACACATACATACACACACATACAAGCAAAACAACCTCCCTAGTCAAGCGAAAAGAGGATAGACTCCACCGCTGTCTGGCAATAGGGCACTTCGCAAACTTTACTTTAAATATTCTCGATGTATTCTCATATTAACATAAAGTCCAATGTATTTCCATAGTTACATGATTATTTAAAGAATTTTGATTTATTTCAAGATTCATTTAAGGAATTTTTAGTTTTAGGAATTATTTTTATTGTTCTGAAATATAAATACCCACGTTATTTTGTTGTCTTCGTGTAACATTGTTATAAACACTGTTTGTAAACCCTGTCGGCTGGGGCGTTAGAATGCACTGACTGCACCTCTGCAGAAGGGTAAGACTCCCCCAATGGGGCCACCTGTTGGCCGTGGGTGGCGACCCGTAATGCTTAAGGATAGAACCCAGGTGGATGAGCAGTTTATGACTTGCAATACTCCACTTTGGCCCTATCTTGGGCTAGACGGGCGGTCGGAGAGGCTCCCTCCGATCAATCGGCTGGTCACGTCAAGCCCTAGCACCTATATGATTTTCCCAACCCTATTGCCATTTATGGCAAGCACCAACCCCTTTTTATCATATGGGTGCTAGAAGGCGGTGACTGGGGGTCTACATGTCCTGGGAATGACGTTAAACTCTATCTGATGGTGAGGTTCCAGTTCTGGAGGTTTGGGGAATGTGGAGCACTCTTTCATCACTATTGCTCCCTGGTCCACTCTGACCCGGAGTGATAGTACCTGTTAGGGTCCCATCTATGGGTTAAATAGAAAAATGTATTTATAAAATTGTATTATCCATTAAGAATTGATTTATTTCAAAACTTTATCGGCATTAAATGAGCCACTGAGGTTGATATGCCGTAAAACAAACCAAACTGTTTGTAAAATTAATCTAAATCGCCATTTTAAGACAGGAAAATAAAACAAAGCCATAAAAGTTAATGAGTTCACAAGAAAAATGCATTGGAAATAATTAATTAAGATCATCTAAAGTCAAGGACAAATTTGATCTGAAAGAATTTGTATTGCTTCAAAAAACTGGAGAGAAATATTTGTTCGTGCAAAATCCGAAAGATACAACCCCCATATATATATATATATATATATATATATAATATATATATATATATATATAAATGTTGTTCTGGTTCCAACGGGAGAAAATTCAATATTTTATAAAAAAAAAAAAAGAAGGTCCGCAAAATGTATTTTGTTCTCAGAAAAAATTTCTTTTTAAATTCTTTTTGTTTTACATATGCAACACGCGTTTCAGATTTTCTGGTATCTTCTTCAGGCTTTGATTGATAATATGAAAATGAATTCTTTCATGCATATACACAGGAGTATTTCAGTCCCTCTTCCTGTTTTTGTGGGAGTGGAAAGGAATTTCATTTTTAACATTAGTCTTTTAAACAGGTGTTTTTGTTTTTTGGGTGGTTTGCTAGTAAATTCATTAGCTGAGTTTTATAAACTTTTTATTACTTTTTTATTTGGGCTGTCTTGATAAAGTTCATCAGATGTTCATTTGATATATCAGGTGTGTGTGTTTGTAATTTGTTTTTTGTTCTGAAGAAATTCTATGTTTTTCTACTTAAATTTATACTTTTTGGGTGTGTGTATGTGTGTGCCTACGTATATGTGCCTATGTTTACTTTTTGGGTGTGCGTGGGTGTTCATGTATATGGTTGTATTCGGTGTGCATATGTGTATATATATATACATACTTAAGAGTTGAATTTTGAATTAAGAATTAAATTTAAGTCTATTCATAACTATCTTTCTATCTATTCATCTATCTATCTATCTTACTTTGTTTATAACTATCTATCTATCCATCTATCTCAGTCTGTTCATATCTATCTATCTTTCTTTCTTTCTATTTCAGTCTGTTCATATCTATCTATCTATTTCATTCAATTGATATCTATCTATCTATCTATTTCATTCAATTGATATCTATCTATTTATCTATCTATCTATCCGTTTCAGTCAGTTGATATCTATAAATAAAGGGGATACGAAGGCCTTCTCGACCGGTACTTTTTCAAGTATTTACGCCGGTTGACAATTAAACGTCTGAATGTAAAGAAATTGATAAGAACAAATGGGGGTAAACCAGTGAGTGTGGGGGGGGGACAAACAAATGTGGAAAGAGGGGTATGTGTGTGTGTGCCCTAGGTTAAACCAGGGTTATGTATACCTCCCAGTAAATAGATGGAGTGTCTCGGTGTTTGTCTGCACAGAGTAGGTCTGAGAAAAGAAATACTAACAGCCTCAAGGACTGCTAGATGTTGTTTAGACCTGGCTCTGTGCAAGACGGAGAAGCACTCATCTGTATAGTCAGTCAAACAAGCATTTATAGAAAGGTGCTCATATGATTCATCTACTTTTAGTAGTTTAAAAGTTTTCATGTACCAAACATCTATATATATATATATATATATATATATATATAATATTGATAACATACTTGGCAATGTTTATATGTAAAGACTACTCAATATCACGGATGTAGGATATATATATATATCTAAGTTAAAATAGCGACCACAAAATGTCAACGGTGCTTGGTTACTGTCAGTTTCTCGCCTATTCGATTTCCAAACCAAAACCAAGCGCCATTGAATTTTTGTTTTCGCCACTCTGACGTAGATTTATATTCTCCATCAAGTATAGCCTTCAGCCTCCCCCAGACCGTACTGTGGTCTGAGGAAGGCTGAAGTTCTCAAAGATAAGAATTTTGGTTGAAATAATTTCCTAACTTTTCATATATATATATTTACCAGCCCCTCCGCACGAACAGGATGTGACACAAGGTCAATTTCTTAAGCGGAGTTAAACAGGTTTGAGTTCAGAGTTTTCCTTCTCCTAGACCGGTTGCCTAACCAAAGTTAAAGAGCCCAGTCTGCCCTACTATTTTACCATAGCTGGTGGGAGAGTAGAATTCATACCTTTCCCAAGGGTATTAGCGCTAAGTAAAATGCAATTACCACGTCAAGGATTTGAACTCGGGGCGACGAGTCCATTTCCCATGACTTTAACCATTACACCACGCGCTTCCATCTTCTAACTTTTCATATAGCCGATATTAAAGCCTTTTCTAAATCACACACACGCACACACGTACATTCACACACACACACACACACACACACACATATATATATATATATACGTGTGAATGTGCGTGTGTGTGCGTGCGTGAGTGTGTTGTGTGTGTGTGCGCGCGCGTGTATTTATGTATTTTCCAAACCCTCCGCACGAGCAGAATGTGACACAAGGTCAATATATTGAGCAAAGTTTAACAGGTTTTAATTCAGAGTTTTCTTTCTTCTTGACTGGTTGTCGTACCATACTATTTACCTATAGATGGAGGGAGAACAGCTGGATGTATATCTTTCCTAAGGGTATTAGGGCTATGCGAAACGCAAACCGCCTCGTCCAGGATTTGAACTCGTGTCACCGAGTCCATTTTTTACAACGGTAACCATTATACAACGAACACCTCCATTTATATATATATATATATATATATATATATATATATATAGGTTAAAATATTATTATTGTTGGAGAATTGATTATAGAGGGCTCAATTACTTATGTAAGAGCTTTATTTATTTATTTGTAATTATAAAGTCAGTCCTACCATTGG
>CM042168.1:41947578-41970078 GCA_023376005.1 Doryteuthis pealeii
ATTTATACATACTGGATCATCAATATTTGTACAGTGGATCTTTAAATCACATATAGAATCATCCCTTACTACCAAGTTTTGGATAAATCTCATATATATATATATATATATATATATATATATATATATATATATATACAACATTTTAAATTCATTTCTATAAATGTATTTTTATTGTAAAATTATATCCAATGTAATTCTATAGTACTAGGATTTCCAATGTATTTCTATAGTAATATAATATAATTCCAATGTTTTTCTGTAATTACATTATTTCTAATGTGTTTATATTGTTACAAGATTTTATCTCGATTCACAATGTCTTTTTATTGTAAGATCGCTCACCATGCATTTCTATATTAAAATAGATTATATGCAATTCTGTAGTAAAAGGATTCACTCTTCGTTTCTGTAAGAAGAAGAAGAAGAAGAAGAAGAAGAAGAAGAAGAACCTATACAGAGATGTTTTAATAAGTACTTCGTCCAATATAATGTAGCCAATCAGTCTGTAGGCTCTTGAGTCTAATTAAATTACGAATCAAATATTACGAATATTTACGAATATTTAAAAATATACGAATATTATAATAAATATTATTATAATAAGTAATTATTATTATAATAAAGTTATATAAGAAATATTTCAATAAGTAATTGAGTTACCTCCCCTATCTTATGATTATCTTCCCTTTGGAGAAATCTCTAGTGAATACTAGATTATATAAACTCTCAATAAGTGTACCAATTATTCTAAGTAGATTAAAGCTTTCCAAAGTCTATCGGTGTTATCGTTTGTCATTACACCAATAAGAATGGAGAACTCTCTACTGAATACTAGACTATATAAACTCTCAATATGTGTACCAGTTATTCTAAGTAGAATAAAGCTTTCCAAAGTCTATCGGTGTTATCGTTTGTCATTACACCAATAAGAACGGAGAACTCTCTAGTGAATACTAGACTATATAAACTCTCGATAAGTGTACCAGTTATTCTAAGTAGATTAAAGCTTTCCAAAGCCTATCGGTGTTATCGTTTGTCATTACACCAATAAGAACAGAGAACTCTCTAGTTAATACTAGACTATATAAACTCTCGATAAGTGTACCAATTATTCTAAGTAGAATAAAGCTTTCCAAAGTCTGTCGGTGTTATTGTTTGTCATATTATACGAATATTACGAATATTTACGAAGCAAATATTTAGATTTTTTTTCCATCGATGCAGAGATGTTTTAATCAGTGTATCGTCCGATAGAATGTGGCCGATCAGTCTGCAGGTTTGTGAGTCTAATTAAATGCCTGGACTTTTGTATTGATGAAAAGGGTCTAGGGTGATTTTTTATTTTATTTTTATTTTTTTTTATAACCGTTACGTGATATGACAAGGAAAAAATATAAAGTTCGGCCAGTTTAAACGCAATATGATTGGGGGGAAAAGATTGTTTTATTTATAAGTACACATTTTGTGATTAAGGGGTTCGCACAGACAAATGGTAATATTAAAACACACAGGTATGCACAGACACACACATACACACGTACACACACACACGCGCGTACAGACACACACATACACACGGGTACACGCGTGAACATAGACACTCAGACACTCGCTCCAATGTATTTTTTCTGTGAGATAAATACGGATTCCCTTATCCTAGCCAGGAGACCAGACCTAGTATTCATTAAAAAAAAATCGGATGAATTAATAATAATAATAATAATAATAATAATAATAATAATAAAGACTTTGTGGGAATAGAGATAATAATAATAATAATAATAATAATAATAATAATAATAATAATAATGTAGACTTTGCGGGAATAGTAATAATAATAATAATAATAATAATAATGTAGACTTTGCGGGAATAGAGATGAGACTGTAAGCCATATACTCTGCGAATGTAGCAAACTAGCACAACAAGAATACAAAACTAGACACGACTGGGTTGGAAAGGTGATACACTGGGAATTATGCAAAAAATTAAATTTTGACCATGCAAAAAAATAGTATATGCATAAACCAGAATCTGTTCTTGAGAACGAAACGCATAAAATTCTCTGGGACTTTGAAATAAAAACGGATCTCCTTATCCCAGCAAGAAGACCAGACCTAGTGTTGATAAACAAAAAAGAAAGAACTTGTCAACTGGTGGATTTTGCAGTGCCAGCAGATCACAGGGTGAAGCTAAAGGAAAATGAAACAATAGACAAGTATCTGGACCTTGTCAGAGAACTAAAAAAGTTATGGAATATGAAAGTGAAGGTGATACCAATTGTAGTTGGTGCACTTGGAACAGTCCCAAAAGGATTGGAAAAGGGTTTGGAATGTTTGGAAATCAGAGGAAGGATTGAAACCATTCAGAACACTGCACTGCTGCAATCTGCCAGAATACACAGAAGAGTCCTGGAGACCTGAGGAGACTTGCTGTCACTCCAGTGAAAGACCATCAGCTAACACTGATGTGAAAACTCAAAAGGAGTAAATAATAATAATAATAATAATAATAATAATAATAATAATAATAATAATAATAATAAACTCACAAGGCGTAACATGATAATGTTTTAATCATATTACCTCATCACATGTAAGCGCAGACCGGAATCCGTCCAAGAGAATGAGACGCATAAAATTCTATGAGTCTTTGAGATACAGACAGATCACTAATCCCAACTACAAGACCAGATATAATGTTAATTAAGAAGACAAGAACTTGTCATCTAGCGGATTATGTGCTCTCGGCAGCCCACAGAGTGAAAAAGAAAGAAAAAAAGACAGACAAATAATAAGACCTTGCTAGAGAAAAAAAAAAAAAAAAAAAACGTGGAACATTCAAGTGAATGTAGTACCAATGGTAGTTGGTGTACTTGGAACGGTCGGCAAGAGATTGTAAGAAAGTTTGGATTAATTAGAAATCAGAGGAAGAATCGAACTCACCAGAACGACAACATTGTTAAGATCGGCTAGAATACTCAGAAGAGTCCCGGAGACTTGAATAGTCTTGCTGCCACTCAGATTCCACTGAAAGACCACCAGCTAACAATTGTGTGAAACACTCGCAAGAAAGGATAATAATAATAATAATAATAATAATAATAATAATAATAATAATAAAAAGAAGAAGAAGAAGAAGAAGAAGAAGAAGAAGGACGCAGCAGAATAGAAAGTGCTGAATGTGTGGAACGAAACGGTCAATCATATAATAACTGAATACAGCAAACTAGCACTTGGAACGGCCCAAAAGCAATGCAGTAGCTGGATGGTGTCAACTCATCCTCTGATTTCCAGATTCTCCAGTTCTTTTTTCCTAGCTTTTTGGGCCGTTCCAAATGCTAGTTTGCTGTATTCAGTTATTATATGATTGACCGTTTCGTTCCACACATTCAGCACTTTCTATTCTGCTGCGTCCTCTTCTTCTTCTTCTTCTTGTTTTTTCTTCTTTCTTATTATTATTATTATTATTATTATTATTATTATTATTATTATTATTATTATTCCTTTCTTGCGAGTGTTCACACAATTGTTAGCTGGTGGTCTTTCAGTGGAATCTGAGTGGCAGCAAGACTATTCAAGTCTCGGGACTCTTCTGAGTATTCTAGCCGATCTCAACTGTTGTCGTTCTGGTGAGTTCGATTTCCTCTGATTTCTAATAATCCAAACTTTCTTACAATCTCTTGCCGACCGTTCAAGTACACCAACTACCATTGGTACTACATCACTTGAATGTTCACTTTTTTTTTTTTTTTTTTTCTCTAGCAAGGTCTTATAGTTGTCTGTCTTTCAGTTTCTTCTTTTTCAATCTGTGGGCTGCGAGAGCGCATATCCGCTAGATGACAAGTTCTTGTCTTCTTAATTAACATTATATCTGGTCTTGTAGTTGGGATTAGTGATCTGTCTGTATCTCAAAGACTCATAGAATTTTATGCGTCTCATTCTCTTGGACGGATTCCGGTCTGCGCTTACATGTGATGAGGTAATATGATAAAACATTATCATGTTAACGCCTTGTGAGTTTATTATTATTATTATTTTATTATATATTATTATTATTATTATTATTATTATTATCTCCTTTTGAGTTTTCACATCAAGTGTTAGCTGATGGTCTTTCACTGGAGTGACAGCAAGTCTCCTCAGGGTCTCCAGGACTCTTCTGAGTATTCTGGCAGATTGCAGCAGTGGTGTTTCTGAATTGTATCAATCCTTCTCCTGATTTCCAAACATTCCAAACCCTTTTCCAAATCTTTTGGGACTGTTCCAAGTGCACCAACTACAATTGGTATCACCTTCACTTTCATATTCCATAACTTTTTAGTTCTCTGGCAAGATCCAGATATTGTCTATTTTTCATTTTCCTTAGCTTCACCCTGTGATCTGCTGGCACTGCAAAATCCACCAGTTTGACAAGTTCTTTCTTTTTTGTTAAATCAACACTAGGTCTGGTCTTCTTGCTGGGATAAGGTGATCCGTTTTTATTTCAAAGTCCCAGAGAATTTTATGCGTTTCGTTCTCAAGAACAGATTCTGGTTTATGCATATACTATTTTTTTGCATGGTCAAAATTTAATTTTTTTCATAATTCCCAGTGGATCACCTTTCCAACCCAGTCGTGTCTAGTTTTGTATTCTCGTTGTGCTAGTTTATTACATTCGCAGAGTATATGGTTTACAGTCTCATCTCTATTCCCGCAAAGTCTTTATTATTATTATTATTATTATTATTATTATTATTATTATTATTATTATTATTATTATTATTATTATTATTATTATTATTATCTTATTCCCACAAAGTCTTATTATTATTATTATTATATTATTATTATTATTATTAATCATCCGATTTTTTTTATGAATACTAGGTCTGGTCTCCTGGCTAGGATAAGGGAACCGTATTTATCTCACAGAAAAATACATTGGAGCGAGTGTTGAATGTCTATGTTCACGCGTGTACCCGTGTGTATGTGTGTGTTGTACGCGCGTGTGTGTGTACGTGTGTATGTGTGTTGTCTGTGCATACCTGTGTGTTTTAATATTACCATTTTCTGTGCGAACCCCTTTATCACAAAATGTGTACTTATAAATAAAAACAATCTTTTCCCCCCAATCATATTGCGTTTAAACTGGCCGAACTTTATATTTTTTCCTTGTCATATCACGTAACGGTTATAAAAAAAGAAAATAAATAAATAAAAAATAAAAAATAAAAAAATCACTCGAGTCCCTTTTCATCAATACAAAAGTCCAGGCATTTAATTAGACTCACAAACCTGCAGACTGATCGGCCACATTCTCTCGGACGATACACTGATTAAAACATCTCTGCATCGATGGAAAAAAAATCTAAATATTTGCTTCGTAAATATTCGTAATATTCGTATAATATGACAAACAATAACACCGACAGACTTTGGAAAGCTTTAATTTCTAGCTTAGAATAATAAAAAAGCAGAGGAGATTGAGTATGCATAGAGATGGATGAATCCAGAGGTCGCGTAGAGATGCATCTGTGATCAGGCCATCGCAGGAACTACTGCATTGCTGCAATCGGCTAGGATACTGCAGATGAGTCCTGGAGACCCGGGGAGACTTGTTGCCATCAGAATCCAGAGAAATACCATAGTTAGCTGATGTGAAATCAAAAGAGTGAAGATAATAAAAATAATATTAATATCAATAATAATATAATAATATAATGAACTACTAAAGCGAAATTGATAAGACCCACGAATATGAATTGTAGACTTGCGGTAATAGGAGACAGGGAAACCCAAAAACTGTTAACCATATACTCTGCGACCTGTAGCCTAGCACACGAGACATACAAAGCTCAGACCACGACTGGGTTGGAAAGGTGACCACTGGGAATTATGCACACAATTCCAACACTTTCTGACCAACCCCAAAAAATGCGTATATGCAATAGACAGAATCTGTTTCTTGAAAACAAAACGCACAAAATTCTTGAGACTTTGAGATGAAAAGGATCCTTATCCCGAAGAAGCCAGACTAGTGTGTAAAAAAAGAAGACTTGTACTTGATGGATTTGCAGTGCCACCACAATCACAGGGTGAAGCTAAAGAAATGAAAAAATAGCAAAATATCTGGACCTTGCAGAGAACTAAAAAAAGTTATGGAATATTGAAAGTGAAAGGATACCAATGTGTGGTTGGTGCACTTTGAACGTCCCAAAAGGATGGAAAGGGTGTTGAAAGTTTGCGAAATTCAGAGGAGGATTGAACCAATTCAGAACACTTGGGCACTGTGCCTGCAATCTGCCAGATACTCAGAAGAGTCCTGGAGACCTTGAGGAGACTTGCTGTCACTCCAGACACCCAGTTGGAAAGACATCAGCTAAACACTTGATGTGAAAACTCAAAGGACGTAAATTAATAACAATAAGCCTGAAGAAGATACTTATCTCGAGATTAACGTGTGCAGAGCACTTGAAGAAAACAAAAAAAGCTGACAAATATTCAGAACATTACCAGAGAGCTGAGAAATGTCTTAGAACATTAAAAGCGACAGTGATACCAGTCTCAGTTGGAGCCTTGGAATAGTCCCAAGTAATCGGATGAATTAGAAATCAGAGAAAGACGAACGCGATCCAGCACAACATTGTTAACATCGGCTATAAATACTCAGAAAGAGAGCCGTGATGTAATGACTAGAGTCGTAGAAAATGAACACGCGAGACGTGTTCGAAGTCCAGGCTGTTTGCCATTGCAGTTCTAGATATCATCTATCTATCTCCCTCAGTTATTGTGCAGTAATTATGTGGTAGCATAGATTATGACAACCACCCTGTAGCGAGAATGCAAAAACTGCTGGAAACAAATGGAAAAATACTGACCGTCTGGGGAACTTTGAACCCAAAGGCGGGAATACTCGCAAGTCCCGTGAAGACTTAGGTGATCAGTTTACAACGCAGACGTCCAGGAAGGACAGGCGCTGTCTATTTGGGTGTAACTCCGCGTGGTGAATTAAAATGGACTAAAATAAAGCTTGTCGAATTAAGTAACACGTCTTGTTACATTAAATTATACATGACTTAAAAGATGCACTTAATAAGAAGCCCTTAGAATAGAAGAGACGACAAGAACTAAGCAGATAGAAATAAATAAGAGGAAGACACTAGATGTTTATATCATGGCCGATTATAGAAAGGAAAAACTAGAGAAACAATAACATGACTTTCTATTGACACACACACACCCACACACTCTGCTCTCTCTCTCTCTCTCTCTCTCTCTCTCTCTCTCTCTCTTCTCCTCTCTCTCTCTCTCTCTTCTCTCAATCATGCAATACTATGTTTATATACGCGCAACATGAGTATATAAATTATGGGTAAATAGTAGGGCACGACTGGCTTCTTTAATCTTGGCTATGTTAACCAGTCTTAGTGAAGGAAAAATTCTGAATTACAAACCTGTTAAACTCCTCTGAAAGAAATTGTCTTTTCTGTTGACATCCATCGGAGAATTGGTAAATTTATATAATACTCAGAAGCAGCCTGGACCCTGCAGTAGACTTGGTTGTCACCCCACTTCAGCTAAAAGACCACGCAAATAGAGTCATGTAATACTCATAAGGTAGACACTTGGTCCAAATACAAGAGACGTACACACGAAAAAACGTTTTTCTCTTTGCTTCTATTTCCTTGTTTCACTCACACACACGGGTACCACACACATTGCCACAGCACACACTAACACACATAACGCCACATACACCTATGCACACACGCAGACACACACATACATATGCCACACACATACATAACCTATGCAGACACATCGCACACACATGTGCTTTCCTCTTTTTCCTTTTTCTATTTCCTCTCCACTCACCACAAGAAACACTTCACATACACACGCATACACACACGACGCACATACAACCCCTTGCACATACACACGGTAGACACAATGTCGTATACACGCTGCGATCACACCACGAAGAAAATGTTGCCACGAATGGAGCAGCTAATTTTGCGTTCAGTACACATGCTTGAAGAAATTTGAAAAGGCAGTGATGTGTTGGTGTATGTGTAGGTGTGTGTGTGTGTATGCTGTTGTGTATCAGTGTGTGTGTGTTTACTAGTTATGTGAGCTGGTGTGTGTGTGTGGAATGGGAGCACGCTAATTTTACGTTTCAGTCATGCGCTGGAGGAATTAAGAGCGTTGTGTGTGTGTGGTGTGTATGGTGTCGTGATGTGTGTGTGTGTCATGTCAGTGTGCTGCTCTGTGTGTGTGTGTGTGTTGGTCAGTGTGTTTGTGTGTGTGTGAAGTGTGTGTGGTTGAATGGAGCACGCTAATTTTGCTTCGTAGTTAATCACAATGCCTGAAAGAAATGTAAAAGCAGTATGGTGTGTGTGTGTGTGTGTGTGTGTGACTGTGTGTGTGTTGTAGTGTATGGTTGTGTGTGGTGAATTTGCAGTTGTGTGTGTATTTCAGTGTGATGTGATTATTTAGTGTGTGGTGATGTATATATTTGCTGTGTGTGTGTTTGTGATTTGCGTCCAGCACACAATGTAGAAAGAAACTGCGCGCGTGATGTGCGAGTGATATTGAAAGAGAGAGTGTGTGGTGTGTGAAGTGGTGTGTGTGTGCTGTATTTGTCTGTGTGATGTATAATGTGTGTGTATAGAGAGAGGGTGTGTGTGTGTGTGAGTGTGTGTGTTGTAGTGTTTGTGTGTGTGTGTGTGGGTGTGTTGAGAGAGAGAGAGAGAGGAGTTTGTGTGTGTTGTGTGTGTGTGTGTGTGTGTGTGTGTGTGTTTATGTGTGTGTTCGTGCGTGTGTGTGTGCGATGGAGTTGGTGTAGCTTCGTGTGCTGAGTGAACATGACATTGATTTAAATTGATTTCACAGAGTTCTTTTTCAAATTCATTCAACTTTGCACCAATTAGCAACTTCACAATGCATACACTCGTACAAATATAGAAAGGTGTTTTTCTTGCATTCATGACCTTACAAACTTTGCATCACACGGGGGTATTCCATCATAGAAGAAACGATTCCGGTTCAATTCGTCGTGTGTACAATCTGCAAGGAAAGGAAACAAACCGTTCTTCTTTCTTTTCTTTGTTTCTTTCTTCCTCTTCTCCACTATTTCTTTTGTTTACTTTGCTGTTATCTTTTTCCGCTTCTTTCTTTCTTTCTTCTTCTTCTTCTTCTTCTTCTCTTCTTCTTCTTTCTTCTTCTTCTTCTTCGTTCTTGTATTTCTTCTTCACATTTTTCTTTCTTCATTTTCTGTTGTTGTTGTTTTAAGAAGAACGATTCGGTTTCAATTCTTCGTGTGTACCATCTGCAAGCGAAGAAAACCCTTCTTTTCTTTCGTTTATTTTTACTGCTTATTCTTTTTTCTCCTCTTCTTCTTCTTCTTCTTCTGTCTTTTTCTTGTTGTTGTTGTTGTTGTTTCTTCTCTTCTTCTTCATCTTATTATTATTATTATTATTATTCTTTGTTTCTCTTCCATTCTTCTTCTTCTTCTTCTCTTCTTCTTCTTTTCTTTCTCTCTCCACTTTTCTTTTCGTTTCTTCTTCTTCTCTTTTCTTTGTTTCTCTCTCTTCCATCTTTTCTTTCTTCTTCTTCTTCTTCTTCTTCATTCTTCTTCTTCTTCTTCTTCTTTCTCTTCTTCTTCTTCTTCTTCTTCCTTCTTCTTCTTCTTCGTTTCTTCTTCTTTCCATCTTCTTCTTCTTCTTCTTCTTCTTCTTCTTCTTTCTCTTGTTTCCTTGTCTCTTTTCTTTTCTTCTTCTTCTTCTTCTTCTCTTTGTTTCTCTTCCATTCTTCTTCTTTCTTCTTTCTTCTTCTCTTGTTTATTTCTCCATTTTTTCTTCCTTCTTTCTCTTGTTGTTGTTGTTGTTGAGAAGAACGATTCCGGTTTCAATTCTCGTGTGTACATCTGCAAGAGAAAACCTTCTTTTTCTTTCGTTTATTTTTACTGCTTATTCTTCTTTCTTCTTCTTCCTCTCTTCTTCTTCTTCTTCTTTTCTTGTTGTTGTTGTTGTTCTTCTTCTTCTTCTTCATTTTCTTTTGTTTTTTTTTCTTCTTCTTCTTTTTTCATTATTATTTTATTTTATTTTCTTTGTTTCTCTCTTCTCTTCTTTTCTTCTTCTTCTTCTTCTTCTTCTTCTCTCTCCCTTTTCTTCTTCTTCTTCTTCTCTTCTTTTGTTTCTCTTCCATTCTTCTTTTTCTCTTCTTCTTCTTTCTTCTTCTTCTTCTTCTTCTCTCTCTTCTTTCGTTCTCCTTTGTTCTCTCTTCTTCTCTTTCTTCTTCCTCTTCTTTCTTTCTTTCTTTGTCTTCTCTTTTTCTCTTCATTCTTCTTCTTCTTCTTCTTCTCTTCTTCTTCTTCTTCTTCTTTGTTTCTCTTCCATTCTTCTTCTTCTTCTTCTTCTTCTTCTCTCTTCTTTTTTCTTCTTTGTTTCTCTTCCATTTCTTCTTCTCTTCTTCTTTCTCTTCTTCTCTTTCTCTTTCTTCTTTTTCCTTTCTTCTTCTTCTTCTTTTCTTCTTCTTCTTTCTGTTTTTTTCTTCTCTCTCTTCTTCTTCTCTTTCTTCTTTTCTTTTTCTTCTTTTCTTCTTTTCTTCTTCTTGTTTTTCTCTTCCATTTTTCTCTTCTTCTTTTCTTTGTTGTTGTTGTTGTGAAGAGACGATCGGTTTCAATTCTTCGTTGTTACCTCTGCAAGGAAGAAAAACCTTCTTCTTCTTTCGTTTATTTACTGCTTATTCTTTTCTTTTTTCCTCTTCTTCTCTTTTTTTTCTCTTCTTCTTTTTCTTGTGTTGTTGTTGTTGTTGTTGTTTTCTTCTTCTTCTCTTCTTTTTCTTCTTGTTTGTTTTCTCTTCATTTTTCTTCTTTATTTGTTGTTCGTTTTCTTCCTTCTTGTTCTCTTTTTCTTTTCTTTTCTTCTTGTTCTCTTCTTTCTCTTCTTCTTTCTTCTTCTTCTTCTTTTTCTCCTTCTCTTTATCTTCTCTTTTTCTTCTTCTTCTTCGTTTGCATTTCTGCTTATTATTTTTTCGCTAGTCAAAGAGATTTGTTGTCTGGCTGATATCGACAATAAGCCATCCGTCGAATTCTTACTTTATTTCTTAAAAACAAATCATGGTTCAAAATGCAGAATAGTGCGCAAGAGTAATATCATTAGAATCGCATTTAACGTATAAATATCCTTAGATACCGGAAAACACCCCGAAGTAGCCTAACCTTACCCTACCCTAATACTAACTCGAACATTAACCCAACCCTACCTCAAACTTAAAACTAACCCTTCCTAACCCCTAATCAAGCGTTTCAAAGGTTTTCGGACATTTCCGTGAAAAGATAATGAAATGTAATGCTTTTATATGTAATCTAATGATATTATTTTCTTGCGCGCTATTCGCATTAGTAACCAAACCATATATAAAATGATATACCATTAAACCAAAGCAACACCAACCAAAACCAGTGACGTAGCGTGGGTTTGAGTACTCGGGATAATTAAAATATAAGTCGTCGGTGTGGCCTTAAAGTCGGTATCAGCCAATCAGCGAGGGAGTCTATCCCCTTTCCACTAGCGCTAGACAAGGAAGTGATTTCGCATCTGAGGTGGAGCGCCACACCAATGTGTCAGATCCTTACTTACCGCATAGATCCCTGTGCTATTCATACGCTGAAGTTGGCGAGGGCTGGATCGAACTAAGGAACCTTGTGGTTCCAGCCGAACGATCTACCGACTGAGCTAACTCGGCCTTACTCTATCTCTTTTCACTAGTGCTAGCAAGGACATTGTTTTTTTGCGTCTTAAGTGGAGCGCCACACCTACCATCGTCTCCTTAGTTTACTGCACATGATCCCTGTACGTGTATCCCATCTCAGTTGAGAGTACACGAATCTGCTTCTGGTAGTCTGTCATCCCCAAGTTGTTTAAGTGCCAGCCATCTCAGGTGCGTTGGACAAGTTATATATATATATAATATATGTAAGAATGGAAGGAATTGAATCCGACAATATGAGGAAAATGAGTAAAGAAGAAATGCAGATGATAAAAATGATTTTATCGATATCACTTTTTAATCGATATCACTTACACATATGTTTCGGTCCGTTTATCAAAATGTATACGGATTTACGCTATTATTATTATATTTAATAATAATCTGAGAATGAAGTGATAATAATGATAATAATAATAATAATAATAATATATAATAATAATATGGAAAAATGTAAAAAATATTCCGTACACAGAAAGATTTTTACGACCTTCATCAGAGTGAATTTTTTATTTTTGAGTAGAGACAAAAATCCGTTGGAGACAAAACAGAATTTAAAATGTTCGAAAAAAAAAATATTTTTGGAATCATTTGACGCGCAGAGAACGTTAAAAATTTGAAAGTTTTAAAAAATATTCATATTTTTCCATCTACATTTCTTTTCTTCACTCATTTTTTCCTCAATATATATTATATATAGTTTATATATATATATATATATATATATATATATATATATAAAATCACCACTGCTTTGTCAAACTACTACCATTCCAAAAAAAAAACCTACCAATTGATATTACCTCCCACTAATTCCTTGACTTCTACTCGTTCTCGTTAAAACGAGACATGAAAACTATTCCATCGTTTTCCCACCTGAGGATGGCAAAGTGCATTGCCGAAAGCGCTCGTGACGAAACATTCGGTGGCTGGTATCACCAGTTCCACCCTGACACCAGAGGATGGCCCGAAGATTAGAACGGATCATGAAAGACTTGTCAACAGGAATTGTCTGTTTCAATTCAAGAAAACTTGTAATAAAAGAAAAAAATGTGCCGCCTAAATACACTTATAATATATATGTATGTATATATTATATATATATATATATATTATATAATATATATATATATATATGAGATATATCCAAAACTTGGTGTAAGGGATGATTCTATATGTGATTTCTAAGTCCACTGTACTAATATTTGATGATCCAGTATGTATAAATACAGCGAATCTTAAATCACTGAAGAGAGCTCAATGTAAAAATAACCTTTTAGATTATATACAGAGCAATATTTATCAATAAAGGAAGAAGAACTCAATACCGTAACCCCATAATAAATTTATTTCGAGAACGAAAATTGGGGCCCATATAAATCTAAGTTGATTTAAACCGGCTCCCCAAATTTCTTGTCTCAATTCACTTATGGACAAGCATATCACAAAAACCCCAAAGAGCTGAATATATATAAAATTAAAAAAGTTTGAATTTATATATTTCAGCTCCTTTGGTTTTTTTATTAATATAAATCAAAAACAAGGTTTGAATTTATATTATTCACTGCTTTGGGTTTTTTTGTATATGCTTGTCCATAAGTGATTGGACCCATCTGATGAGGCAAACATTTGGGAGCCGGTTTAAATAATCATTAGATTTATATGGCCCCAATTTTTGTCGAAATAAATTTATTATGGGATTACTGTATTGAGTTCTTCCTTCCTTTATTGATATATATATATATATATATATATATATATATATATATATATATATATTCTATTATATACATCAACAGTTATTTACATGTAATCATGTAGTAAGCATAAGTACTTAATCCAAAATGGCTCAATATATCGTAGGACCGTGTATCGAACTAGAACCTTGTGGTTTCTAGCCGAATGCTCTACGACTGGAACTAACCCGGCCTTTATGCCGTAAATATAACATCGACCACGGGAATACATCAACTTGTCTTTATCTTTATGTATGAAATAAACTGACTTTTTGCAGCCATCAAAATTTATATCAAAATATAATAGAATTTGATCGAGTTAAAGATGAAATATTATGGTAAGTTCAGTCTCAAAGACGCGCTTAATCTCATTAGATGAAGTGATTTAAAGAAAGTGCTGTAAAGAATTTATTCAGAAAAGAAAATACGTAAATAAATATTACCACAAATAGAAACGTCTTTATAGTTTTGGTTACAGAGACAGACAACACACAATCTACATTATGATAAGATAACAACCAAGATGAGGGTATTCGTCTGATTACACACTATGAGAGGAGAGACAGAGAGAGAGGAGAAGAGAGAGAGAAAGAGAGAGGAGAGAGAGAGAAGAGGAGAGAGAAATAGATTGATAGATATATATGGAATGTAATAGATAGATAAATAAGTAATGAGATGATAGATAGATAAGGTAGAACGATAAGCTTTAAGTTTGAAATAATATTCTAACTTTTTACTTTGACCCAAATTTTTAACCTTTCTCGTCACTGGTGACAAAAATACATAATATTGTCTGTGGCTAAATATTGATTTTGTAAATATCCTCAATTTCTAAGACAGTTTTTGGTCTTCCATTTGCCTGTGTGACATTTTTTCATTTTAGTGCTAATGGTTGTATTGATGATAATATAAAGTAATCCATTTGGTTTTCTTTGTTTAGTGAGCTTTGCAATAAACACTGTTTTTTTTAGGCGGTCTTCCTCTATATTACGATAAGACAAAGGCGCTTGTATTGTAATGGTTATCGTCGTAGAAAATAGATTCGATGACCCGTGTTCAAATCCTGGACGAGGATGATGGCATTTCAGAGGCGTTAATAGAGTTGGTACACACACACACACACACCAGACACTAGAAATCACAAGGTTCCTATGTTCGATACCGGCCCTCGCGCAACTCAGCGTATGAGTGGTACAGGGATCTGTGCGGTAAGTAAGGACTTGATGGTAGGTGTGGCGCTCCAACCTCGATGCAAAAACAATCTCCTTGGTCTAGCGCTAGTGAAAAGGGATAGACTCCCTCGCTAATTGGCTGATACCAACTTTAGGCTACCCCGACGACTTATTATTATTTATATATCTATATATATATATATATATATATTATTATATGTAATTAATATATACCAAACTTGTTGGTAAACCCTTGCGTAAGATAAAACCCGGCAAATTTTGATCTTAAAAATCTACCTAACATCACCTGAGTAAAAAAAATGAAAAAAAAAAGACCAAGACAGTCGTACCAACCGAAATATATCGGTTGATATCATAATACTTGGCCAAAAGAAAAAATATATATATATGAAAATATATAGGATTTTCTAAAGCTAAAAAGTAAGAGTGCTCAATACCTAAGTAGAGCAAATAATAAAGTTAAACCCAGGAGTCGGATATACCTACTAAAAGTTTCGCTTAGTAGCTCATCAGGGCAAGATCTTTGTCGTGATCAGCTACTAAGGGAATTTTTAGTAGGTATATCTGACTCATTAGGTTTAACTGTATATATATATATATATATATATATATATATATATATATATATATATATGAAGTAGTCAACCAATGTGTTTTGAAAATGGCGCATGCCGACAATTTGTGGGAGATTAAGTGCTTAATTAAAGTCATACCTAATTTTGTTAATTAATTATAACTAAAATGAATTAGGCGTGCATATGGTTTAAATGTAAAGCGTAAACAAATCAAGAGAAAGTCACCTCTGTATGTACATTTCAGCCATTAGGCCTCATCAGCAGAGCTATAGACAGGGCAATGCTTTGTTGCTGATTCGAACCTACCTGCATATTTCATATATTATATTAAAGTCGGGTGGGCGGCGCTAAAGTCGGTATCAGCCAATCAGCAAGGGAGCTATCCCTTTTCACTAGCGCTAGACAAGGAGATTGTTTTGGCGTCTGCGTGGAGCGCTACACCTACACCTCGCTCCTTACTTTACCGCACAGATCCCTGTGCTAATCATACGCTGAGTTGGCGAGGACCGGTATCGAACTAGGAACCTTGTGGTTTTTAGCCGAACGCTCTACCGACTGAGCTAACCCGATATATATATATACATCCACTCAAACAAATCACCTAGGAGTTAATCTGATAAGCCTTACCCTTGATAAGGGTATGATATTTACCGCGTACCCACTTGTACGGGTCAGGCACAAAGTCCCTATTAACGTGGGACCACCCACGAGCCGAAGCTCATCAGGAGTGGCAGGTGAAACATTGCGTCGATCCGTCGGCATTCCCCTCAAGGGGGCGCCTCAGGCACTGGGCAATAAACCCAGCCCTGCCCCTTTAAATCGAGGGGGCAGGTGTTGCCTGGGGGATGGCCCCTGGGATCGACGCTATTATTACAGCCAAACCGGCCAGCGGCCGAAGCTCGCCGGACCCCCAGTCGAAACCGGGAGAAAAGGTCATTATCGTATCGATGGACTAGATCTAATTAAATGAGTGTACGTGTCTCCCGGTGGACAGATTTGCATACTTAACCTTGTTTTTTTCTTTCTTTTATACGTGGTTGAACAATTTGCATCAAGTAAAAGCAACGCTGGAAGTGGAGTCCACTCAAATTGCGTTGATGTCATACACACTTGAAATAGTCATTTCAGAGAAAGGCAATAAATTTAATCTGTCAACATAAAAAGATAGTGGTGTTTAAGATCTACAACAAAGATATCTTTGTAAAAATATTACATGAGTGCATTGATCTAAAGATACCAACAGCAACAGCTTCGGTATTATATATATATTAATATATATATATATATATATATATATATATATATATATATTTTTATCTGTCCAGTACAAGGAAAGTGTTTATGGACTGACGTGGTAATATGACAGAAAATAAATCTCAACAACNGAGAGATTATTCAAAAAAAAGAAAAAAAGATCTACTTGGCAACCCAGCAACCTGTGAAACACAGAATAGCACAGCACAAGCTATCTTTTAGGGACAAAAAATATTGTGAAGCAACAACACTAGCAAAGTATGTGTGGGAATTAAAAGATAAGTACAGTAGAGAGCCAGGAATAGAGTGGAAAATAATAAAAAGGGCACCTTCACATAAAGGAAGTGAAAGACCCTGTATGCTATGATTAAACGAAAAATTAAAAATAGCTGAATGTAGAGACCCAGAGAAGGTATTGAACTCGCGAGCTGAGTTGACAAACAGATGTAGGCACATAAATAAACACAAACTGAGCCAGGTAGGTTCAGGAATAACATAGGGTGGCACACCCACCCAATTGAGAATGGACGCAGCCGGGATGTTTATAAGAATAGAAGGCTGGAGAAAGTGACTATTCCCAGATGAATTTGGGCACCTCACGTGGTGTAATGGTTAGCAAGCTCGTCTTCGCAAACCCTTGTTAGTGAGATCGATTCTCATTGGGAGCCCCATACTTCTGGCCTTGTGCCATATCTAAGCTAAGCTTAGTAAATAACTATTCCCAGATGAATTGCTCCGGCATGAAACTCGAGTAGGAATTTTTTATAAAACTCGCTTTTATAACACTCGCCTTTAAAACACACACACAACACACACACACACACATATTATATATATATATATATATATATATATATATATATATATATATATATATATGCATTGCCATTTCAGTCTCGGAAGACAATGAAAGAGTTTTTATGTGCCCCTGAAGTTACAGCGCCTCCGATCAAAGTGAAGTCCTATGTTTGAAAAACTTCCTCGACCACAGATTTTGCATTTGGAGACTGTCCCTGAAGATGTTGATGTTCCGATGCTTTGTTGCCGCTGCTTTCTTCTGGGCCTCTTAGCTTCATTGTGTTGTGTCAGGGTGACTTCTGACATGAACAGTCCTCTACGGAGATTCTGTCGCCATCGAGGGCGGTCCTGAGCCACATTTTCCCAGCTGGAAAGGGCAATGCCAAAGCACCTGAGATCATTCTTGCAGACATCCTTGAATCACAGCTGGGGGCGACCAATCTGTCTTTTACCAGATGTAAGCTCTCCATAGAGGATGTCTTTCGGGATTCGTCCATCATCCATCGACGTACATGACCAACCATCGGAGACGACGTTGTCTCAGTAGAGAGTACAAGCTGGGGAGTTGAGCTCCTTTTACGACTGCTATGTTAGTGATCCTTTCTCTCTCTCTTCTCTCTCTCTCTCTTCTCTCTCTCTCTCTCTCTCTCTCTCTCTCTCTCTCTCTTCTCTCAATATATATATATATATATATATAATATATATATATATATATAGATAGATAGATAGATGTGAGGTATCCAAAACTTGGTAATAAGGGATGATTCTATATATGATTTCTAAGACACACTGTATTATTATTGTATGATCCAGTATGTACAAATACAGTGAATCTTTAAATCACTACAGAGAGCTCAATGTATAATAATCTTTTTAGATTACTTTTTATTTTCTATATTTTTTGTTTGATCTTTGCTTCATACTTATTCAAACTCATTTAATTTTCATAGTTGTTAATTTGACTGACTACTATCCTCTAAAAAAAACTTGACCCTGAAAAATATTCTTTTTTTCATTTGAAATGACTTCCTGTCACCATAGCGACAGTCTTTTAATGTATACATTGTGTAAAAAATATTTTGAAGGGCGGTGGGGTGGGGGGGAGATTCTACATTGAGAACATTTTTCTGTTATGCAAATCAAATTATTGATGATTATCCATCTGATGAGACTTGATTTTGGGGAGCTTTGTTAAATTAACTTAGATTTATAAAGGCCCCAATTTTGATCGAAATAAATTTATTATGGAATAACGGTGTTGAGTTTTTCCCTCCTTTCAAAGATAATATTATAATATATATTATTATATATATATATATATATATATATATATATATATATATATCAATGTGTAAGTTTGGCACTATTATACTTGAAGAAGCGGTAGTAATTCAACGTACAGTGTTATTAGAAGAGTGCTCAATATCTGTGATGGAGCGTTAATAGATAAATAAATGAATAAATAAAGTTTAGCTTTTTTTATTATCATTGGAACAATTATTACAACCGTTCGGTTTCTTGTTATGACATTCGTCAGGTAAATGAAATTGCTTTTGAAAATGATACAAATGGTATTCATACTGGTGTATAATGATAAAGTACTAGCAGGACCTGTGGATATACCACAGTATGATAACTTTATTATTACATCGTTTGATATGTTTACTTAAGAGCTATAGCAAATAGTTCAATATGTAAAAAGTATAATAATCTTGATTTATCTCTCCTCTCTCTCTCTCTCACTTTTTTCTTTCTTTCCATCTTTCCATCTTTTCATTATGTTAGATTGAAACATATTAGCATTATCACTTCCGCGCGCTCATTCCCCTCTCCCTCTCTCCTCCTCTCCTCTCTCTCTCTCTCTCTCACACACACACACACATTTTATTTCTTTCTATCCCTCTTTTAATCTTTTCATTATGTTCAATTGAAACAGTTTAGCGTTATCCTTTCCGCATGCTCACACCCTCTCTCTATGTTTTCCCAATTATCTTTCTTTCTTATTATATTTTTTCTATGTAGCATGTCCTTTTACTCTCATTTCTTTTTTTTATAATAAAAAACGGCATCGTTCATTGTTTAGCTGCGCTGACGAAATAAGAATTTGACGGATAAGCAACACCAGATAATCAGGATTTACATTTTTGAATTTCATCTTGGAAAATTTGGACGGTTTCCATTTTTAACAAGGTGTTGCAAGATTATAACGGTTATTAAGGAACACCAGTATTAATATATAGATAACACATTAAATCCGAGACAGTTACAATAACCTAGGCGGATTATGAAAAGACAGATTACAGCTTTCAATAGATGAGATGTTGCTACCGAAGTAGATGAACTGATAAAAATAGCCATTGGAAGTTAACTAGTCAAAGTAGAGAGAATCTTTTTTCTACGCTGTGTTTTGGTGTGGCTGGAACGGAATAATAGTATTTCATTTTTATTTCAATAGGAAACATTTGTTTGATATACGAGGAAATTGAGTTACGAGCGGAACGAATTAAACACGTAAGTGAAGTTACTAATGTATCATAATAAAGTATGAATTATTAACAGTTTCATTCAGTGATTGTTACAATAATCAAGGTAGCTTAGGAAGAGACAGTGTCAATGTATTGCAAGATTACAACTTTCAATAGATGAGATATTGCTACCAAGGTAGATGAACTGAGAAAAATAACCATCGGAATATAACTACATGCCAAAGCAAAATGGACCTTCTTCTTCTGTTTGCTATGTTAGGAACTAATGGAAGTAAAATCGTGCCAAGATTACAGCTTTCAATAGATGAGATATTGCTATCAAGGTAGGTGAACTCAGAAAAATAGTCATTGGAAGATAACTACGTACCAAAGCAGAGGGGAACTTCATTTTTTGCACGCTATATGAGAAACTATACGAAGCAAAATGGAGTCATCATTACAGCTGTTAATAGATGAGATATTACTACCGAGGTAGATGATCTAAGAAAAATACCCATCGGAAAATAGCTACATGCTAAAGCAGAATGGACCTTCTTCTGTATGCTATGTTAGGAACTATACGAAGCAAAATAGTGCCAAGATTATAGCTTTCAATAGATGAGATATTGCTACCGAGGTAGATGAACTAAGAAAAATAGCCATTGGAAAATTACGTTCCAAAGCAAAAAGTAAGTTCTTTATTTGTACACCAATTAGGAACTATATGAAACAAAACAATGCCAAGATTATAGCATTCAATAGATGAGATATTGCTACCGAGGTAGATGAACTGAGAAAAATACCCATCGGAAGATATACTGCTAAAGCAGAATGGACTTCTTCTGTATGCTATGTTAGGAACTATACGAAGCAAAATAGTGCCAAGATTATAGCTTTCAATAGATGAGATATTGCTACCGAGGTAGATGAACTGAGAAAAATAGCCATTGGAAAATTACGTTCTAAAGCAAAAAGTAAGTTATTTATTTGTACGCCAAATTAGAAACTATATGGAACAAAACAATGCCAAGATTATAGCATTCAATAGATGAGATATTGCTACCGAGGTAGATGAACTAAGAAAAATAGCCATTGGAAGATAGCTACGTACCAAAGCAGACGGGAACTTCATTTTTTGCACGCTATATGAGAAAATATACGAAGCAAAATGGAGCCAATTACAGCTTTCAATAGATGAGATATTGCTACCGAGGTAGATGAACTGAGAAAAATAGCCATTGGAAAATTAAGTTCCAAAGCAAAAAGTAAGTTCTTTTTGTACACCACGTTAGGAATATATGAACCAAAACAATGCCAAGATCATAGCATTCAATAGATGAGATATTGCTACCGAGGTAGATGAACTAAGAAAAATAGCCATTGGAAGATAGCTACGTACCAAAGCAGACGGGAACTTCATTTTTTGCACGCTATATGAGAAACTATACGAAGCAAAATGGAGCCAGAATTACAGCTTTCAATAGATGAGATATTGCTACGAGGTAGATGAACTGAGAAAAATAGCCATTGGAAAATTAAGTTCCAAAGCAAAAAGTAAGTTCTTTATTTGTACACCACGTTAGGAATATGAACCAAAAATGCCAAGATCATAGCATTCAATAGATGAATATTGCTACCGAGGTAGATGAACTAAGAAAATAGCCATTGGAAGATAGCTACGTACCAAAGCAGACGGGAACTTCATTTTTTGCACGCTATATGAGAAACTATACGAAGCAAAATGGAGCCAGAATTACAGCTTTCAATAGATGAGATATTGCTACCGAGGTAGATGAACTGAGAAAAATAGCCATTGGAAAATTAAGTTCCAAAGCAAAAAGTAAGTTCTTTATTTGTACACCACGTTAGGAATATATGAACAAAACAATGCAAGATCATAGCATTCAATAGATGAGATATTGTACCGAGGTAGATGAACTAAAAAATAGCCATTGGAAGATAGCTACGTACCAAAGCAGACGGGAACTTCATTTTTTGCACGCTATATGAGAAACTATACGAAGCAAAATGGAGCCAGAATTACAGCTTTCAATAGATGAGATATTGCTACCGAGGTAGATGAACTGAGAAAAATAGCCATTGGAAAATTAAGTTCCAAAGCAAAAAGTAAGTTCTTTATTTGTACACCACGTTAGGAATATATGAACCAAACAATGCCAAGATCATAGCATTCAATAGATGAGATATTGCTACCGAGGTAGATGAACTAAAAAATCATTGGAAGATAGCTACGTACCAAAGCAGACGGGAACTTCATTTTTGCACGCTATATGAGAAATATACGAAGCAAAATGGAGCCAGAATTACAGCTTTCAATAGATGAGATATTGCTACCGAGGTAGATGAACTAAGAAAAATAGACATTGGAAATTACGTTCCAAAGCAAAAAGTAAGTTTTATTTGTACGCCAAGTTAGGAATATATGAAACAAAACAATGCCAAGATTATAGCATTCAATAAATGAGATATTGCTACCGAGGTAGATGAACTGAGAAAAATAGCACTTCTTCTGTATACTATGTAGGAAAATAGCCACTTCTTCTGTATACTATGATAGGAAAAATAGTGTATACTATGATAGGAACTATACGAAGCAAAATAGTGCCAAGATTATAGCTTTCAATAGATGAGATCTTGCTACCGAGGTAGATGAACTGAGAAAAATAGCCATTGGAAAATTACGTTCCAAAGCAAAAAGT
>CM042168.1:41980078-41982578 GCA_023376005.1 Doryteuthis pealeii
ATACTATTATTACACGCCCCTGCCATAGTAGGCAAGTGGACGTTTATTTAGTAAACAAACCCGGCCGTAAGCTCTTCGGCGAAGTGAATAAGATTTTTGGATGTTTGTTTTTATAGAAGCAATGTTGAACAAATTATTATTTATATTTTTGCTTGAAGGCAATTATAAATGCATGTATCGCATAAAATTCGATAATTATAGAAAATAATCTTGACAAGTAAATCCCGCAAAGGATGGCTCGCTATGCAGAACACCGTACAGACTGTTTCGACTTTATTAAGTCTCTTCAGCGATGTATACTAACGACTCCCCTCCGACAGGAATCGAAACCGGAATATATATATTATATATATATATATATATATATATATATTTCATATATATATATTTTTTATTTTTTTTTATTTTGGCCAAGTGTTATAGTATTAATCGATTTTTTCGGTTGGTACGACCCTCTTGGTCTTTTTTCCTTTTTCCCCAGATGAAGTTTCGTAGTATATTTTTACTATCAAACTATTTGTCGGTTTTTTTCATACCGCAAGGGTTTACCAATAAGTTTTGTATATATATATATATATATATATATATATATATATACGCTCCTCAATTTGGGGTGCTGGTAGGTGTCGTTAGTGATGTAGTATGCATGGGTCACTGGGAAGTTTCGGGTCTTTCAACATCATACTTTCAACCTATATATTCATATATACATAGTTTGCGGCTTCTTTGTCAGTCAAGTGTTCGAAATTCATTGTATACAGGAATTGTGTAGCATTGTACTCCAATAAACTTAGTAAGTTACACTTAGTTTAACAAATCCAACATATGTTTTCAAATGTAAGTAAAGTCGTTGTTATCGTTTTCAAAAGCTTCTCAAATTTCTTTTCAATTTGATTTGGCTAACAAGAAATGAATAACCTCTTTAGGTTTTGTTTGGGTTTTATATTTTTTGGTGGTGGTGGTGAGAGGGTTCATTAAAAAATAATTAAATTAGAATTAATATTTCCTTAATTAATTCACAACATTTGTAGACTAAAAAAAAACACCTAATTAACACGTCAGTTTTTATTTCATTTTATTAATGAATGCCAAAAAAATAAACGTTTCCGTTTGTTTTTTATTAGTATAAGAGGAGACCAGTTTTACATAGAACCTCAATTTGCATATACATAAAATACAATGGACCATATTACCCTTACCAAATCACCCAGTATCCCACCTACGAATATATATATATATATATAATATATATTATATATATTATATATAGTCAAGTTTGGTTTGGTTTGGTTTGGTTTGTTTTACGGCATATCAACCTCGGTGGGTCATTTAATGCCGACAAAGTTGTGAAATAAATTCATTCTTAATGTATAATACAATTTTGTTTATAAACTCATGTTTTTCAATTTAACCTATAGATGGGACCCTAACAGGTACTACCACTCCGGGTCAGAGTGGACCAGGGAGCAATGGTGATGAAGGGGTGCTCCACATTCTGCAAACCTCCAGAACTGGAGCCTCACCATCAGATAGAGTTTAACTTCATTTCTCAGGACATGCAGACCCTCAGCATCCATATGATAAAAAGGGGTTGGGGCTTGCATATAAGAGCAATAGGGTTGGGGCAATCATATAGGTGCTAGGGCTTGACGTGGCCAGCCGATTGATCGACCGCCCGTCTAGTCCAAGAAAAGCCTAAAGTGGAATATTGCAAGTCATGGACGGGCTCTATCCTTAAGCATCACTGGTCGCCACCCACGGCCAACTAAACTTGATGAGTCAGATATACCTCCAAAAAGTTTCGCTAAGTAGCTGATCAGGGCAAGAACCTGAGTCAGATTCTTGCCTTGATGAGCTACTAAGCAAAACTATTAGTAGGTATATCTGACTCATTAGGTCTAACTTTAATATTTGCTCTACTTAGGTATTGAGCACTTTTTACACTTTTTAGCTTTAGTTAATCCTAGCGGTTTATATATATATATATTATATATATATATATATTATATTGGTTTTTTTAGTCAAGTGTTCGAACTTCATTGTATACAGGACTTTTGTTGCATTGTACTATAATAAACCCCTTTTTGATCTCGATTAAGAAAGGACATGATTTTCATTTACACCGTCAATATCCGGTTGTTTGTTAGGGGTTAGGGTTAGGGTTAGGGTTAGTTTCTATATTTTTTTAAAATCTAAAGATCGTCTGTTAAAACAACCGGATATTGACGGTGTAAGCGAAAAACATGTCCTTTCTTAATCGAGTTCAGAAAGGGGTGCCTAAAAATCATATGGTCCAATAAAACTCATAAATATTTGAACGACCTGATAATTCGCTTATAATCTTTTGGCGTGGGCACCTCAGTTGGTGTAATGGTTAACAAGCTACATTCGCAGACCATTATCAGTGAATTCGATTCTCACCGAGCGCCCCATACTTTAGGCCTTGTGCCGCATCTAAACTAAGCTTAGTAAATAATTATAATCTTTTGGCGTGAGCACC
>CM042168.1:41987578-42007578 GCA_023376005.1 Doryteuthis pealeii
CAGGAAGTACATGACAGCTTACGTCACAAAAACTGATCTTCACAGAAACTCTTGTGGAATGTCAGAAGTGAATTCTCGTATTCGTGCTTCAATTTCTTACAAAGTCGCTGGTTTTGTACTGTAGATTTGCTCCTACAATCAATCTCAATGTTAAACGTCGGAGCCTGTTATAATCAGGGCTTCTGATTGGCCACTCATACGGACCATGCCTACCCATCCATCTCTCGGGAAAAGGGTGATTTGGGCATTCACGAACAACAATAGCAAAATGAGAAGGAGCACGAACTTGCACACAAGGTGTGTCAAAAAAGTATCAAGATTTTTTGTACTTTTTGACACACCTTGTATTCTGAAAGAATTGACGTTCCATTCATTGTTCATTTCTATCTTGATAAATACAACTTCAAACTCGACACTTTTATGACACACCTTGTATTCTGAGAAAAATTAACGTTCCATTCATTGTTCATGTCTATGCTGCTAAAAAGAGCTTGAAACTCGGCACTTTTACGACACACGTTGTATTCTGAAAATGATTAACGTTCCATTCTTTGTTCATTTCTAGCTTGGTAAATACAGCTTCAAACTCGGCACTTTTATGACACACCTGTTATTCTGAAAAAAAATTAACGTTCCATTCATTGTTCATTTCTATCTTGGTAAATACAGCTTCAAACTCGGCACTTTCATGACACACCTTGTATTCTGAACAAAATTAACGTTCCATTCATTGTTCATTTCTATCTTGATAAATACAGCTTCAAACTTGGAACTTTTATGACACACCTGGTATTCTGAAAAAAAAAATTAACGTTCCATTCGTTGTTCATTTCTATCTTGGTAAATACAGCTTCAAATTCGGCACTTTTATGACACATCTTGTATTCTGAGAAAAAATTAACGTTCCATTTATTGTTCATACTTTTATGACACACCTTGTATATTAAGGAACGTACATTAAAACATTGAAAAAATTGTAACTGCATAAAAAAACATTAAAACACTCAAAATAGGGAGTTACTTTTTAATCACCCTGTATTTCTACAGTAAAACTTATAGTAAATTTACAAAACCTTCCTGTAGTAAAAAGGAACGTTCATTGATAAATAAGATATCCATGCCTATAAAACAAGTTTTTTTTTCTTTTTTGGCCACAGGGAATGACAGAACTTAGGAAAATAGATTCCAATTTTTCTAGCTTTGCGTGAAAGTGGTTGTTCGCCCTCGAGAAGACAGAGGATAAAACTTTACCCAATTATCAAGATAGATTGCCAGGTGAGTTTAAAGTACGATCTTAGCGAAGCTTGGACAAATTACGTTAGACAAGGTGAAAGAAACTATGGAGGACGCCAGTACTGCAAAGTGAACTATTAATGCGATTAATTAGTAAGGTAGAGTTTAAAAGAAGTTCGTTGTTTTAAAATGCCGGAACAAAGAGATAGGACGAAAGATAAGGCCAATTGGAACGAGACGCTTGAAAAGAAAAGAAAGAAAAAAAAAAAAAAAAAAAAGAAAGTTGAACCAGGTTAACCAAGAAGAAAAGCGACAAATTAAATGACATAGCATAAAAGGGGAGAAGGCGAAATGAGAACTTGTAACTCGTTTGGTTTGGTTTGGTTTGGTTTACGGCATATCAACCTTGGTGGGTCATTTAATGCCGACAAAGTTGTGAAATAAATTCATTCTTAATGCATAATACAATTTTGCTTATAAACTCATGTTTTTTCTATTTAACCCATAGATATGAACCTAACAGGTACTACCACTCCGGGTCAGAGTGGACCAGGGAGCAATGGTGATGAAGGGGTGCTCCACATTCCTCAAACCTCCAAAACTGGAACCTCACCATCTGATAGAGTTTAATGTCATTCCCAGGACATGTAGACCCTCAGCCACCGCCTTCTAGCATTCATATGATAAAAAGGGGTTGGGCTTGCATATAAGAGCAATAGGGTAGGGGAAATCATATAGGTGCTAGGACTTGACGTGACTAGCCTCTCCGACTGCCCGTCTAGCCCAAGATAGGACCAAAGTGGAGTATTGCAAGTCATGAACTTCTCATCCACCTGGGCTCTATCCTTAAGCACCACGGGTCGTCACCCACGGCCAACCGGTGGCCCCATTGGGGGAGTCTTACCCCTCAGCAGAGGTGAAGTCGGTGCATTCTAACGCCCCAGCCGACAGGGCGGTTGTAACTCATGTATCAGAGGGGGAGTATCAGGATAATAGGAAAAGGTTTACTAAGTAAAGATGCATAAGAACAGAGTATTTAGCAAATGTTAGGCTGAATTTACAAGTGCCCTGAGATCGTATTGTTCCCTCGTCAGATGTTTCGTCAGATTATTTATCAGAGTTAATAGAGAAATAGCTGGAAGAAACATAACGAGTACTAAGGATAGGGTAAAAGGTTTACTAAGCAAAGAGGCAAAAAGAACAGTAATTAGCAAAGGCTAGGTTGAATTAACAAGTCCCGTGAGATCTCGTTGTTTCTCTCTTGCGAGGTTTCGTCAGACATTATTTATAGAAAAAAACAGACAATTCCATTATCATTACTAGCAAATATATGCACCCTCCGGGTGCCAGTATTTAAGTTTTAATATAATAAAATATATTAAATTAGAAAGGCAGATAAAAAGATTTTGAACAGAGGGAAAAATAGAACAACTTTGAAACTAACTCTTCCATCATTTTCCATTACTCCCGTCTGTCTTTGTTAAATTTTCCTAATTTAACTATTTTGTTAAGATAGGAAGTAAAGAATAATATTACAGTTATTTCTTCTTGTTAATGGATTTCTTTTAAGATTTATTCCTGAGATTTTTGCTCATATGCAATAAGATAAAACCAAACAATTAGAAATCAATAATACTAAGCATATATTTATTAAAATCAAATTTTTAAGATCAAAATGCAAATTAGCCTCACCATTCACACTGTAAACCGCTGTTTTGTGTATATATAAATACAATTGCATGTTATTAGCATGTAGATAGGTCAACAGTCTTAATGATGTAAAACAATTTTACTAATAATTGAGGTTTAAATAAAAAATAAAATCATGGAGAATGTGATGTAAATAACAAAAGGAATCATGACTTGATTAGTAATATAGTTTCGGTTACAGACAGACAAACTCACAATCTCCATTATAATAAGATTTGGGTAATATATAGTAAAGACGAAACAAAGCGAAATAACAAGAGACAACTGAAAATTACGAGACATGAGAGACAAGACGAAACAAATCGAAATCATGAGGGACAACAGAAAACAGAGGATTGAAAAGCAAGACAAAACAAAGCGAAACAAGACGAGACAACAAGACAATAGAAATCAAAGCAATATAAAATGCAAGACAAAACAAATCGAAATAACAAGAGACAATCGAAAACAACGCGATATGAGCGGCTAGCCGAAACAAATCGAAATAATTGAAGACAATAAAAAACTAAGTAAAATTAATTGCAAGACGTAACAAATCAAAATAAACAAGGAACAAGAGAAAATATAACAGAATTAGAGGCAAGACGAAACAAAGGGAAACAAGACGAAACAAATCGAATTGGCAAGGGGGAAATAAAAATAACGCAAAAATGAGAAGCAAGACAAAACAATGTGAAACAAGACGAAACAAAGCGAAATAACAAGAGACAATAGAAAATAACGCAGCATTGAGAAGCAAGACAAAACAAAGCGAAACAAGACGAAACAAATCGAAATATCAAGAGACAATACAATACAAAACAAATCGAAACATGATGAAACAGATCGAAATAGATGAGAGGCTAGACAAAACAAGGCGAAACAAGACGAAACAAATCGAAAAAGAAATAAGAGACAATAGAAAACAAAATGAGAGACAAGACAAAACAAAGCGAAACAAGACGAAACAAATCGAAAAAAAAAGAGACAACAGAAAACAAACAAAATGAGAGGCTTGACATAACAAAGTGAAACAAGACGAAACAAATCGAAAAAAAGACGAAACAAATAGAAAAAGATGAGGCTAGACAAAACTAGGTATTTATTAATTCTGAGAGTGTGTTAATATCTATTTTTGTGGTTATAGTTAATGAATATATAATTAACAGGTTGGAATAGATAGATAGATATGAACAGACTGATATATAGCTAGCACCAATTTTCCCTGTGAAATTTACCCCCCTCCCCTACATTTAACACAATGAAACTGCATAAAGGTTAATGTTATCTTGAATTTTTTGTCGATTCGAAAGAAGAAACATTAAACAAACTCCTGATGATTTAAAAATAATTTTTCAGCTTCAAAAATAATGGAAATTAGGATTGAAAGACAATGTTTTCATTTTTGCACCGTTAAATCAACTGAAATTTAACGTAGCCAAAAACAAGATGTCGGAAATAGTTTTTTCCTAAAATATATTAGCGGAAATATTTTTTTAACGAGGTCTACCTCCCACTCTATTTTATTTTGGGAGATATGAAAAAAATTAACCGGATAAAAAGGATTTTTAATTTATTCTATAAAGAGTCTGAATAACTAAATCAATAGATTTGTATAAAAAATCAAGGCAGTAGTTTTTGTAGAAAAAAATCATGAATTCTGAAAGAAAAGTGCTAACAGATGTCATAATATCATTATTTGAAAACTTTTTATTTTTCATTCTTTAATTGATTGTACAATATTCTATTAAATTGTTAAGAAAAAATTTTTTAAAGAAATTAATTTTTAAGAGATTTTAAATCTTTTGTGTGCTTAAATAATTTTGTTTTTTTAATATTTAAAAATCTTTTTGTGTGTACAAATCGAATTTTTCACTAATATTTAAATATAATATAACACTGAATTTTAGAATTCAGTTTAACTAAAAATTTGTTCGATCCACGATATTGATATTTTTAAGAAATTTCTATTTTTATTGTTGAATAGTAATGTTTGATTCTTATAATATACGGAAGAGCAAAACTGACAATATTTGTAATACTTATTGTCTTTTCCTTGCTCCAGTTACACCATAAGTTCAACTGAAAAAATATTCCGAAGTAATTCTGAAACAACCACAAAAAAAAAGAGAAAACTCTCAAAAATCGTTGAAAACCAATAATCGGTTATTGTATATTCACAGGAAAACAATTATGTCGAATAAAGTCACCTATACATTTAAATATATAATGGTCAAAGAGAGATAATATGTAAATTTGCAGTAACTGTTTCTACAGAAAAATCACCCTGTTGCATATAAAACGAACTGTTTTTTTTTTTTATTAAAGATGAGTAATTTTTCCCAATCGGATAAGTTGATGTTTGAATTAATTGTTTTTCTTCCTAACAACTCTGTATGATCGTAACTTTTTTGCGAGATTAAAAAAATGCTTAAAAATATTTACTTTCGTTTATTCAATATGACCTAAACTGATCACGTGACCCGATATGGTGATACCTACTGATATATTATATATATATATATATATATATATTGTCACACACACAGACGCACATATATACATTATATATATATATATATATATATATATATATATATATATATATATATATATAGAGAGAGAGAGAGAGAGAGAGAGAGATGGATAGATAGATAGATTCATACATACATACGTACATATATACATATTAATTGACTGGGATATATATGTATATATAGTGTGAGAAAAAGAGAAAGAGGGAGTGAGAGGTATATAGATAGATATCAAGATATGAAGAGACTGGGATATATATATATATATATATATATATATATATATATATATATATATGATAGATTTGTAAAAGGCTGTAATTGATGATAGATTAATAAATAGATGTTATGAGTGATATATATATATATATATGTGTGTGTGTGTGTGTGAGTGTGTGTGCGTGCGTGTATGTGTATGTTTGTGTGTGTGTGTGTGTGTTTATATGTACATATACATATATATATATACACATATATATGTATGCGTGTGACTGTGTGTGTGAGTGTATAGGTAAATAGATAGACATTAAAAGACTGAAATATATATATATATATATATATATATATATATATATATTGAGAGAGAGAGAGAGAGAGAGAGAGAGAGAGAGAGAGAGAGAGAGAGAGAGAGAATGTCAGCCTTTAAGTTTTGATATTTTCATGTAATCTGATGACTCGCCGCTCCAGTGACCCAGGAATTTATTTCGGCAGATTTTAAACTCCCGGATGCAACGAGACCTGACCGCATTCCACAACTGCAGGTTCCAAACCCACATGTTTCTTCCAGAAGACCCCCCCCCCCCAACATCCGCCCCCGCCCTTTATTACTTGCTGGAATTCTTCGATTGCTACCCCAACGTCATTTGCCCTCTGATACCCTGAATGTAAAGTGGTTGGTTTTCTTTTGGAGAGTGTTTTTTTTTCGTTTTTTTAATCCTTTTTTCCTTTCCATTTTTTTTAATTCATTTTAGATTTTCTTCTTCTCACATATTTCTTTCTTTTTTCATCTTTACTTTCTTTTTCTTCTTTTCGGTCTTTATTTCATTTTTTTTTTAAATTTATGATTTACTAAAAAATTATTTCTGTATTTCTTTTAAATTTTTCTTTCTGTTTTATGATATTTTTCTTTTAAGATAGCTTTTTCTTTTTCTTTCTTTTCTTTCTTTTTTTTTTTCGAACTTATATTCCATTTCCTTTCTTTCTTTGTTTTTTTTCGAACTTATATTCCATTTCTTTTCTTTCTTTCTTTCTTTCTTTCTTTTTTTTTCGAACTTATATTCCATTTCCTCTTCTTTATTTCTTTCTTTTTCGAACTTATATTTCATTTACTTTCTTTCTTTTTTTTTTTCGAACTTATATTCCATTTTCTTCTTTTCTTTCTTTCTTTCTTTTTTTTCGAACTTATATTCCATTTTCTTTCTTTCTTTCTTTCTTTCTTTGTTTTTCGAACTTATATTCCATTTCGTTTCTTTCTTTGTTTTCTTTCTTTCTTTTTCGAACTTATATTCCATCCCCTTCCTTTAGTTCTTTTTTTCTTTCTTTCTTTCTTTCTTTTTCTTTTTTCTTTTTATTTCTTTTATTTACTGTTTTCCTCATTTGACTGGATTTCTTCCCAATGTTTGTATGTGTGTGTGTGTTTGAATAAAATTCAAATACCTTTCTTATATCTATATAACTATATATTTATTCCAAATTTTCTTCCTCCCCCCAGTCCAGCCTTTCATTTTTCTTTCTTTCTGTTGTAGAGGAGTGAACACCCCTACAAGATGGACTGACCCAGAAGCATTTAAGAGTCGACGCAGCAGTGACTGAGGTCGGAATTTATTCGAACGAAATTACTGCGTCAACTCCAACCATTTGAACCTCCTTATGTGTACGTTTGTCTTGTGATTTGTACTACTTCTTTGTTCTATGTTAAGTGTTAAATAAATACATATTCACACATCCTGTATTCTCTGTGGATTCTTTTTGCCACCTCAAGGATACAACACTTTCCTTACTTACTTTCAATTTTTCAGATACTCCCACAGCTTCTACCCGAGCTATTTCGGCCCAATTCAGCCCCGTTAACTTAGGTATCGTATTTCTAATGTATTATACAATATATCAAATTTTACAATGTGATTTTTCTTTTCTTAATATTTCTTTCGTCTACTTATTTTTTTATATTTATTACATCCCATGTTCCCACCATTAGTGGATTCTGCCGTACCAGCAGACAACAGAGTGAAAATGGCAGAAAGCGAAACACACGATAAATACCTGAGAGCTGGGAAAAAAAGTAGAACATGTGACGGTGATACCAATCGTATTTGGAGCACTTGGAACAGTCCGCAAGAACACGGAAAAGAGACGAGGGGAAATGAAGATAAGATGAAGAATCGAAGCCATTCAGAACACAAGACTGTTAAGATCAGCTAAGAATATTCAGAAAAGTCCTGGAGAACTGAAGAGACTTGTTGTCACATGCATTCCCCAATTTAAAGTATCCCATTTTGCTATTATAGAGTGAATAATAATAATAATAATAATAATAATAATAATAATAATAATAATAATAATAATAATAATAAATGTAGACTTTGTGGTAATAGAGATGAGACTGTAAACCATGTACTCTGTGAATGTAGCAAACTAGCACAACGGGAATACAAAACTAGGCACGATTGGGTTGGGAAGGTGATCCACTGGGAATTATGCAAAAAATTTAATTTTGACCATACAACAAAATGGTATATGCATAAACCAGAATCTGTTCTTGAGAACGAAACGCACAAAATTCTCCGGGACTTTGAAATAAAAACGGACCACCTTATCCCAGCAAGAAGACCAGACCTAGTGTTGATAAACAAAAAAGAAAGAAAGAACTTGTCAACTGGTGGATTTTGCAGTGCCAGCAGATCACAGGGTGAAGCTGAAGGAAAATGAAAAAATTGACAAATATCTGGACCTCGCGAGAGAACTGAAAAAATTATGGAATATGAAAGTGAAAGTAATACCAATTGTAGTTGGTGCACTTGGAACAGTCCCAAAAGGATTGGAAAAGGGTCTGGAAAGTTCGGGAATCAGAGGAAGGGTTGAAACCATTCAGAACACTGCACTGCTGCAATCTGCCAGAATACTCAGAAGAGTCCTGGAGACCTGAGGAGACTTGCTGTCACTCAGATTCCAGTGAAAGACCATCAGCTAATGTTGATGTGAAAACTCAAAAGGAGAATAATAATAATAATAATAATAATAATAATAATAATAATAATAATAATAATAATAATAATAATAATAATAATTATACAGACCTAGTGTTGATTAACAAAAAAGAAAGAACTTGTCAACTGGTGGATTTTGCAGTTCCAGCAGATCACAGGGTGAAGATGAAGGAAAACGAAAAGATGGACAAATACCTGGACCTTGCCAGAGAACTGAAAAAGCTATGGAATATGAGAGTGAAAGAGATACTTATTGTAGTTGGTGCACTTGGAACGGTTCCAATAAACTTTGAAAAGAGACTGGAAAATCTGGAAATCAGAGGAAGAATTGAGACCATTCAGAATACTGCTGCAATCTGCCAGAATACTCAGAAGAGTCCTGGAGATCTGAAGAGACTTGTTGACACTCAGATTCCAGGGAAATACCATCAGCTAAAGCTGGCGTGAAAAACTTTTTAAAAAGTACTACTACTACTACTACTACTACTCTTATTATTAATAATAATAATAATCTTGGAGATTGTATTTCTGTCTGTAACAAAAATTACGTCATAGCTCTACGTCACAGCTTACGTCACAATATTCTTACGCTATATACGCACAAAATTTGAGTAAGCAATTTTAAAAATTGTTTTTTACTCTCGTCCCCTTTTTTTACAGTAACAAGAAGTTAACTAAAAAGTTTACAAATAAATAAATACCTACGATTTTGTGTAAAATTGATGTGGAAAATATTCAAAATAATTGTTTGATTATTACATGCATGCAACATTTTATTTGAAAGGGACGGGGCTCAGTTTTCATTTCAAATTGTTTTATTTTTATTTATTTTTTTACTCTTTTAATAAATATGAGGATTTGTCTTACTTATGATACAAACCCTCTGACATTAAATTTTTAACTCCACCCTCTCAGGCAATGTTTTTCAAAAATTAATTTTTACGACGCCCGGAGGGTGTTTTCTGTTGCTAATAATAATAATAATAATAATAATAATAATAGAATTAACCTATTTCACGATTAAGAAAATTCAATTCTCAAGTCGTAGAAAAATTCTGCTTGTTTATTTATTTGTTTTGTTAGTTGGTGTTTAAGGGCATATCAACCTTTGTGGATTACTTAATTCCACGTCTTTTTTTTATATACACAGTGTTACGAGCTTTCATTCGATCGATATCTGAGGTACGAGCGAGCTTCAGATACGCTTATGTTAATAAATTCAGTATAACCATTTAACTTTCAAAAATTATTACGCCAAAGAAAAATATTATTAATAAAAAAAATATTAAAATATATAACAGCACATAATTCATTACATTATATTTTGCTACATAAATATAAACAGAGTTATCTTGACTTACGAGTTTAATTCGTTCCGCTCGTAACTCAATTATAGTCAAATTTTTTGTTACTTTTTTTTCAAATAAGAGAACTATGGCCGTTTTTTCAAAAAAGAAATATATAAACCTTGTTTACAACTTATCATATCGTCGTGTAATAAAAGTCACTAGAAGAGGAATATTAACCTACTCTAAACAAATCATAAAATCTAAGAAGTTCGTTTAGTGTAGGGGTTATGAGATCGGCCTGTCAGCTTGGCAGTCCGGTTTCAAATCACGCACAGGGCGGTCTTCCGATCTATAGCTCTGCTGATGAGGCCTAATAGGCCGAAATGTACATACAGAGATTGATTTTTCTCGATTTGTTTAGCCATACATTTAATAGGTATTCCCGCCTAATTCATTATTAATTAATTAATTTTCAAAATTAGGTACGACTCCAATTAAGCACTTATTCTCCCAAAAATTATCGGCAAAAAGCCATTCTAAAACAAACCTTGTTTACAACTTATCATATCGTCGTGTAATAAAAGTCACTAGAAGAGGAATATTAACCTACTCTAAACAAATCATAAAATCTAAGAAGTTCGTTTAGTGTAGGGGTTATGAGATCGGCCTGTCAGCTTGGCAGTCCGGTTTCAAATCACGCACAGGACGGTCTTCCGATCTATAGCTCTGCTGATGAGGCCTAATAGGCCGAAATGTACATACAGAGATTGATTTTTTAGCCATACATTTAATAGGTATTCCCGCCTAATTCATTATTAATTAATTAATTTTCAAAATTAGGTACGACTCCAATTAAGCACTTATTCTCCCAAAAATTATCGGCAAAAAGCCATTCTAAACAAACCTATATATATATATATATATAATATATATATATATAGTAGAGAGGTATAGATTGATATTCTACGTAAGTTTCATCTAAAAATGATCATCAGGTTTAATTATAATGAATTAATCAAAGAAATTGATTAATTAAAAAAAATTCCGCAATTGTCTTTATTCAATCAATTTATTGATTAATTCATTACAATTAACCCTGATGATCGTTTTTGGCGAAACTTAAGTACATTATCTATCTATAACATTATAATATATATATATATATATATGTATATATATATATATATATATATATATATATATATATATAGTAGAAAGTTATATGCTCCCATAAATATATGCTCCCATGAATTTGGTATGAGCTCTCTAATTGGTAATTTAAATTTATATAATATAAGCAATGATCTCTCAATGACCGTAAAATACATAAACAAACCTATGTAGTTAATAGTTTAAAAACACCATTCCCGCTACAGCTTTCTGTGGATGAGGAGATAAGATATCAGGCAGGCAAACAGCCAGTCTGAGTTCGACCCTAGCCAAGGATAGTTGTGTCTAGCCACACTGAAGAGGCGTGAAACGCCGAAACGCGTGTCTGTTGATGACTTATTATTATATATTAATATATATATATATATACATATATATATATATATATATATGTGTGTGTGTGTGTGTGTGTGTGGTGTGTGTGTGTAAGTTTAATCTAAAAATGATCATCAGGTTTAATTATAATGAATTAATCGAATAAATTGATTAATTAAAAACAATCCTGCAATTGTCTTTATTCAATCAATTTCTTGTTTAATTCATTACAATTAACCCTGATGATTCTTTTTGGCGAAACTTAAGTACATTATCTATCTATAACTTTCTACTATATATATTATATATATATAGTAGAAAGTTATATGCTCCCATAAATATATGCTCCCATAAATGCTCTCATAAATGCTCCCATAAATATATGTTCCCATAAAGTTGGTATGAGCTCTCTAATCTATATAAGTAAAATATCATATATATATATATATATATATATATATATATATATATATATATATATATTCGATACAAACACTTACGCATTCTCATACTCACACCGCAAAAAATAAAAAATTTGACGTCATATTTCAAACCGTTCATTTTTTCAACGTTCTTTTTTCTCAGACTTCAAATTTTAAACAGACCGCTAAACAAGGACTATTACTCACTTTTCTCCTTATTCTGAGATAAAAAGATTTTATCACCTTCCATATACCAACAAAAGCCCTGAAGATGATCTAATTAATAGATCGAAACACTGCAGCGTCGGCCAATAAACTTACCACTTAACTCATTTTAAACATGTGTTTTTTCAATTTTTTATTATACTACATACCGTCGGATTCACTTCCTTTTATTTAATATATATATATATATATATATATATGTATATATATATATATATATTAAGTAGAATTATATATTAAGTAGAATATCAATCTATACCATTCTACCACACACACATATATATATATATATATATATATATATATATATATATATATATATATATGTAAACAACTTTTAGCTATTTTCAGCCGACAGTATATTTGGGAGAATATGTGCTTTTTAATTTTAGTCAGACCTAATTTTTTGAAAGTTAATTCATTTATGTTTAATTAGGCGGGATTTAAACTACTAAATGTGAGAGATTGATTTTTCTCGATTTGTTTAGCCTCACATTTAAGTAGTTTAAATCCCGCCTAATTAAACATAAATGAATTAACTTTCAAAAAATTAGGTCTGACTAAAATTAAAAAGCACATATTCTCCCATATATATATATGTATATATATGTATATATACTAAGACAGCTCTACTAACGTATTGAGCACTTCATATTCTTTATAACCATGACTTATTTGTATCGACCGTCGATGATGCGATTAACTGGATGTTCTATTCCCCCTAAACCATCATCTTTTTTCACACACACACACACACACACACACACACACATAATATATATATATATATATATATATATATATATATATATATATACGAATGCCTGTTGGCTATTGAGTCTGTTTGCAAACAGCATTGAAGAGAAAACAAATTATATTAAAAAAAACGTTGTATAATCGTAAAATTGTATTTCTTTTGAAAAAAAAAGACGCAGTTTTTCGTTTCTCTTGTTTACGAACGTACATTGATAATTCAAGAATGTCCTGGTGTGACGCCAAGTTCGTCTGATGATAGATACGTTATCAAAAGAGAGGATAGTCACGCTTCCAAATAATGTCGATGTCACGTGACACTCCCGGAGGTGGGGAAAGAGGACCTGAACATTCAGACGCGTCGGAAAGAAACCAGGCGGGCAGAAGCGACACCCGGATGACAATTGGACGTGAATATGCTTTAAAATAAATATATTAACTATTTAATTAAATACACACACACACATACACACACACACACACACACACACACATATATATATATATATATATATATATAACATACATACACACACACACACACACACATATATATAATATATATATATATATATAATTTAATATACAAAGCGTGTTGGTAGATCCTTGCGGAGAGAAAAAAACCAGCAGAGAGTTTGATTGTAAAAATATACTACCAAACATCAACCAGGAAGAAAGAAATTTTTGAAAAAAAGAAAGCACCAAGATATTCGTACCAACAAAAAATAATCTATTGGTACAGTATTTGGCCAAAAGAAAAAACAATTTATATGTATATATATGTAAATAAGATATATATATATATATTCATATAACCGCTAGGAGAAGCTAATATGTAAAAAGTGCTCGATACCTAAGTAGAGCCAAGTAATAAAGATAATCTAATGAGTCAGACGAACCTACTATTAGTTTCGCATAAAGCTCTTCAGGGCTAAAATCTAATTTTAAGTCAGATTTTAGCCCTGAAGAGCTTTATGCGAAACTAATAGTAGGTTCGTCTGACTCATTAGATTATCTTTATATATATATAGATAGACAGATAGATAGATACAAAGTCTCTTCGTAGCGTCGATTTAGATAAAGATCCATCAAATTACAGTTTAAAATAGTGATTCCCAAATATTTTTAAAATAAATATATCAAATTATAAAGCATATATATATATATATATATATATATATATATATATATATACCTGTAGTGTGAGATGGTCACTGTTTCAGCTTTTGCTGGAATGGTGTACCAAAGGCAGTAATATTGGTAGAGTGCTCAATATAAAATAGGGCTGTTATATAATATAATAAAATAAATATATAAAGGTTTTACATATCTATTTATTTGGCGACAAAGGAACATTCACGACCATATTGGTTTCAAGCGAGGCAATCATCAGGTGAAGATGTTTCAAATGCAAGTAAAATCGAAAAAGTTTTTTAAAAATTCAGAAAATTCAATAGACATAGGATGTGTATGATTGGATAAAATGATGTGCATATGTATGTGGTGGTAATTTGAATGTATGAGAGTGTTTATGGGCAGCCTAAAGGTTGTGTACGCAGGGTAACTGGTCACACACATAATACATTGTTCTGTGAATGTGTGAGATTTGATCAATGCTGACGTGTGAGCGTTTGTGTTTGCGTGCGTATGTGTGTGTGGGTGTGTATGTTTTTTTGATGTGAGCGGCGTGTGTTGTGTAGCGGGGGAGAAGGGATATATATATATATATTAATCTACAGACACGTGTTTCGAGGTTTCACCTCTTATCAGTGTGGCTACACTTTAACAGCTACCTCTCGCCGGGATCGAGACCTGACTGAATTTTCGTCTACCAAGTCTCTTACCCATACGGCCATTATCGGCTGTCAACTTAAAGAGAATAATTAATTGATACATTACTAAGCGGAAATGATTTCACGAGAGTCCTCTAAATATTGTACACAAATTGAGGGTTAGCTATGCGCCAGACGGTGAAATTTTAATTAAATCCCTTAATTTCAGAACTCAACCAAGTGGGAGTATATATATATAAATGAAAAAGAGATAGACTCCCTCGCTGATTGGCTGATACCGACTTTGGGCCACCCCGATGACTTTACTATATATATATATATATATATATATTATATATATATATATATATATATATTAGAAAAGTTGTCCTAAAGTGGCCTAAAGTCGGTATCAGCCAATCAGCGAGGAAGTCTATCCCTTTTTCACTAGCGCTAGACCAAGGAGCTTATTTTAGCGTCTGGGGTGGAGCGTCACTCCTACCATCAGCTTACTTTACCGCATAGATCACTGTGATATAGGTTGAGTTGGCGAAGGCTGGTATCGAACTAGGAACCTTGTGGTTTCTAATCGTAGACAATTGTTAATGCGTCGGATTCTCATTAGGCGCCCCATACTTCTGGCCTTGTGCCACATATAAGCAAAGCTTAGTAAATAACTATAAACTATTAAATATATTTTCTTCTTTTTTCTACTGTTGGTATTTCCTTTGTCGAGTAGTCGATAGCTAAAAGTGACGAGTGTATGTTTTTGTTTTGATTTCATATGAACTAGCAAATAAAAAACACCCTCCGGGCGATGTAAAAATAGATTTTTGAAAAACATATTGCCTGAGGGGTGGGATTAAAAATTCAATGTTAGCGAGTTTGTACCCTAAGTAAGTAAAGTACTAAGTAGTAAAGTCATCAAATTCATTAAAGGATTAAAAAATAAAACAATTTGAAATGTAAACTTTAAATATGTATTAAAATAAAACAAACTATATATAGATATATAATACCAGTCATGTATTTATTAAAACTTGTTTTAAAAAACAATGAGGACTGTCTAATGTTGCATGTTCAAATTTTGAGTGTATTTATTCTATGTTATGACGATATTGGGTAATGTGACGTAAGCAGTGACGTAGTTTTTGTTACAGACAAAAACCGGAAGCGAATCTCCATTATTAATAGAGATAGTGGGTACAAGCAGATCTGTGGATATACCACAGTATGATAATTTAATTATTTCAATGTTTGGTATGTTTACTTAAGAACAATACTTCATTACTTCATGAAGGGGTACTCCACACTCCAGAGAGCTCTTGAATTGGAACATCATCTCTAGTTGCACTTTAACGTCATATCCAGGACACTAAGACCCTCAGCCACCGCTTTCTAGCACATATAGGATAAAAAGTTTTCACAAGAGCAATAAATCCAAAGAATATAATAGGTGCTAGGGCTTGACGTGACCAGCCGATTGATCGGGGAAGCTGACATCTCCGACCCCCCCGTCTAGTCTAAGTAAGGACCAGTTTTTAACATCCTTACTCGAGGTGAATGAGTTGGGAAAATGAAATGGATGCCCCATCGAGGTGTGAAGGTGGACAAGCTAATCTCGCAGATCCATTACTGCGGAATAGCAAGAGCGATCCTCGATGAATGCCTCTACTTGTGACCTTGTGTCACATCCTACGCATGGAGAACGGGTTGGGTAAATACCTATTTGACATCCCATCGTATAATGGCATATCAACATCCTTATTTGTTTAATGGCATATCAACATCCTTGTTCGTTTAATGGCATATCAAATACGTATTTATTTAATGGCATATCAACAGCCTTATTTGTTTATTGGTAATTGGTTATATTTAATGGCATATCAACATCCTAATTTGTTTTATGGCATATCAATATCTTTATTTATTATCAACTTCCCTATCAATTTCCGTATCTGTTTAATGGTGAATCAACCTCCTTATTTGTTTAATGGCATATCAACCTCCTTATTCGTTTAAAGGTATATCTACCTCCTTATTCGCTTAATGGAATATCAACATCCTTGTTCGTTTAATGGCATATCAAATACGTATTTGTTTAATGGCATATCAACAGCCTTATTTGTTTTATGGCATATCAATATCTTTATTTGTTTAATGCCCTATCAACTTCCGTATCTGTTTAATGGCATAACAACCACCTTATTTGTTTAATGGCATATCAACCTCCTTATTCGTTTAATGGTATATCAACATCCTTACTCGTTAATGGCATATCGACATCCTTTTTTGTTATATGCCATATTTTTAATGCCATTAACATTCTTTTTTAATGGCATATGAGCCTCCTTATTTGTTTAATGGCGTATCAAAATTCTTATTTTTTAATGGTATATCAAAATCCTTATTTGTTCAATGGCATATTAACCTCTTAATTTGTTTAATGTCATATCAACATCCTTTTGTTTAATGGCATAGAAACGCCCGTATTTTTAATGGTATAAAAATCCTTATTTGTTTAATGGCATATGAACCCCCTTATTTGTTTAATGACATACTAAAATCATTATTTGTTTTAATGGCATATCACCATTATTGTCCCTGTTTTTATCACGCAATAGACCTATCCTGCATTTCTGGTATAAGGCCGGAACGGTCAAATACGTGATAAAAACGGGGGAAGATGTTGAAATGAGAAAGAAAGAATTATTCCGTAAGTGCTGACACCCAGCTCATCATGAGATATTCAGAAAGAAATTCTTCGATTTTTGTGGATTTAAGTCGGAACTGGAGATGAGCGGGGGTGGAGGGGTCGGATTTTGCGGTAATTGTCGACAAGCAAATTGTAAATGCGCAAAATTCAATGACTCGCAATTAAAAGACGGCAAAACTGAAACTAATTTCTACATTTCCATTGATTTCTCTCGGGAAACGGACCGAAATAAAAAGATGGCACGTCTATAATTCAATGAATAGGAATCGGTTCGGTGCCTACTGTAGAGCAGCGGTTTGCGAAATCATCTCAAAGACTAAAGTATTGCCTTGACTTAAGAGCATCCCAACTTACGAGTTTTCCGAGTTACGAGCTATCACTCGGTCGATGTGTTCAGTGGACGGAAAAACAGATGGCACGTCTATCATTAAATGAATACCAAATCGGTTCGGTGCCTACCGTAGAGCAGCGGCTTGAAGACTCATCTCAAAGATTACCGTATTGCTCTGAATTACGTGTAACCCAACTTGAGTGTTCTGAGTTACGAGTTATCACTCGGTCGATTTTTTGCTTTGTGTTCAGCGGACGGAAATAAAAAGATGGCACATCTATAATTCAATGAATACCAAATCGGTCCGGCACCTACCTAGGCAGCGGCTTGCACTATCACTCTGAAACTACACTATTACCTTGACTTACGAATGTCCCAAACTGACGAGTTTTTTTTCTAGTTACGAGCTGTCAGTCGGTCGATTTTTTGCCTTGTGTTCAGAGCTAAAATTTGAGGAACGAGCGCGCTTGAGATACGTTGGTACATTCATCACTACTTCCCTGTGAGCAGGCGCTGTGAATACGACGATAGCACCTCTGCATAGGGATAGGAGCACCTGATGGTCGTCGGGATGAGACTTCTAATTCTTGGAACGGGATCTTGGTACCTTGAATTACGAGTGTCTCAACATACGAGTTTTCCGAATTACGAGTGTCACTTGGTCGATTTTTTGCTGTGTTCAGAGATAAAATTTCAGGTACGAGCAAGCTTCAGATACGTTGGTACCTTAATCTCTAACTCCCTGTTATCTTGTGGGGGATGAATACTCTGGGTAAGGGTATTACCCCCCCCCAATTGGGCCACCTGTTGGCCGTGGGTGGCGACTCCTGATGCTTGGAGCGGAATCCTGGGACCTTGACTTACGATTGCCCTAACTTACGAGTTTTCCGTGTTACCTACTGTCATTTGGTCGATTTGCGCTTTGTGCTGCGAGCTAAAATTTGAAATACGAGCGATCTTCGTATACGCTTATATCATATGAAGGATTGGAAGGCTGGTTGATTGGTTTTACGGCTTGTCAACCCATAAAGGTTATTTAATGACAAATTCAGACTTTCTTTCTGATCAATTACACGGTTTTAAACAGCTAATGTTAATTATTTTTAAGCATTTTCAGCTTTGAGTAATTGTTCTTAAAACAAGTAATTTATACACAATTGTAACATTTTAATTAACCACATTTATTTAATAATAATCATTAGTTTGTGCACAGTTAACTAATCCGTAGTAAACAATTATGGCTTCAAGTAACTATTCTTAATACAAATAATTTATACACAACCATACGGTTTTATATAACTAGTCCGATTTAATAATAATAATAATAATAATAATAATAATAATAATAATAACTGGAAAACACCAGGTCATGATGATATGTGGATTCTGGCTTTAAAAAATAGTGACCATCCGCGACAGATTAGCCTGACAACTGTGTAAATAACCTACAAGAAAAAGACATATGACAAAAGGTTAAAAAAAACTACCATGATCTAGAAATACCATCAAATTGAACTATCCCCAGCAACTATAGACCGATAACGTGTCTACCTATAATGTGGAAAATTCTGCGATAGTGATCGAACCAGAGAACTCAGAACGCAAGGTCAGAGACTCTACCTCTAGGCCACCGGCACGCCACACACGAAACTTGCCAAATCAACTTGTCAATGATAAATGATGAAGAGAGATCTCGATCTGTATCGGGGGAGATCGTAGGTAAACACTGCTGATGAGATCTAATAAGGTTGAAACAGCTGTACAGTGTTCCACACGTCGCACGCAGTATTCGCCGAGTTTCCTTGTCGTGATTATTTCAATTATGATTATCAAATTCTCTCTGTGTATATGCTGTGGATGCAGCTATACGTTATACGCATTGTAATTGCCTTTAAAATATAAATAATATATACTTTACTTAACAATGCTTCAAAAGCAAATTATCAAATACTATATATATATATATATATATATATATATATATATATAGTAATCCACAGACACGTGTTTCGACTTATCAAGCTTCTTCAGTGTGGCTAGGCATTTTGTGAGCTACCTACAGCCGGGTTAGAAATCCGATCGTTTCAGCAGCAGTCGGACAGCTTACCCTCTCGGCTATCAACACCCACAGAATGCGAAGGGATTTTAACTGTTTTAATACACAAACATGTATGTAAAGGCCGCCATAGAGTGCTCCATCCTTATATAGGAGAGCGTTGCGTTTAGCTTTAGTTGGCGGCCGCGCAGCGAGATCCCCCCAGAGTGCTCAACCCCAGGGGGATGGGGAGCATAAATTTAGTCATCCACTGACTCGTGTTTCGACTTATCAAGTCTCTTCAGCGTGG
>CM042168.1:42012578-42015078 GCA_023376005.1 Doryteuthis pealeii
GTAGAAAGAACGAAAGAAACAAAGAAAAACTACCACAGAAAGAAAGAAAGAAGGAAAGAAAGAATGAACGAAAGAACGAAAGATCGAAAAAAAGAAAGAAAGAACGAAAGAAGGAACGAAAGAAAGAAAGAAGGAAAGAAAGAAGGAAAGAAAGAATAAAAGAACGAAAGAAAGAACGAAGGAACGAAAGCAAGAACAAAGGAAAGAAAGAAAGAAAGAAGAAAGAACGAAAGAAGGAACGAAAGAAAGAAAAACGAAAGAAAGAAACGAAAGAAAGAAGAAAAAGAAGAACGAAAGAAAGAAAGAACGAAAGAAGAAACGAAAGAAGAAAGAAGAAAGAAAGAAGAAAGAAAGAAAGAAAAAAAAGAACGAAAAAAAAACGAAAGAAAAAAAGAAAGAAAGAAAGAAAGACGAAAAAAAAAGAAGAAAGAAACGAAAGAAAAGAAAGAAAAAAGAACGAAAGAAGAAAGAACGAAAGAAAGAAAAAGAACGAAAGAAAGAAAGAAAGAAAGAAAGAAAAAACGAAAGAAAGAAAAGAAAGAGAAGAAAGAAAGAAGAACGAAAGAAAGAGAAAGAAAGAAGAAAGAAAAGAAAGAAAGAGAAGCATAGAGTGATGGGGTTAGCCGGCAGCAGTGATAACGCTAATCTATTTAAATTGAACATTATGAAAATATTAATAGAAAGAAAGAAAGAAAAAAAGAGTGAGACTTAAATCAAGATTATTTTAGCTCAGTAAGTAGATCGTCCGACTAGAAACCACAAGGTTCCTGGTTCGATACCGGCCGTTGCCAACTCAGCGTATGTGTAGTACAGGTATCTGTACGGTAAAATAAGGAGCTGATGGTAGGCATGGTGCACCACCTTTGACGCTAAAAACAATTCCTTGGTCTAGCGCTAATGAAAAGGGGATAGACTCCATTGCTCTCTAGCTGATACCGACTTTAGGCCATCTTGACGACTCTACTTTTTACTTTTACTATTTGATGGTGATATTCCAATTCTGGAGCTCCGAGGAGAGTGGAGTACCCCTTCATTACCATTACTCCGAGGTGCGCTCTGACCCGGAGTGGTTGTATTTGTTAGGGTCCCATCTATGAGTTAATTATTAAAAAAAACGAGTTTAAAAAATTGAGTAGCCATGAAGAATGAATAAAACAAAATGTCTTCACATATTGAACTATTTCGCAATAGCTCTTAAGTAAACATATCAGACGTTGTAACAATTTTCTTCCCATTTTTTATTCAGGAAGAAACACTAGTATTAGTATATAGATATTTCGAAAAGAAGCAACCTTATAGATTACTGAATACATATTCTCAATTACATATATACCACTACCCTCTGTCTCCCCGCTCTGTGATATGGGCATTAAGATAAAATAAAAACTTGATCAAGTAACAAAAAATGTCTTGTTAATTCTATTTAATTGAAAACAAAATCAGCCCCAAAACAAAGCCCTAGTTAGGAAGAGTTATATGGAGCAACCCAACTAGACAGGAACATGGTCAACTGGAAGAGTACAGATGTCAACAAGTGATAAAGTAAGGCCAACTCCTAACTAAGTAAGTCTCTCTGTCTGTCTGTCTCTCTCTCTCTCACTAAAGAACTCTCTTATCTAAGAACTCACTCTCTCGCCAATTGTATGCCCGATGTCAATATGGGTATCTAATACTACCACAGCTGAAATTATGACGTGTCAGCTCTTCGTTATGTTTTGCACACTTTTCCACTTGATGTGTTCACGTTGCCTACGGTACGGCTCTTACTTCTAATGGAGTGAATCATGTGTGGATAAAGAAATATTCAATATATTTATCTCTTTAGGGTTATCTTGCCTTGTGCCATTTGGAGTTTTTAGTAAAAACACAAGGCTGCTTTTTTCACTCATGAGTATTTTATTTCCCCCAATTCACTATTGCCGAGAACAAGAAATCCATGTTTTACTCCATTAATGCATTCTCTCAGACACCATTTTCACCCTGACCTCTCACCTCCTCCTTTCTCCCCTTCGTCACGTATCATTCGCTCGTTCAAATAAACCAAGCCAAATCATCAATTAAACTTTTCCGTTCTCCTGAGTTCATGACTAAAACTTTCCGTAATAATCCACACAACAAGCCACCCAAATCATCAATTAAACTTTTCCTTTCTCCTGGGTTCCTGACTAAAACATTCCGTACTAATCCACACATCAGGCCACCCAAATCATCAATTAAACTTTTCCGTTCTCCTGAGTTCATGACTAAAACTTTCCGTACTAATCCACACACCAGGCCACCCAAATCCTCATTAAACTTTCCGTTCTCCTGAGTTCATGACTAAAACTTTCCGAACTAATCACACATCAGGCCACCCAAATCATCACTAAAACTTTTCCGTTCTCCTGACTGACTAAAACTTTCCGTAATGCCACCCAAATCATCAAAACTTTTCCGTTCTCCTGAGTTCATGACTAAAACTTTCCGACCCAAATCATAATTTAAACTTTTCCGTTCTCTT
>CM042168.1:42020078-42028234 GCA_023376005.1 Doryteuthis pealeii
AGAGAGAGAGAGAGAGAGAGAGAGAGAGAGAGAGAGAGAGAGAGTAGTTTGATGCATACCTTTTTAACCTTGGCTAGGTGACCAGTCTGGGAGAAGGAAAACGCTGAATTCAAACCTGTTAAACTGCTTAATGAATTGACTTTGTGTCACATCCTACTCGTGTGGAGGGACTGGTATATATATATATATATATATATATATATATATATATATTATATATATAAGCTGTAGTTAAATCTTATATTATGCTAGGTTAATTGCCGCCCGATAGAGCAGCTTTTAAGCTATTAATTGTATATATAAAATAAAGATGAGTACAACAGTCCGAAAAATCTAAATAATACAAATTCTCAAGCCATATCTCAAATATTCGACAGAAATACCCGAAGAAGGTCGGAGGGCATATCAACCGAAATGTTGTGTATTAATAATAAATGTGAGGTCAATAGTCTGAAAAATCCAAATTATACTCTCGGAAAAATCTAAATAATACAAATTATCAAGCCTCGTCTCAAAAATTCGTCAAAAAGCACCTGAAGAAGGCCGTAAGTCACATAGACCGAAATGTGGTGTATATAATATTTAAGATGAGACAACAATCCGAAAATTCCAAATAATACAAATTATCAAACCTCATCTAAAAAGACTCGATAAAATTATCTGAAGAAGGTCGAAGGGCACATCAGCCCAAACGTTTTGTATATGGTAATAAAGATGAGGACAACAGTCCAAAAAATCCAAATTATACAAATTATCAAGCCTCATCTAAAAAATAACAAGAAACACCTGAAGAAGGACGGAGGGCATATCGGCCAAAACGTTGTGTATATAACAATAATGATGAGGATAATAGTCCGAAAAATCCAAATAATACAAAATATCAAGCCTCATCTAAAAAATAACAAGAAACACCTGAAGAAGGCCGGAGGGCGCATTGGCCGAAATTTTGTGTATATAATAAAAAAAAGTTGAGATAAACAGTTAGAAAAATTTCAATAATGCAAATCATCAAGTCTCACTCAAAAAAATTCGACGACAAACATCTGAAGAAGGAGGGAAGTCACATCGGCCGAAACGTCACGTATATTATATTTAAGATGAGGAGCACAGTTAGAAAAATCTAATAATACAAATTATCAACCATGATCTCAAAAATTCGCCAAAAAACATCTGAAGAAGGCCGGAAGTTACATCGGCCGAAACGTTGAGTATATATATTTACCAACCCCTCCACTCAAGCTGGATGCAACACAAGGTAAGTTTTTTAAGCTGAGTTTAACAGGTTTGGATTCAGAGTTTACCTTCTCCTAGACTGTTTACATTGCCTAGGTTAAAGAGTACAATCTGCCCTACTATTTACTCATAGCTGGAGGGAGAGTAATTGGATGCATATCTTTCCCAAGGGTATTACCGCTATGTTAAATGCAAACGATCTCTATTTCTCTCTCTCTGCCTGTCTCAGCCTGTCTGTCTGTCTGTCTGTCTGTCTGTCTCTCTCTCTCTATATATATATATATTAAAAATGGATACAATAGACACCTACTCGAGTTTCACCATAAGGTTCTTCAGGGTTAAATCCACTGGATTAGTCGAGGTACCAATTAATTGCAGCAGATCACACGTTTGTTCATTGTATAAGATGTTACGTTACGAAGATCCCTGGAGATCCTTATGTTGAAACTCGAGTAGGTTTCTATTGTATTCATTTTTTAAAATAAATTTGCTCTACTTCGTATTGAGCACTTTGTATTTGTTATATCGCTGACTTAACCCCTAAATTTTGCACTTCCAACGATCGTGCCCATTTTCACCGGTAAGCCACCTTTTATCTTTATAAATAAATATATATATACATATATATATATATAATCCACATCCACCGTGTTTCGACATTTAACGTCTCTTCAGTGTGGTTAGACTTAGCAACTACTTCTAGCCGGTAGCGAAACCCGATAGATTTTTCATCATTCCGATTCCTTAACCCCACGGCTGTCAGCAGCCCTGGGCAGGCTGCTGATTCGAAACTCTGTGTACATAATATTAAAGATGAGAAAAACTGTTGGAAAAATCTAAATAACACAAATTATCAAGCCTCATCTAAAAAAACATTCAGGCTAGTTTGTTTTTTTTCATTTCTCTAACAACTTCCCTTCTCGCTGCCTTTTCATCTCTCTCTCTCTCTCTCTCTCTCTCTCTCTCTCTCTCTCTCTCTCTCTCTCTCTCTCTCTCTCTCTATCCCTCTCTCTCATACATTATTTCTCTCTTTCACTCTTTCTCTTCTCTGCTTTCTTTTCTTTCTTTTTCATACATTCTTTCTTCTTTCTCCTTTCTCTCTTTCTATGTATTCCCTCTCTCTTTTCTCTCTCTCTCTCTCTCTCTCTCTCTCTCTCTCTCTGGCAATGATGATAAAATTCTTTCTCCGTCTGCTTGATAGATCCAGATGAAATTGAAAGATACGCTCTCTCTCTCTCTCTTTCTCTCTCTCTCTCTCTCTCTCTCTCTCTCTCTCTCTCTCTCTCTTGCTCTCCTTATCTCTCTTTCTCATACATTCTTTCTTCCTTCCTCTCTCTCTATATATATCTCTCCCTCTCTCTCTCGCATACATAAACTCTCTCTATCTTTCTCTCTCTCTCTCTCTCTCTATCAATCTATCCCTCGCTCTCATACATTGTTTCCCTCTTTCTCTCCATCTCTCTCTCTCTCTCTCTCTCTCTCTCTCTCTCTCTCTCTCTCTCTCTCTCTCTTGCTCTCCTTATCTCTCTTTCTGATACATTATTTCTTCCTTCCCCGCTCTCTCTCTATATATATCTCCCCCTCTCTCTTCTCTCTCTCTCTCTCGCATACATAGTCTCCCCCCCTCTCTCTCTCTATTTCTGTCTCTATCAATCTATCCCTCGCTCTCATACATTATTTCTTTCTCTCTCTCTCTCTCTCTCTCTCTCTCTCTCTTGCTCTCCTTATCTCTCTTTCTCATACATTATTTCTTCCTTCCTCTCTCTCTATATATATCTCCCCCTCTCTCTTCTCTCTCTCTCTCGCATACATAGTCTCTCTCTCTCTATTTCTGTCTCTATCAATCTATCCCTCGCTCTCATACATTATTTTTTTTCTCTCTCTCTCTCTCTTTTCTCTCTCTCTCTCTCTCTCTCTCTCTCTCTCTCTCTCGCTCTCCTTATCTCTTTCTCATACATTCTTTCTTCCTTCCCCGCTCTCTCTATATATATCTCCCCCTCTCTCTTTCTCGCATACATAATCTCTCTCTCTCTCTCTCTCTCTCTCTCTCTTTCTGTCTCTATCAATCTATCCCTCGCTCTCGTACATTATTTCTCTCTCTCTCTCTCTCTCTCTCTCTCTCTCTCTCTCTCTCTCTCTTGTCTTTCGTTATCATTGATCTTATTTTTAGTTTGTTTTTTGTTATCCCCTCCGCCCCAACACTTTACCGTTCGTTTACCGATACTAAAGTTCTAATCAAAAGATGAAAAGCCAGTGATTTTGTTGTTGTTATGTTTGGCATTTAAAATTGCGCGTTAATCACTGTTTGTTCATTGGCTATAAAAGCAGCCAATGGCTGAATAATCAAAGTTCTACTCAAACCACCAAGGCTAATCAATCAATCCCCCCCCCCCAACCTAATCAACACGATCACACAGCATCAAGTGCATCATCATCATCAGTATCAGCATCAACAGCAGTAGCGACAGCAGCAGCAACGGCAGCTACAACAACAACAACAACAAAATCAAAATAATAAAAAGAATGATAATTAACACAGCTTAACGCCTGTACCCCAGCTATGGTTAGCGGAATGAGAACTGGATACCCCCGTGGAGTGAATAAAAGGTTAGGTTCAAAGTTTTGTGATGGCTCCCGATTACGACAAGAAGTCCAATTGGACACATAGCCTAGTGGATAAAGGAGTTAGGTTAAGACAGTTCTAAGTGACAGTTATCCCTAGACAGTAGGTTCAACCCTGATCAAGGGCAGCAGTAACATAGAATAATAATGAACACAGCTTAACGTCTCTACCCCAGCTATGGTTAGCGGATACCCCCGTGGACTGAATAAAGGGTTAGGTTCCAAGTTCCGTGATGGCTCCTGATTACGACAAGAAGGTTCGAGTCCGAGAAGTTCCAAGTCCGAGAATAAGTACCTGAAGAAGGCCGGAGTGTACGTCCGCCGAAACTTTGTGTATATAACAATAAAGATGAGGGCAATAATCCGAAAAATTCCGAATAATACAAATTATCAAGCCTCAATTAAAAAGTTGAACTCGGGACACTTATAATGTTTCTGAAGATGGTAACCGTTACGCCTAGCGCGCATCCTGAGACGTGTAAGTTTAAGGTTTTTGGTTTGAACGAATCGCTACTGAATCGACGGAATCGATATTGCTGTACTCCCCTACACAGATTGAAGAATTTTCATATTTGTCAAAACTAAAATAAGCATTCTCATAAGTTTCTATACGTGATTTTTTTTTAGTAAAACAAATCATGAATTCTGAATTCTACTGAAAAAATGTTGTGACACACCGCTGGTACATCAACTAGTGTACATATACTAAAATCATAAAAAATTTTGTCTGAAAGAAAAGAGACTCCAAAAACTGCGTGGGCGAGCAAAAGAATTAAGGTCCATCCAGTTTTGTATTTTTTTTTTTTTACAAAGGAATGTTGACATTCCTAATAACATCCGTATACTTAAAGATTATTGTACTACCCCCCTGAGGTGACTTCGCGGCCCTAAGAGTACACCTGACACCAGGTATGTCAACGATTGAGATGGCTTTTCGCGCCAAGAATTCACGCACATCAAAAACCACAGTTAAAGGACCCGACCGGCCGTCAACACGTGAAATTTCGAGCTCTGCAAATTTCACATTTGGATCTAAAGGATGGCGTGACTAGAAAGATTAAAGATGATTTACTACGAATTAAAAACCAGTTCACTTTGGATAGAAAGAAAGAACCACCGATGATAAATAAAGAGGAAACAAAAAAGGGCAATGGATAATTGTCTTTTGAAAAGAACTTTTTGACGAATTCCAATGGCCCAGTGAGTTAAAAAGCAAAATGTATCATATTTTTGTTGTATTCTGTGAATTCCTGTTGTTTGCTGTGCATTTCATATAATACTGATATGTTTGATATTTGTATCTGTTCGATTGCTCGCCCACTCATTTAACATAAGAACTACCTATTAATTTTATTCCCCCGATCCCGTAGATCTGTATATATGCTCTTACTCCCTTTTTTTCTTGTACAAATAAGTTGTAATTAAATGTGAATAAATTCTTGTGTTTATTTAAAATTTTAGTCATCTTTTCATCATTCAGCGTTGTTGCCTTTCATTCGGTCTTCTCCCCCTCCTTTCACGGGAGCAAAGGAAAAGTCTGAAAATCCCATCCCTTTTGTATTATATTATTTTTATTTTTACATCAGGGACCTTTCTCGCATTTTTTAAAAAATATTTCTTGCTGCTTGCGCACACTGGTCGACCCTAACGAGTGTGTGTGCGTAACAATGTCATAATATTATTCTTAGTCAAACTTTTACTTTCTTTTTTAATTAAAAAGCAAAAAAAAATTTTTTTTCAAAGAAATCTTCTGATGTAATTATTCAGACTCTTATCTTTGTAGAAAAAAAGTTAAAAAATCGTTTTTTATCAGTTCATTTTTTCAGATGGGGGAGAAAATATTTCCCCTTTAATATATTTTAGAAAAACCTATTTTAAACATTTGATCAACAGGTGAATAATTACCGAAATTTTCGAAAGATTGTAAAAGAACAAAAGGCCTTTGAAGCCTTTATCAGTCGCAAATTTTCTACAAATGACAAAGAAAAGAAAAGGAAAGAATTAACAGTCCCCCCCCCCCTCATTTAAATGGAATATTTATCTATGACCAAAATTAGAATCAGTTTGAACTATCCGAGCGGACGACCAAAATAGTGAAATTCTTTCATTTTCTTCTTTTTTTTTTTTTTGCTTTTTACTCAATTACATTCAATAAATAAGGTGAAATTTTGGCAAAAGATTTTGTAATAAAAGAAAATTTTATAGTTGCATCTTTTCCTTTATACACATCCGGGTTATTTAATAAATAAGGTAAAATATCGTCGAAGGAGTTGGCAATAAAAAGTGATGTTTACAGTTGTACTTTTTGCAAAGCTATTGTGAAATATTACTTAAATAGGAGTTGGCAGTAGGAATCAGTGTTTACATTTGCACTTTTTCTTTATATATTTGAGGGTCATTCAATTAATAAAGTGGATTTTGCATAAGGAGTTTGATTACCTACTCGTATATATATATATATATATATATATATATTTGGCAGAATATGTGCTTAATTGAAGTCGTATCTAATTTTGAAAATTAATTAAATAATAATTAAGGAATTAGGCGGGCATACCATAATTATTCATTAATTATTAATTAATTAATTTTAAATTAGGTACGACTTCAATTAAGCACATATTCTCCCAAAAATTGTCGGTTAAAAAAGCCATATCAAAACACATCGTTTATTTACTTCTCATATATATATATATATATATATATATATATATATATATATATATAACGTGAAGGTAATCAAGAAATACATAGTGAGGGGGAAAGTGACATTTATTTCATTATATTGTCCTATTTAAGTTATATTCACACACACACCACACACACACACGCAGAGAGTTTGGAAGACATAAGACAAAACCAAACGGCCAGCCACTAGCAACAACTCCAGTTCCGGAAAACTTCTGTAGAAGAGATTTTTATCTCGAAATATTAAGAATAATCACAGCTTAACAAACAACACCATAGTTACTTTAATTTTCTTTACACTTGCATTGTGATAGCCTTTAAAACCAACCACCAAACCAATATTAACACAATGCTTCAGGCAAATTATAAAACCCTTTTATCTAGTTGGTTGTTTTGATATTTTATAATTTAAATTCATACATTCCAAATACTAGCAAATATATGCACCCTCCGGGTGCAAGTATTTAAGTTTTAATATAATAAAATATCATATTAAATTAGAAAGGCCAATGAAACTGAATAAAAATGCAGATAACATGATGTGGAACAGAGGGGGTATGATTGAAAAATAGAAAAACTTTGAAACTAACTCTTCAATCATTTTCAATTACTCCTATTCCTAATTTAACTATTTAGTTAAAATAGGAAGTAAAGAATAATATTACAGTTATTTCTTTTTGTTAAGGGATTTCTTTTAAGATTTATTGAAAAGAATTTTGCTCATATTCAATAAGATAAAACTAAACAATTAGAAATCAATAATATTAAGCACATATTTATTAAAATCAAATTTTTAAAGATCAATATGCAAATTAGCCTTCCATTCATACTGTAAACCGCTGTTTTGTTGTATATATAAATACAACTGCATGTTATTTGTATGTAGATATGGTCAACAGTCTTAATGATGTAAACAATTTTATTAATAATGAGGTTTAAATAAAAATAAATCATGGAGAATGGGATGCAGATAACAAAGGGAATTGTGATTTGTATAGTAATATAGTTTCGGTTACAGACAGAAAAACATACAATCTCCATTATAATAAAGATATACATATGTGTGTGGGGATGTGTGAGAGCGCGCACGTGTGTGTCTGTACGTGAGGCACATGTGTGTGTGCACGCGCGTACGAACGATACAAAAAGCAACATAATATCCGCATAGCCAATAATGATGACTATGTAGTAAAATAGCATTTTTGTAGCTGAAAACTTGCCCTCTCTAAACTTTACATAATGTTTCAATATGCCAGAAGAGTTGATTGGGTTCTGATAAATTGATCAGAGGAAAGGTTTTCCAAAGAATTGAAGCCAAACTTAAACTCTCAGTTAACCAGAGAGATTCAATATGCCAGGTTATAATAAACGTTATGGAAGCGTGTGGTGTAATGGTTAAAATCATGGGAAATGGACTCGTCGCCACGAGTTCAAATCCTGGACATGGTAACTGCATTTTCACTTAGCGCTAATACCCTTGGGAAAGGTATGAATCCTACTCTCCCTCCAGCTATGGGTAAATAGTAGGGCAGACCGGGCTCTTTAACCTTGTTAGGCAACCGGTCTAGGAGAAGGAAAAACTCTGAATTCAAACCTGTATGAACTCCACTTAA